>CM044011.1:32537403-32822403 GCA_024085815.1 Flaveria linearis
AGGTACGTGCGTGCATGCGTAGGTATGTGCGGGCGTCTGTAGGTACGTCCATACGCCCATACATATGTATGTACGTACGTATGTATGCATGTATGCATGTATGGATGCATGGATGCATGGATGCATGGATGCACGGATGCATGGATGCACGGATGCAAGGATGCACCGTTGCAAGGATGCACGGATGCACGGATGCACGGATGCACGGATGCACGGATGCACGGATGCACGGATGCACGGATGCACGGATGCACGGATGCACGGATGCACGGATGCACGGATGCACGGAGGCACGGATGCGTGGAGGCACGGATGCGTGGAGGCATGCATGCATGGAGGCATGGATGCGTGGAGGCATAGATGCGTGGAGGCATGGATGCGTGGAGGCATGGATGCGTGGATGCGTGGATGCGTGGATGCGTGGATGCGTGGATGCGTGGATACGTGGATGCGTGGATGCGTGGATGCGTACGGGCGTGGATGCGGGCGCGCGTGGATGCGGGCGCGCGTGGATGCGGGCGCGCGTGAATGCGCGCGCGCGTGGATGCACTTGGTACCGTACAAGTAGTGTCTCCATATCTTGAGTGCAAACACGACTGCTCCAAGCTCTAGGTCATGTGTCGTGTAGTTTTTCTCATGTATCTTCAGTTGTCGTGATGCATAGGCGATCACCTTATTGCGTTGCATTAGTACGCAACCGAGGCCTTGTATAGAAGCATCACAGTAAACTACAAAATCATCGGTTCCCTCAGGCAGGGATAGAATCGGTGCTGTACAGAGTTTTTGCTTCAGAATCTAAAATGCAGATTCTTGTTTATCACCCCAATCGTACGTAGTGCCTTTATGAGTCAATGCGGTGAGAGGTTGAGCAATCTTCGAGAACCCTTCGATAAACCGTCGATAATAGCCAGCCAACCCGAGAAACTGCCGTACCTCGGTCGGAGTCTTAGGCGTAGCCCAGTTCTTGATAGCTGCTATCTTTGTCGGGTCAACGTGTATCCCATTCTCATTGACCACATGACCCAAGAAATGGACCTCTCATATCCAGAAGTCGCACTTTGAAAATTTCGCATACAATTGTTCTCGTCTCAACAACTCCAGAATCAGTTTAAGGTGCTCTTCTTGTTCTTCCTTATTCCTTGAGTAAATAAGGATTTCATCGATGAAGACAATGACGAACTTGTCTAGATAGGGTTTGCACACTCGGTTCATTAGGTCCATGAAAACCGCTGGTGCATTGGTCAACCTGAATGGCATAACTAAGAACTCGTAGTGGCCATACCTCGTTCTGAAAGCAGACTTTGAAATGTCTTCTTCTCGTATCCTTAGTTGATGATAACCCGATCTTAGGTCTATCTTGGAATAATAACTCGACCCTTGTAGTTGATCGAACAGATCGTCAATGCGCGGGAGAGGATAACGATTCTTTATTGTTGCCTTGTTCAATTCCCTGTAATCGATACACATGCGGAAAGTTTCGTCCTTCTTCTTGACAAACAGAACTGGGCCTCCCCACGGTGATGAGCTAGGTCTGATAAAACCCTTATCCAATAGTTTCTGCAATTGCGTAGACAGCTCTTGCAGTTCCCTTGGAGCTAATCTGTACGGTGCTCTCGCGATAGGGGCGGCTCCCGGTACCAAATCGATTTGGAACTCGACTTGGCGATGCGGTGGGAGACCGGGTAGGTCTTCAGGGAAAACCTCAGGATAATCACATACAACAAGGATGTCTTCAATTTTCTTTTCCTCGGTTTCTTTTTCAGTGACCATGGCTAGGAAAGCGGTGTGACCCTTACGCAAACACTTCTGAGCTTTCATGTAGGAGATGACTCCAGAGACCATGCCACACCTTTCACCCTTAACCGATAAAGTTTCACCACTAGGAAGTGGTATACGAACGATTTTCTCTCCACAGATGATCTCAGCTTGATTCTTGGATAGCCAGTCCATACCCACCACCACGTCGAAACTACCAAGTGTGACAGGCATCAGATCTATATCTATCTCATGACCACATAATCCTAGTCTGCACCCCTTAACGATATGAGTTGCCTCAATTAGTTTTCCGTCAGCTAATTCTACAACATAACTAGGTTCCACGACAGTTAAGGTTACATCTAAGAACTTAATGAACTTGTTGGAAACAAAACTTCTGTCAGCTCCAGTATCAAATAGTATAGAAGCAAAACAACCATTCAGGGGAAACGTACCAGTAACCACATTCTGGTCATCCCTTGCCTCGCCAGAACCGATCACGAATGCACGACCCTTGGCATTGCCCCCATTATTACCCTTGTTTCCACCCTTCAGCTGTGGGCAATCCTTCCTGTAGTGTCCCTCCTTACCACACTCATAGCAGGCTCTAGTCACTTCACCCTAGCGTTGTTGTTGAGGTTGTTGTTGCTGAGTCATTAGTTCACCCCTGCAGTCTTTGGCTGCGTGACCCATCTTTCCACATCTCTGACAACGGAGTCGATCACACGGGCCATGATAATGGAAGTTACACCGGTTACACTTAGGATTCTTGCCCGCGTAGCTACTCGATCCCTGGACATAGTTGTTGTTGTTCTGATTGTTGAAGCTTCTTGAAGGGTCAAACTTTTTGGTCTGTTGTTGCTGGGTGTTGTTGGAGCTTGAAGACTTGTTGTTGTTATTGCCGTCCCATTTCCTCTTGTGATCAGAAGAACCAGAAGCAGCGCCACGTTTAGGCAAGGTGCCCTGTGCCACTGCCTGGTCAGTGAGTTTATGAGCCAGTCGGATGGCCTGCTGAATAGTGACAGGATCAGCAGCCATCACACTAGCCTGGATCTGAGGAGCTAGACCATCAATGTATTTTTCGATCCGTTTGTAGGCCGGAGTCACCATCTGAGGACATAATGCAGCCAACTCGTGCGAACGAGTCGTGTACTCCTCAATGTCAGAACCAACCATCATTAAATTCCAAAATTCTGCCTCCAGTTTCTGGACTTCGCTCCTAGGGCAGTACTCTTCTTTCATCAGAACCTTAAAGTCATTCCATGGCATACCATTAGCAGCACCAAGCCCTAAGGTTTGGACTTGTGAGTTCCACCACGTCAGGGCTGGTCCCTCCAATATGCCGGAGGCGTACTTGACGCGATTTCCATCAGGACAGTTGCACATGGCAAACACTGACTCGAGTTTCTCCAGCCAGCGAAGCAGTGTGACAGCACCCTCAGAGCCGCTGAAAGAATGAGGCTTGCAATCCATAAACATCTTGAAGGTACAGACTGTGGGACCTCCTTGATTCGGATTCTGGTCGTTCTGGTCCTGATTGCGGGCCTGCTCATAGGCTGCCAGCGCATCAGCCACGCGCTCATTGATGATAGCATTCAGCTCGGCTTGAGTCAGGGTGATATTTCCTCGTCCACCCGCGCGTCCCGCTCTTCTTCCAGACGTGATTTCTTCAATTCACAACACATATTAATCAATAACCGGATAATAATTATTGACAATAATAAATTGTATCATCCTAGTAAGAATGATGGGTTTGTTTGCATATCGATAGTGAAGCTATATGAGGATCCGAGGCCTCATGCCTCCAAGTATGAAATTGAGAATTTGTACTGAGCACAACCGTTATCACCCAATAGAGTTTCTAGAATTCTCATGCACGACAAATTACAATTACGTGTGCACCCGTGATTCTAATTTGCTTTGCATGGTCACACATGGTTCCCCCTATTCGAGATAGCGTACCTTGTCTAGTACCGAGTGTTATCAATGATAGAAGTATCAAAGATATATTTGTTATACCAAGAGTCGAATAACTAAAGTTGTACTAAGGTTGTACAAGAGATTTGGTTAAGATAATAACGGGAATCAAGACAATTTGGCCTTTTTTCCTTTCGAAGTTCTAGGTGTTTGAATGTTTAAGTCCGATTCTCTAACAGACTTGAATATCTTAGTTGTCCCTCATCTACTGCTCGGGCTAGTGTAGGGGATAGGATATGTTGGGAATGGTAACAAGTGTGAGAGAGTTGGGAGAGTGAGGTATTTTTCTTTTTGTTTGTCATAGTTAAGCTTGCCGCGTGTGTTAGGAAAGAGTTTCGTGTTCCAATCGTGGAAATGTTTGGTTCAATTCGTTGTTGCTTCCACTCCGAGAGTGAAGGATCAAGTGTAAACGTTGGTAGTGAGCGAGCAGGATTCTCCGCCCCTCTGTCAGCCGGTAGTGACACACATGTCATACCCATAATGTTATGTTTGCTCAGCAGCGTACTGTCAGTACTCCAGAAGGCTGTTTGCACAACAGTGGTAACCATGTAAAAGTGTCTGTGCAATACTAGTGTTGTGTCTAAGGCTATAGTCTATATGCAATGCAATCCTAGTTCTCTATAACCTGTGGCTCTTATACCAATCTGTCACACCCTCAACTTCCACGAACGGGGTTTTACCGTTAGGCGTGTGACATACCAGGATCTCAGACACAGTCATATCGAACGACACTATATGAATTTAAAATAAACATTTGACTTCATTCAAAAGAACATAAACAAAGTTTACAATAGTGCGGAAGCGTGTACATAATTAGTAAATCCATTACAGTACAGTTACAATAGCCATGTTTAGAGAAAATGTTCAATGCTGAAAATAAAATAGATGAATGCATGTCTTGAGTGCGTTTCCTTAGCGTGCATCATGAGCTTATGCGTTCCTGTGACCTGAGAAAACATGCTAAAATGTGTCAACATAAAGTTGGTGAGTTCACAGGTTTAATCAACAAGAAATGTGTTCGTAAGCGTTCAATGGTTTGCGTTTCAATGGTTTAGTATATAGAGCATATCGTTAGGTAGCTAGCCTATGTTCTTGTTACTTAGCGTTTCGAACCGAAGCTGACTGTTTACGTCCTATATGTGTTTGTTGTATCCCCGCCACGTCTCGCAAGACCGTGACAAATGTTAGGTCAATCAAGCACCCGTTTGACCTCCAATCAAGCTAGCGCGACTAGCCCGGGCGGGGTTTGTCAGACCCAGTAGTACTACTCAAAATTACCTCGCTAATCCCATTACTAACGGTTCGAGTGTGTCAGGACATGTTGTGTGTTTGCACTAACGTAACAAGCGATATCAATAATACTACAACCATTTATGTAAGCCTGTTTTGCATGTCTTCTCCCCCAAAAAGGAAAGAGAATAAAATAGGGGCCGTGAATGTAGTAAGTACGTAGGATGAAAGTCTCCCAAGTGTTGTTTATGATGCGCTGTCAAACACCTATTGACAGTTATGTTAAGCGTTAATGTTGTGTTTAGCGTTAATAGACATGTTTAGTCGGGTCGGGTCGCATTGGTTCGGTCGTGGGTGACACACACACACACATGCAGACATACGCATATCAGACCTTATGTAGATCCCAAACGAACAGTTAGGTTGTTTTAGATCGTAAGAGTATATGCTTGTTGATTGCGTTGACTTTAATCTTTGTGGTCAAGAAATGACACTTTATTGATTGTTACCATATCATCACACGATAGGCACACCGCACACAAGGTGAATTCACTCACAATGACTCCAATCGCATGTCAAGGCTAGACGCACGACTGGACACTTCATTCGCACGAATGGGCATTCAATCGTACGAATCAACCTCATTCGTACGGTTGAAACCTCACTCGTACGACTTAGCATTCAATCGTACCACACATCACCCATTCACCCGACTCAACAACCAATCGCATGACTGAACCTTCATTCGTGCGATTGGACCTTCAGTCGGGTGGTACTCAGTCGCACACATTTCATCCGGTTGACTCAATCGCACACACTCTCAATCGCATGCATTCATTCGCACGTCACGCACATACGTATGGACTCATTCGCACGATTCACCCCAGTCGCACCACTCAGTCGCACGAGGGACCCAGTCGCATGACTCAGTCGCATGACTGGCCCAGTCGCGGACAGCAGCAGATCGCGACTGCTGGACGGGCTGAACAGCCTTCGGCTGTCCCGTGCTCGGTTTTCACACAATCAAGACTTTCAGAAACACTCTCCTAACATGTCTAAGTGAAATGCACATGCTGATTAACCTCACACGCACCCCCACGACCACATGCATTCGGGTTGAACCCGAACACCCGAACCCCAAATTTGCAGCAGAGAAACGAGCAATAAAACGGATGTACAGGGTCGCCTAACTGCTGGGAACGTGATTTCTCAGCTGTTGCGTGGCCTAACCGATGAAAACGAGCTCAATCGGGGTGATTTTGGTGCTTGGATGAAGAAATGGTGAAGATGAAGGCGATTGAAAAGAATAGAGCAGATTGTGGTGTGTTTGGCTGGTGGATGGGTATTTATACCCAGCCCCAGTTTGGCAATTGTCAAGTTTAGTCCCTGTACTTAGGTCTCGTGTTCCCAATTTGGTTTCGGTTGATGACGACGTAGATGAGCGAGCTATGTTAATTAAGAGGATTCCTTAGGAAATCCCGTTTATATGAATCCTCTACAAACACCCGTGTTAGTATTTTTATCATTACTTATTTAACGATGTCGGTGGCGGTGTTTGTATATGTTTCGAGTATTAACGAGTATGTGCCAACGATAACGACAGTGGTTTGGTAGTGTTAACCTGGAATTACGGGGTGTCACACGTGGATGCGCGCGCGTTGATGCGTGTGCATGGATGCGTGTGCGTGGATGCGTGTGCGTGGATGCGTGTGCGTGGATGCATGTGCGTGGATGCGTGTGTGTCCGCGTGTATGTGCGCGCGTGTGTGCGCGTGTGTGTGCGCGTGTGTGTGCGCGTGTGTGTGCGCGTGTGTGTGCGCGTGTGTGTGCGCGTGTGTGTGCGCGTGTGTGTGCGCGTGTGTGTGCGCGTGTGTGTGCGCGTGTGTGGGCATGTGTGTGCGCATGTGTGTGTGCATGTGTGTGCGCATGTGTGTGCGCATGTGTGTGTGCATGTGTGTGCGCATGTGTGTGTGCATGTTTGTGTGCATGTGTGTGTGCATGTGTGTATGCATGTGTGTATGCATGTGTGTATGCATGTGTGTATTCATGTGTGTATGCATGTCACACCCCGGGCCCAAGGAGGGTGGGACGTCACAGACTAGCAAGAGATGTGGCAGCGGAAACAACCATCATAAGAGCACACAAGTAGAGATAATCACATGGCATTATAATAACTAAAATGAAATCCGAGACTAAACGGCTTAGCCCGGTTACATAAGTTGTTTCATGTCAGAAGTACATAATTTTAAGTATCATTCACTACAAATTGTTCAAAGTTCTAAGCAAAGTCCATAATGCCATGAGGTCAGGGTACTATGTCATCCAAGCATCTTCCAAAACAAGCTAGACTCCCATCAAAGGTTACCTGAAACATGCTCAAAAAGAAAATAGTGTCAACTAAAAAGTTGGTGAGTTCTAGTGATCCCTTTTTACTTACTGTTTTTGGGATGAAGCATGCTCTTTTAACTGAAACAATTATTTGTGATACTATATGATGCAAATTATGTTGTGGATTTTGATGATACCTACTGTGTATGCATGTGTGTATGCATGTGTGTATGCATGTGTGTATGCATGTGTGTATGCATGTGTGTATGCATGTGTGTATGCATGTGTGTATGCGTGTGTGTATGTATGTGTGTGTATGTATGTGTGTGTGTGTGTATGTATGTATGTATGTATGTATGTATGTATGTATGTATGTATGTATGTATGTATGTATGTATGTATGTATGTATGTATGTATGTATGTATGTATGTATGTATGTATGTATGTATGTATGTATGTATGTATGTATGTATGTTTGTATGTATGTTTGTATGTATGTACATATGTATGTACATATGTATGTATGTATGTATGTATGTATGTATGTATGTATGTATGTATGTATGTATGTATGTATGTATGTATGTATGTATGTATATATGCATGCATGCATGTATGTGTGTGTGTATGTAGAAATGTATGCCTAATTATTTTATATGTATGTATGTATGTATGTACACGCTTGAAATATACAAGTGTTAGTTTAAATAGGCATAAATAGTGAACACACTTTGGAACACTTAAATATTCAAGTGTTAGTTTAAACAGATTAAAATGACACGAACCCACTTTAATATACTTAAAATACCTTAACGTTAGTTCTGACCAGTTAAAATGAACCAAACACACTTTAATACACTTGAAACGTCAAATAGATCAAAATGGCCCGAACACACGTTCATGCACTTGAAATATCTATGTGTTAGTTTAAACAGATCAAAATGAAGTAAAAAGACTTTCGAAATGTTGAAATATCTAAGAGTTAGTATACAAACACATATTTATATTTTTAAAATATGCATAGGTTAGTTTAAACAGATCAAAATGACCTGAACACATTTTGATAGGTGTTAGTCAAATGTATGTTGATTGAGATTTAATTTTTTTAGATTGTATTGTTAATTTTTTCTATTAGTGTAAGTTGATTGAAAATTGGGTATTGTCAATATTTTTAATAATTCGACTTTAAACCATTTGGTTATTTATTTATAGCAGTTATGCCGTTGATTTTTTACTAAAATATTCAATATATTTAATGTAGCAACGAATTGAAGACGAGTGTACAAGATTGTCGAGCGAGATCGATGACAACTCATTTGCACATATGAGATTTAGTGTCTTAAACGTATCTTACGTCAAAGAGTGGACATATACAGAGCATCGGTCGTGTTTTGAGACATCTTACCCTAACGTGTCTAGTACACCCTCACTCCCAACTCAACATTGACAACAAGAAATTTCACAACTTAAAGAAAATAATAAAAATAGCAAAATGAAGAAATCTAACGACAACAAAAGCAAAAATACAAGAAATGCAAACACAACTTCAAGAACAAATGAGAAGATGTGTTACTGACATCAACAATGACCTCATGGTCATTAGCGTTGTACTTTTGTTGGATTTACATGAACTAGCATTTGATCTATTTTTCTTGTTCTTTCATTGTATTTACATGAACTATTTTGTTTGTTGAGTTATTTGTATGGTAAACCCTTGAGTTATAATTGCAATTTCTTTTTATAAGGTTCAAAATATTAAAAATTATTTCGCTAGAAAAAAAGTAAAAGATAATAAAAATAGTATTCTAAACCCATAGTGACGACATGTAATAGGTGATAATCAAAGTGGACATAATGGTTGGCGTTGGATGGAGGATGATAATTCTTTTATAAATATATACGTTATAGCCTATAGCCTACTTAGGTAAGTTTATATGTTATAGGTTATTTATTGAAAATAAATTTATTTTTTATAAATATAAATATTTTTCCAACTCATAAACAAAATTACCTTGACGTACACCTATAGCGACAGAATGATGACCATACAATGTAACTTGTAATAGTGACACTTATCCCGCTGACAAAATAGACATATTACAACGACTCTATAGACACGATACTTATAGCGACGACACGTCGGCGAGATACATGTAAGGCCCCGTTCCCGAGCACCTCACAGTTGATAATTCATCGCATATAAAACATATAATTATTTAAAACATCGCAGCGGAAATTAATTAAATTCATTTCATGTATATTAATAACAACTTTTGCAAAGTAATACAATACAGTTAATTGTTATAAAATATTATAATTGCATTACATCACAAAAATATCATTGTTATACTAATGGATGCCATCCCAAAAATGTCAAGTAGTTGCCCCCGTGCCATCCTCAGCAACTATTACCAGCCAACTGGAAAATACATAAAAGTCACGTTGCTGAGTGAGTTCTAGTTTTATAGATAAAATAATTTACTTTCGATATAAACTTTCTTTACTTTCATACGCGGTCATGCATCATACGTACAGATAGAGAATATTACTTTTAACTTTCATTAACATTCATTGTTCACCATCATATTCATAGCATGTTTTCATTTCATGTTTTTCGTTAACATTATCTTACTTTCGTTCTTATTCTTTCGTAACTTACTTATTATCATTCTCTTACGTTCGTACTTGTTTACTTTCTTTCTTTCTTTCTTTCGTACGTTACGTCATTCTTTTACATTCATATGGATTGATGCTGTATACCCCGAACATTGTGCACGAAGCTGATGCTGGACCTGTGGTAATTAAACCACGAACATTATACACGAAGCTGATCCAGTCACCTAGGGCAAGTCATCTCTCCCATTCATTCAACCAATTGGTATACCCCGAACATTGTGCACGAAGCTGATGCTGGACCTGTGGTAATTAAACCACGAACATTGTGCACGAAGCTGATCCAGTCACCTAGGGCATACCAAAGGGCAGTGTGCATCCTTTGGGGTAGCTAACCCGCATCACAGTTGAGCTCACGACAACAAGGTCGTGCACCTCCTTTCATTTGCTTGCAAGCCATTCTTTCGTTCATTACATTTTACTTTTCATCATTGTTATCTTTCATGTCGTTACGTTATTCTTTACGTTCTTTCATTTGTTTGTCATACTACGTAAAGTAATCTATGTATACTAATAAAAGATGGTTTTTTATGACACGTGTCGCAATAATAGAGCTTGTAAATCTTTGTTTCCCGCTTCTCTCTCCTAATAAATAATTACATTAACTACTAAGAATTTGATTTAATTCATTTTAAGATTAAAAATATTTCTTTATTAATTAAGAAAAGAGATCTGTGTATCAATGTAATTTCTAAAGAAATAACCTTTTTAATAAAAAAATCTTTTCTAAAACATCAAACTTCTTTTAAAAATAAGAAATATTTTAAAACTTTTGTTGTTAAAAAATAAATTTTTAATGAAACAAAAATGATTAAAATTCAAACTTTACATAAGAAAATTTTTAAAAATAGCCCTAAATTTTTAAATATTACTTAAAAAATTAAAAAATAAAAGTTGAAAAAAATAATATCATTGTTTATTATTTAAAGTTTTTACTCATACATAATTTTAATAATATCATATCTTATGATATTATTTTATAATTTTAAAAATTTTTATTATTAACTATTCAATATTTATTTATGCAACCCGTGTATTACACGGGATGTTAACCTAGTAACATAATATATAACGTATTTTATAACATAATATAAATACGTTTAATCATTATTAAAAGATAACACATTATACATACCTTGCATCATTCATACATTCCATAACCCTAAAAACATACCATAATCATGCTTAAAATGGGTAATCATTGCCCATAAGTCAAATCAAGTCAAACCCTAGACTTTCTGTTTTTTTCTGAAATTTCAGAAAAATATTCTAAGTGTCTAGACGCATGGGCACTATTTGGCTGTTTCTGCCCTGTTCAGACGTTTTGCCACTATGCAGACATCTTGACTTATACTTAGTTACTTTTTACTTAGACGCATGGGTCTATTTAGGCGCATGTGCACTATTCAGGCGTTTGGGCCTACACTTAGTCATTCTGGGCAATATTCTAGACGTTTGGGTACTATTCAGGCGCATGAGCCTGACTTAGACGCATGGGCACTTAGGCGGTTGGGCACTGTTTAGGCGGTTGGGCTTTTGGGCGGTTGGGAACACTTAGGAAATTAAACCGTTGGACGCATGGGTTACTGTCTAGACGTTTGAGCAACTAAGTTTTACTAATTAACCCATTTTCAGTCCCAAATCCAAATCTAACATGTTCTAAGCTCAGTCCTTACATTCTAAGCAACAAAACACATTCTTAATCATAGCCTTAACATCATTTACACCCAAAACATACACCCACCCACATACACATTCGCACACACATATGGGTAAAAACTCATTTTTTTATAAAAACATGTCCACGTGCATTTTCCAGCCCCAAAGTTGTTCAAAACATGTTTAAAAAAAGGGGTTATAGAACTCACCTTAGCTGCTTTCGTGTATGACTTCCTCAACCCGAATGTAATGAATTCAAACGCCTAAAAACCCACCAAAACACACACACAAATGTACATAACACATATAAGCATATAACCGAGATCAAAACCCAACATGAACACTTAAAAACTTCGAATTCTAACCTGAAATCAGCCTTCTTCTTCTTCTTCTTTCAAAACCCGAAAGTTCTTTGCTTCTCTCTCTAAAAACCGTATGAAAGTTGTGATGTGCGGATAGAGTGGGCGGCCATACCACTTTTATTCACCAACTTTTATTCTTTTTGTCCTTTTGGATACTTTTAACCCCTCAACTTTGAGTTACATCAATTTCCTTCTTTTATTTACGTTTATTCTTTATTTCTTTGTCTATAAAAAAATTCGGGTGTTACAATACACAAGGTACATGCCATGATGATAGGGTCTCTTCCTTGGAGTGACCTTCAAAACATGCATGACTATGCTCTCTCTTTGTCCATTACTTCTTCATATCTTTAACGTATTATCTTTTTCTACTTTTGCCATTTGAAATAATGAAGTTATTATAACGTATGATATGAGTATATGACATACACTACAAGAAATTTGACTTGTCCCGCCAACATGTATAGCGACGACTCCTATCCCGACGACATGATAGAACTATAGCTAAGTCCCTATAGCCACGAAACATCCAGTGATGAAATGTAATTACAATAGGTCGAAAGACCTATGTAACGACGACAACTCGTTGCTACACGTTTTCAATTTTCCGTCACTATAAGGCTTCTTTCTAGTAGTGATATCACACACACACACACATATATATACATATACACGTATACATATATATATATATACAAATACACGTATACATATGCACGTATAAATATACACGTAAACATATACACGCATACATATACACGCATACATATACACGCATACATATACACGCATACATATACACGCATACATATACACGCATACATATACACGCATACATATACACGCATACATATATATACATAAACATATATACATATACATATATACATATATATATATATATATATATATATTTCATTAAAATAGGTATCCAACAATTAAATGGTCAGAAATAGAACTCTTTTGTTTATTGGGTTTTGTAACATATTAAGATAACATAAAATTTTAGGCCGACATTTTTACTATCTTCTAAAAAATACCCAAGGAGTGGAGTTTCATTTTTTTAGTTTATATGGTCAACTATAGCTACCTAATCGATCAATCACCATCTAAACAAAAAAAACGCATGTTACTCGGGGAATAAGTATTTGTCAAGAGTTTATCCTAATAATATTTTTTTTTTTTTTGTGTAACAATTATATTTTTTCTCTCTTGATATGTTCATTATCTTTTATACACTATTGGTTCTTATTACTTTTACCTAATAAATGAGCAGATGGAACCACAAAATAATTGAATTAAATGATCTAAAAGCTATAGGATTGATCGTGACTAATGATCAATTGATCATCATTCAAAGATGAGTACCTTGTGTCAATCTTTTGGATATATAGGTTGGACACTTTGCAACTTCAGAAACATTATTCTTCTTTTGTTCAACCAATTTTTTAATCCACAAAGAAACACCAGTACAGCGATTCACTAATCGCGTATATATATACTCGACGAACAACAACAATTTTAAGTCTGGTACTAAATAAGAAAACAGTGAAAAAATGTTATACGGAAGCCGGAACTCACACCTGAAGAACAAAGCCCCTGAACTAGCAACGGTATACATAATAGGTTCGCTGTCGGGGCTGCGGGAGGCAGACCGCCATTAGCACCAGAGCAAGAACAATAACTAGGAGAATCCCCTTCATGTCAAACTCTTCGCCTTCATCAGAGCAACAGCAGCCTCCCATAGCTGGCTTTATGTGGATATTGACTATTGATGGAGGTTTGTTTGTTCTTTTTGTAGGACTCGTTACAACTTGTGGTTTAATAAAGACACCAGAGTTGACTAGTTAATGGTCAACTAAGTAATTTGCTTTTCACATTTCTTTTCAGTTTTTTTGTTTTTTGTTTGTTTTTTGTTTGTTTATTTTTTTTGAGACCAGCAAAAGAGATAACATTCCATAGCTGGCTTTATTTTTTTTGAGACCAGCAAAAGAGATACATAAAAAATACATCAAGAAGACAAGACAAACTAACAAAGCATGAAGATAAAAATATGAAACACAAAAAAAACTACACCAAGGATTGTGGGTCTCACACTAAGAAAAAGCGAGTTAGGTGCTTTTCACATTTGCAGGTTTTTTTTTTTTTTAAATCAAGTTCTCTACCAGATGGATTAACCTTATATTGCTAGGTGCCTTAGGTGACTTGTGTTTTGTGTAGACATCCAATAAGGTCTCACACTTATTGAAGAGCTCATGTATCTACACGTATAATAAATAAATGTTTTGAAGTGACACATGTTGAAATATTAGGCTTTTTTATTTTATTTTCTCACATCTTTGTCCTAATAAATGATTTTATTTATAGTAATTCTGTTATTTAAAACAATTCTAAATTAAAAAATAGATATTGTAAAAACAAAAAAACAAGATTTTTTTATTAAGAGCAAACTTTTAAAAATATATATAAGACATGAAAATATTCTAAAACAAAAAAAAAACTATCTTAAAAATAGGAACTTTATTAAACTACATTTTTAAGGATGATTATAAAAATTGATTTAAAAAAACGAAATGTTTAAGAAACAATTAAAAACCAATTTCATAGAAACAAAATTTTAACATGATATTATTGGTGTTTTAGTTGAAATGTTTATGTATATATACGTAACTTAATTATATTTCATTTAAAAGTATTGTTTTATAATTTTTAAATTTTTATTGCAAACTAGTCGATATTATATTTATTCAATCTGTGAATTTCACAAAATTTTAGGCTACTAATACATATATAGGTAATCAATATAGGTAAAATATGAGTTGGTTTAGGAAAAAACTAGGTGAGGTGTTGTTTTATTTAATCTCTATTTTTTTCAACCATACTTTAAGAATTCTAATCAAATTCAAATAATTTTTAAACCCATGATTGAGGGTCGGCATCAATCTATTTAGGAAAATAATTTGAATAACGTTTGTGTGATTATACTTTTCTTTATATTAGCACGTTTATTTATTGTTTTCATGAGAGTTGGAATGATACAAAAAGAGGAGACTTTTATGGTCGTTTTCTAGTTTTTGCCCTTTTGAATGTAAAATCTGAAATTTAATATTCGTCAATTCGAACATGTTTAGAGTTAGTTTCGACTTGTAATACGATAACAGATGGACTAATTGAGTATTTGACTAGGAATAGAGAAGGATTTTGTTGTAACATAAACCATAAACTCAATGGTTCTAATATATATCAGGAATTCAGGATACAAATAAACTAATTTGACATAAAAGTTGTGTTTATTAATAAAATTATTTATTTTTTAATTTCTTAAAACTCAATTTTTATATTAAAATTTTTAAATATAGTATTATTCATTATTATTTAATATGTGAGATAATATAACTATTTAATAAGAGAGAAAAATAAATGAGATGGTAAGAATGTAACACGTGGCCATATGTGCTTGAGAATTTGATAGGAGGTAAAAAAAAAAATACTATGCTATGCTACAACCTCATGTATTATATGTGTTGAATAAATATGTATTAAGTATTAATGAAAAGTTAAGAACTATAAACCATTATTTATATATAAGATATGATTAAAATTACGTATGACTAATACTTCTGTTAATAAATAAACATTATTATTTTTTAAAACTTTCATTTAGTAAAAATATTTTCTATACTTTTTTTTTAAATATGTTTTTCAAAACAACTCGTTGTAAAAGTGTTGCTTCTGATTAATATACTTTATGATAAAAATCACGCTGTATCAAAACTATGGATTTTTTTTTTCTATAAATACTTTTTCGTATTTCATTTTAATAAATATTTTTTTTAAAACTTCAGGTCTAAATTATATGTTTTAAATTGGTTTATCATCTAAGAGCATTCACAATCCATCTACCATTTACATCTTTGTAAATTATAATTAAACAAAAATTACTATTTTTTCTTTCTCTACTTTTAAAATAAATAATTTTTTCATATACTTATCATTATATTTTTCTCTCTAATCTACTAGTAACCAGTTTGGAAATTTTAAAAATTTATATGAGTTGTACTCTGTTTTCCCATCCTAATTCATAGACAGTGAGCTCCCCGTGTTTTTCTTAGATCGGTTTAAATGTTGTCTCAATCTTATCGTCGATGAAACAAATCAAGAATTGCAAAAAACGAACTTCTGAATTTATTTCCTCATCTCTTAATCCATATTCTTACTTTACAAAGAAATACTAATATAATAGTTCACTAATTGTGTAAATATACCAGATGAACAAAACTAAAAAAGACATGAACAATAGAAGAAAAACCAGAACGTGAAAATTAATCTCTGAAAACCTTGTATCGATGGAGCTCGAATAATCTTGCGTAAGGATGTTCCTAAAAGCAACGGCGTACATAATAGGTTCGCGATCGTGGGGGCGGAATGCAGACGGACATTAGCACTAGAGCAAGAACTACAACCAGTAGAATCACCCCTTTCATGTCTGCAGCTGCTTCTTCTTTAGTGCAACAGCAGCCTCCCATCTTGATATTATTCGAATTATAGGCTTTGTTCTTTTTATAGAATTCAGTGCAACTAGTTGTTCTTAAAGAAAGACTTCAAAGTTGACTAGTTGACGGTCAACTTATTAATTATCTGCTTTTCACATTTGCTAGGGGTCTTTCGTATTACTTGGGTGACTTTAAAATTAGTTACTTGGTTCTTGATTTAATGTTATTTCATTTGAATGGGTCTTTCTATGAACATTGATATGTATTTGATGATTTGATTTTTAATTTTTATGCTTCCTTTGTCTATTATTTCTATGTGATTATTCCTTTGTCGATATTGTTATCACTGGTCTGGTCAAGTCGCGAGCCATATGACATCACGTTAACGTGTGGACTACCTTGCCAAACAGGGCCGAAGGTTTGTTGGGCCCAGGGGCCAGCACACCCTGTTTTTTCTCACCGATGGGAAAATTAATATGTATTTCGTCCGGGAAACTTATAAATATTTAGGCCGCCCCCTGATTTGGGTCTAGTAACTTTTGCCCCCACTCCCTACCAAAGTTTGTTCAAGCTCAGCTGTTGACGCTAAAGGACCACGTCGTGATCCATATGGCATAAAATTCTCATGTGGAACACCACATCGTCCTAGTGTGATCCATGGTAGTGAGGAACTAGCATGACAGGCAAAGTTTACCGACTCGAATTGGACCGACAGGTCGTTTTTGTTTGGGTGGGTTCAGCGTTGCATGACCTTTGGTTCATTGAATGGGTTTTCTGTTTGGCCAAGTTATGGTTTCTATGTTTATAAGCTTCTTATATATCTTTGATTTGAACGATATACGGCTTCAATCGATGTGGATGAGATTGTTATTGTTGATTAAAGTTTTAAGTATGAAGTCACCCAAAGTCAACCGGAAGTATGTTGTGAAATGTTCTTTGTCATATACAGATATTTTAAAAGATAAGAAATAAAGAATAAAAGTAGAGGAAAAAGAAAGAAATGTATTAAGACTTCAGTTTAGGGGTTAAAAGTGTCCAAAATGACAAAACTTTGAAAAGTTGGTGGATAAAGCAACATGGCCGCCCATGTTGCCTGCTTACACTTTGTCATTCGAAGTTTTAGAGAGAGAAAGAGCAGAAGCTCTCGGACTTTGAAGAAGAACAAGAAGAAAACCGGATTTAAAGTGAGATTTAGTGTTTTTAAATTGTTCTTGGCTAGAATTAGCCTCGGTTATATGCTCATGTGTGTTTATGTGTGTTCGAATGTGTGTTTAGAGGGTTTCTAGGAGTTAGAATCATCTGAGAAGCTCAAGTGAAGAGTTTAAACTTGAAAAACAACAAAGGTGAGTTCTAGACCCCGTATTTTACTTGTTTTAATTCTTTGGGGCTGAAAATGTATGTATAACCATTTTTACAAAGTTCATTTTGAACACCCGCATGTATCTATGTGTGTATGATAATGTTCTTATGGTTGTTAGGTGTTAGTTATACTTAGAATAGTGTTATTAAGCTTAGAACATGTAAGAAAAATGATTGGGATTGATAATATGTTAAGATTATGCTAAACAGGTTGCCCAATCGCCTGAATAGTGCCCAACAATCTAGAATTTGCCTTAGATAGTTTCTAAGTAAGCCCAAACGTCTAAACACAGCCCAACCGCCCAAATAGTGTCCCAACCGTCTAGAATATGCCTTAGAAAATTTCAAGTGTAAGCCTATGCGTCTGAACAGTAGCCCATGCGTCTAAGATTTTTGACTCAGATGCCTAAGTGTGGACCAAATGTCCAAATAGTGCCCATGCGTCTGAGATGGCCCAAACGTCTAAGTGATGACACGTCCAAATAGTGACCATGCGTCTAGGATGTTCCAAACGCCTAAGTGTTGAAACGCCCAAATAGTGCCCATGCGCCTAAACAGGCCTCATGCGCCTGCATAGTGCTCATGCGTCTAGAACACTTAGAATAATTTTTAAAATTTTGAGCAAAACAGAATCATTAGACTTTGACCCAAGTTTGACTTAGGTTTTTTAATTGTTATTATATTTATAATATTATGAGTTGTTCCTATGATCATAGTGATTATTATTGTGTGACTTATGTGGTGTGCGTATGATCATAAATGCAAGTATTATCTTTAACATAGTGAAAGAGAAATAACAAAGAGAAGTAGAACTTAATTAAAGAGTTAACAAGTCTTGCAAGCATATAGGAGGTGCATGACCATGTTATCGTTAGCTCAACTGTGATGCGGGTTAGCTACCCCTTATGCACACGGGGTCAATCAATTAAGATTGGCAGATCTTTGTAGCATGCCCTAGGTGACTGGGCCAGCCTCGTATACAGTAATTCATATCATAGACTGGAGGGGCCCAGCACCAGTTTCTCCGCGCATATAGTTTAGGGTATTGCTCATTGGTCCACATAGACAGTGCAAGATAAAGTTAAAAGAGTACGAAATAAACAAGGTATACAGTAAAGAAAGAGAACATTATCTTGTTGTTTAGTTAATGCGTGCTCACATACAAGAGTAAGAGACGTATTTTCACAAAAAAGAGTATTTTCATATGTATACATTACACAAGATATTTTAATACTTTTAAAACTAGAACTCACTCAGCGACGCTGACTTTTATACATTTTCAGTTGGCAGGTAATTATTGCTGAGGATGGCATGAGGGTGAAGCTACTCGGAAGGGAAAAGACTGACATCCATTCATAGGATATGATATTGTTGTTTTATAATGCAATTAAACAGTCTTTTGATAACTTGAACATTATTGTATTGCTTAACAACAGTATCTTTTAATAATACAGAATGGCTTTTGCTAACATGATTCCGCTGTTTATTTAATGAAATGTATATTAATATGTATCCATGATGCAATGAATAACCAACTGTGAGGTGCCCCGGAACGGGGCCTTACAAGTTGTTATCAGAGTCGTAGTTTAAGTGAATTGGGTAAAATATTTTCAAAAACCTAAACTTAAACTGAAAATGGGACAGATAGAGGGATGTCAGCCCGAGTAGCTACGTGCCATCAGGTATTTCTTTTCTTAAAGTTAATCAGTATTATATGCATGTGCTATTTGCTTATGTGTTTCTAGTAGATTTAGATACTGATGTAGTCAGGATAGGAAATGCTTGGGGTGTGAAGAGTAAAGTAAGTGGCTTATCACAACTGGCCACTGTCACTAGGGACGTACTATAGTCGACATAGGTTGAGCTATTACCTTGAATGACCATGTCGGTGTATGAATCTTATAGTGCTTAAGATGGCTGAGAGGGGATTCCGGAAGGTTGCTCGAGGTGGAGGTCGTGGTGGACGTGGCGCTAGGTCGCGTGTTATGAGGGGCACGATGGTGAATGCTGAAACCGCACCTGAAGAGCTCGAGCTTCATTACCATGTAGGTGGGGATGGGAGCCCTAATCTGATGACCTTAGTGAAGGAGGCCATAGTTGAGGGGGTGCAACAGGTCATGCACACGATACAGCCGGCGGTGGTGACTGGGGTCATGAGAGCCGTAAGGGAAGATGAAAGGATATGAGGGAACATGAGTGGGAAAGGTTCTGGTAGTGATAGTTTCCCTCCCAAGGCCAAAAAGACGAAGGTCGAGAGTCGTAAAGTGGTCGTAACCGGGGGAAGGGCGAAGGTGTGTAGCAAGTATGGGAAGAACCATGCGGGAGAATGTAGGTGGGGGTCGAACGTCTGCTTCAAATGTGGAAGGAATGGCCACATGGCAAGGGATTGTCGTGTGGTGAAGTGTTATGCCTGTGGTAAGAAGGGGCATATGAGGAGGGACTACAAGGAACCAGGGGTGGAGAGCTCCAAGGTAAAGGATGGAATCGAGCAGGAGAAAGAGAAGACTAGGGGGGATCTCGACGTCGTGACAGGTATATTCCTAGTAGACTAGACCTATATCTCTGCATTATTTGATTCTGGTGCTAGTAGGAGTATTATTTCTACTACTTTTCGTGCTAAGTTGTCTGCTAGTAGTAGAAGTACTAGTGAGCCATTCGATGTGGAAACTGCTATTGGTAAGACCACTAGAGTTACCGGCATGATAGAGGATTATGCCATAGAACTAGAAGGTCATAGATTTGCTGCTAAGTTACATGTGATGCCCCTAGGTGGATTCGATGTAATACTAGGGATGGATTGGTTAGCAACCTATGAAGCGAACATCGTATGTCTCAAGAAGATGATTAGGCTAGTTGCACCCGATGGAAGTTTGGTGACGGTTTATGGAGACCGCGTTACTACGATCCCGAAGGTGATTTCGATGGCGGTGGCGGGAAAATGTATGAGACGTGGATGTAGTGCCTATCTGGCCTACGTGAAAGATATGGACACGTCAACACCACAACTATCCAATGTACCAGTGGTGTGTGACTTTCCGGATGTATTCCCGGAAGGTTTACCCGACGTGCCACCGGATCATGAAATTGAGTTCCAAATTGATTTGATACCCGGTGCTCAACCCGTTAACAAAGCACCGTATCGATTAGCTCCGATAGAGATGAAGGAACTCATGGAACAATTGCAGAGCTAATGGATAAGGGATTCCTTCGACCAAGTATCTTTCCATGGGGTGCTCCGATATTGTTTGCAAAGAAAAAGGATGGTAGTATGCGGATGTGCATCGACTACCGAGAGCTGAACAAGTTGACAGTGAAGAATCGGTATCCATTATCGAGGATTGATGACTTGTTTGATCAGCTCCAAGGTGCCAGTTGGTTCTCGAGGATAGACCTTCGATCTGGCTACCATCAATTAAAGGTGAAGGAGCAAGACGTTCCTAAAACAGCTTTTCATACGAGTTATGGACATTACGAGTTTCTCGTTATGTCTTTTGGACTAACTAACGCACCAGTTGCCTTTATGGATTTGATGAACCGAGTGTGTCAGCCAATATTAGATAAATTAGTGATAGTATTTATTGATGATATCCTAATTTGATCTAAGAGCAAGGAAGAACATGCCGGCCACATACGTGAGGTATTGGAGACACTTAGGAGAGATAAGTTGTATGCCAAATTCTAAAAGTGTGATTTTTGGTTGCGCGAGGTTCATTTTTTGGGTCATGTTGTTAATGCTGAAGGAATCATGATGGACCCGACAAAGGTTGAGGTAGTGATGCAATGGAAGTCTCCAAAGACACCATCCAAGATTCATAATTTCTTGGATTTGACTATAGGAGGTTCATTCAAGACTTCTCCAAGAATGCCTCACCTTTGACCAAGTTGACTCGCAAGGATATGAAGTTCGTGTGGGTGAGGAATAGGAGTGTGCTTTTGAGGAGTTGAAAACAAGGTTAACACAAGCTCCTGCCTTGACATTACCTGAAGGGAGTGATGACTTAGTGGTGTATTCGGATGCCTCTTATTCTGGGCTAGGTTGCGTGTTAATGCAACGTGAAAGGGTGATAGCCTACGCATCCTGATAGTTGAAGACCCACGAAGTCAACTACTCTACACATGATTTAGAACTAGCGGCTGTTGTTTTTGCATTGAAAATTTGGAGGCACTACTTATATGGCACGAAGTGCACTATCTTCACCGACCACAAGAGCTTGAATATTTCTTTGAGCAAAAGGATCTCAACATGAGACAGAGAAGGTGGTTAGAGCTCATCAAAGATTATGACTACGAGATCCACTACCATCCAGGAAAGGCCAATGAGGTGGCCGATGCCCTCAGCCGAAAAGAGAGACCCGAGCTGATTCGGGTGAAGGCGTACCAGTTAGTGATGACCTCGGACGTGATGACTCAAGTGAAAGAATTTCAAGATGAGGCTTTGAAAGAAGAACGCCTCAACTCTGAACGAATGAGAGGTCTAGTCATGGAACTGGGAGAAAATACCCACGGGGTTAGAACCCTCTTTGGACGAATGTGGATCCCTTGTTATGGAGATCTACGAGGGCGAATCATGCATGAAGCTCACAAGACTCGATACTTCATTCATCATGGTGCCACCAAGATGTATCAAGACATGAAGAAAGACTACTGGTGGTCGGGTATGAAACGTGATATGGTGGAGTATGTGAGTAAGTGCCTTACTTTCTTACAAGTGAAGGCAGAGCATCAGAAGCCCTACGGGAAGATACAACCATTGGATGTACCCGAGTGGAAGTGGGAGCACATCACGATGAACTTCATTACGAAGTTACCCCGCATGGCGAGGGGGTATGATGCCATCTGGGTGATTGTTGATCATCTAACCAAGAGTGCTCACTTCCTGCCGATCCGCGAGACGTATTCATTCGAGAGACCGGCGGACTTGTTCATCAAGGAGATTGTAGCTCGTCATGGTGTACCGGTGTCTATTATGTCAGATCGTGACACCCAATTCACATCAAAGTTTTGGAAGAGATTCCATGACGCGATGGGGACGAGGCTGCACATTAGTACTGCTTATCATCCCCAAATGGACGGTCAGTCTAAGAGGACGATTCAGACACTCGAGGATATGCTCCGAGCATGTGTAATCGATTTTGGAGGAAGTTGGGATGACCACTTACCGTTAGCAGAATTCTCATACAATAATAGTTACCATGATAGTATTGGCATGCCACCATATGAGATGCTATACGGTAGAAAGAGCTGGGAGGTGTTGAGGTGATCGAGGCTACGACTGAGAAGCTAGAAAAGATCAAAGCCTTTATGAAGGCGGCAAAAGATAGACAAAAGTCGTATGCTGACAAGAGGCGAAGACCGATAGAATTCAAAGTTGGCGACCGGGTTATATTGAAGGTCTCACCTTAGAAAGTGATCATCCGATTCAGGAAGTGAGGTAAGCTAAGCCCGAGATATATAAGACCTTTCCGAATCATTGCACGAGTAGGAGAGGTGGCCTATCGACTTGAATTGTCAGATGAGTTAAGTGGGATACATCCCACATTCCATGTATCTCATCTGAGGAAGTGCTTAGCTGATGAAGACATGGTTGTACCACTGGAGGATATCGAGGTGGATGAATGGCTCAATTATGTGGAGTAACCACTGGCGATCACTAATCGTAAGGAGAAGAGGTTAAGGAATAAAGTGGTTCCTCTTGTGCATGTACAGTGGAAGCACAGGAAGGGATCCGAGTCTACATAGGAGACTGAAGGAGAAATGAGGCAGCATTACCCTCACCTGTTTGAGGAATAACAGGTTTCAAGGACGAAACCTATATAAGAAGGGTGGACTTGTAACACCCGGATACTTTAAAAGATAAGAAATAAAGAATAAAAGTAGAGGAAAAAGAAAGAAATGTATTAAGACTTCAGTTTAGGGGTTAAAAGTGTCCAAAAGGACAAAACTTTGAAAAGTTGGTGGATAAAGCAACATGGCTGCCCATGTTGCCTGCTTACACTTTGTCATTCGAAGTTTTAGAGAGAGAAAGAGCAGAAGCTCTCGGACTTTGAAGAAGAACAAGAAGAAAACCGGATTTAAGGTGAGATTTAGTGTTTTTAAGTTGTTCTTGGCTAGAATTAGCCTCGGTTATATGCTCATGTGTGTTTATGTGTGTTCGAATGTGTGTTTAGAGGGTTTCTAGGAGTTAGAATCATCTGAGAAGCTCAAGTGAAGAGTTTAAACTTGAAGAACAACAAAGGTGAGTTCTAGACCCCGTATTTTACTTGTTTTAATTATTTGGGGCTGAAAATGTATGTATAACCATTTTTACAAAGTTCATTTTGAACACCCGTATGTATCTATGTGTGTATGATAATGTTCTTATGGTTGTTAGGTGTTAGTTATACTTAGAATAGTGTTATTAAGCTTAGAACATGTAAGAAAAATGATTGGGATTGATAATATGTTAAGATTATGCTAAACAGGTTGCCCAATCGCCTGAATAGTCCCAACAATCTAGAATTTGCCTTAGATAGTTTCTAAGTAAGCCCAAACGTCTAAACACAGCCCAACCGCCCAAATAGTGTCCCAACCGTCTAGAATATGCCTTAGAAAATTTCAAGTTTAAGTCTATGCGTCTGAACAGTAGCCCATGCGTCTAAGATTTTTGACTCAGATGCCTAAGTGTGGACCAAATGTCCAAATAGTGCCCATGCGTCTGAGATGGCCCAAACGTCTAAGTGATGACACGTCCAAATAGTGACCATGCGTCTCGGATGTTCCAAACGCCTAAGTGTTGAACCGCCCAAATAGTGCCCATGCGCCTAAACAGGCCTCATGCGCCTGCATAGTGCTCATGCGTCTAGAACACTTAGAATAATTTCTAAAATTTTGAGCAAAACAGAATCATTAGAGTTTGACCCAAGTTTGACTTAGGTTTTTTAATTGTTATTATATTTATATTATTATGAGTTGTTCCTATCATCATAGTGATTATTATTGTGTGACTTATGTGGTGTGCCTATGATCATAAATGCAAGTATTATCTTTAACATAGTGAAAGAGAAATAATAAAGAGAAGTGGAACTTAATTAAAGAGTTAACAAGTCTTGCATCAACTAATGATGCGGGCTAGCTACCCCTTATGCACACGGGGTCAATCAATTAAGATTGGCGGATCTTTGTAGCATGCCCTAGGTGACTGGGCCAGCCTCGTATAAAGTAATTCATATCATAGACTGGAGGGGCCCAGCACCAGTTTCTCCGCGCATATAGTTTAGGGTATTGCTCATTGTTCCACATAGACAGTGCAAGATAAAGTTAAAAGAGTACGAAATAAACAAGTTATACAGTAAGGAAAGAGAACATTATCTTGTTGTATAGTTAATGCGTGCTCACATACAAGAGTAAGAGACGTATTTTCACAAAAAAGATTATTTTCATATGTATACATTACACAAGATATTTTAATACTTTTAAAACTAGAACT
The DNA here is from genome assembly GCA_024085815.1 of Flaveria linearis. Taxonomy (NCBI): domain Eukaryota; kingdom Viridiplantae; phylum Streptophyta; class Magnoliopsida; order Asterales; family Asteraceae; genus Flaveria; species Flaveria linearis. Next base: position 32,562,705 of record CM044011.1, read on the forward strand.
CACTCAGCAACGCTGACTTTTATACATTTTCAGTTGGCAGGTAATTATTGCTGAGGATGGCATGAGGGTGAAGCTACTCAGCAGGGAAAAGATTGACATCCATTCATAGGATATGATATTGTTGTTTTGTAATGCAATTAAACAGTGTTTTGATAACTTGAACATTATTGTGTTGCTTAACAACAGTATCTTTTAATAATACAGAATGGCTTTTGCTAACATGATTCCGCTGTTTATTTAATGAAATGTATATTAATATGTATTTATGATGCAATGAATAACCAACTGTGAGGTGTCCGGGAACGGGACCTTACATGTACGAAAGAGACTTTCCTTCTATAGTGGAAGTTCTTGCAAAATCAAACTCCAGAGAATTCAAGAAAATGTCTGACTTAAGAGAAGAAGGTGGAGAAAGCCTCTTTGTAAGGGGAAGACCTAAAAAGAGAGAATCCAGGACTGAGAAACAATGGAAATCTTCAACATCCAAATAAGGTACATGAGAACATGTTTTGTATGTCACTCTGAGAAGCATTTGAAAAAGGATTGTCCTGATTTTAAAAGGAAAAGGGTAGATCTGAATTGTGCAAAAGGCTCTAACAATTATACTCAGTCTTATGAAAACACTGATGGATATGAAAGTTCAGATACGTTAATGCCAATTAGCATTGACAACATGAAGGGTTGGGTGCTAGATTCTGTATGCTCTTTCCACATGACTCCACTTAAGGAGGTGTTCTAAGATCTCAAGATTAACAAGTCTGGTATAGTTAAACTAGGAGATGACAGGGCTTGTGAGATACTAGGAATGGGATTAGTGGTGTTCAAACTACATAATGGTACTGAGTTAAAATTAAAGGATGTTAGGTATGTTCCTGAGATGAAAAGAAGCTTATTGTCAATGGGTACTTTTGAAAGGTCTAGGTATCAAGTGTGTCTCAAGAATGGCAAGGCTAAAGTGATCGATGGATCTTTGGTTCTACTATCCAGAACAAGGAAATAAAATAACATATATACCCTTGATGGGGATATGGTGGTGGAAAATGTGTCAATGATAACCGCTGCAAGTGAGACTGCAACTTTGTGGCATGGGAGACTTGGACATATTAGTCAACAGGGTTAGTTGAACTAAAAAACATATAGTATTACCTGGATTAAGTAGTTGTAACATAGGTTTTTGTGAGCATTGCATCCTGGGCAAAGCTCATAGAGTGAAATTTCATAAAAGATCTCATAATACAAAGGGGTTGCTTTACTATGTTCACTCAGACTTATGGGGTCCTGCCAAACATGTCACTGGGAGGGGCCTAATATTTCTTATCTATAGTTGATGAGTATTCATGAAGAGCGTGGGTATATCCCTTAAAGAAGAAGTTTGAAGCATTCAACAACTTTAAAGAATTAAAAGTCTTGGTTGAGAAGCAAGTGAATAGAAGAGTCAAGAAACTAAAAACTATTAATGGGCTAAAGTTCTGTGGAGGAGAGTTTTCAAAGCATGTAAAGATCATAGAATTGCATGACATCTCATAGGTTCTAGAACGCCCCACAGAAAGGTTTAGTTAAAAGAATGAATAGAACTTTGTTAGATAAGGTCAAGTGTATGCTGGCATGTTCTGGTTTTCCTAAATCATTCTGGGCTGAAGCAGTGTCAACTGTAGCTTATTTGATCAATAGATCACCTAGTGTCGCACTATAAAAGAAGACTCCTATGCAGGTATGGTCAGGGGAGAAGCTGAATTATAACAACCTCAAGTTGTTTGGTTATCTAGCGTTTGCCCATATAAGTCAGGGGAAGTTGGAGCCTAGAGCATAGAAATGTGTCTTTCTTGGCTTTTTTGAAGGTGTTAAGGGTTATAGAATATGGAAACTTGAGAATTCCAAATTCATGGTGAGATGTTACTTTCAATGAGGAGGTATTATACAAATATGTTTGATCCAGTAGGTTTTGACTCTAGATTGAAAGAAGTTCAAATAGGGTTAAAGTCTCCTATTCATAAGAATAGGGAGTCAGACAAAACTAGTGATACTAAAAGTGGTACTACTCAAATGCCTCAATACATTATTGGTAGAGACAACCCAAGAAGGAATGTTCAGCTTCCTTTGAGGTTAAGAGAAGGAGAAGATATCTCTATTGTGGCCTTTATGACTGCTGAACTTGATGCAGTGCTAGAACCTTTGACATTTGAGGAGGCAGTTGCTTCTAATGAGAAGTCTGACTGGATTTCTGCTATGGAGGAAGAGAGGGAGTCACTATATAAGAATGAGACTTAGGATCTGGTTGATAGGCCCACTGATTAGAAGTTGGTTGCATGTAAGTGGGTGGCTTTATAAGTTGAAGGAGGGATTAATCTCTAAAGACAAGCCTAGGTTCAAGGCTAGACTAGTAGCAAAGGGGTACACACAGAAAGCTGGTGTTGATTACATCAACATATTCTTCCTAGTGTTTGCTGAACAGATCTACTAATTCTTTGATTCCAGCTAGTAAGAGGGATCCTAAACTGAGAAATAGACCCTAGAAACTAAAAAATGGTACCTTGATCAATTGTAATAATCGGATTCATTGCTATTCCTAGTATAGTAGATGCTATGACGCATACAATCATGCTCAATTCGATGGAATTGTTTGATCTTAAAGGGGATCTTCTATAATTTTACACGTGAGGGGTTATTTCTTTGTTTAGTCTAGTAATTAATAACTTGATGATTTTTAGATAATAGTAGATAGAAACAACGCTTGTAAGGAGTCCTATTAAAACCAAAAAATATAGGCCTGCCTGTCATCCATACTAGAATAAATAGAGTTTTCCAAAAAACCTACTAGTGGAGGAAGACCTCCTAGGGATAAGAGACATAAGGCTAAAGAGAGAGCCAAAGCGCTCTTTAATAAGAGTGATTTTGTCTTTAGTATCTCATGAAGGATTGGAGTTGGAGAAATTATATGTCAAAACAACCTTTCTACATGGCTACCTAGATGAGAAGATATACATGACTTAACCTAAAGGGTTTGAAGAAAAAACTAGCGAGCACAAGGTGTGTCTTTTGAAAAGATCTCTATATGGTCTAAAACAATCACCTAAACAGTGGTATAGGTGATTTTATGAGTTTGTTACTAATCATGTGTATAGGAGAAGTTCTTTGACAGCTATGATTACTTGAAAGAGGGGAGTAGGCATACTAATATGTATCTCTTGCTCTATGTGTGCGAGCACCAGTCGGAGACACAAACTTCTTCCTGGTGGAAGTGGGACTTCACCAAGGATTTGGATTGAGCCCATTTCTCTTTAGAATAGTGTTGGATGAGATGGACAAGTCTATACAGGAGCCAGTCCTGTGATGCATGCTGTTTACAGATGATGTTGTGTTAATATTAGAATCTAAAAGGGTGCTTAACGAGAGGCTAGAACAATGGTGAGTGGCACTAGAGCATAAAATCTTAATGATAAGTCGCTCTAAGACAGAATACATGCATTATAGCTTTAGTGGAGGGAATAAAGAGGATACCCAAATCAGTATTCAGGGTCTGGCGGTCCCACAGATGTCTAGGTTCAAATACCTCGGCTCCTATGTACAGGAGGATGGAGAGATACACAGTGATGTAGCCCATCATGTTCAACCAGGATATTGCAAGTAGAGAGCAGCATTAAGGATTTTATGTGATAAGAGGTTCCCAACAAAACTAAAGGAAAAACTATATAGAGTGGCAGTACATCAACTATGTCATACGAAACAAACTCTTGGGCCATAAAGAAATCGCACGAGCAACAAATAGAGGCCGTGGAAATGCGAATGCTGAGGTGGATGTGTGGACACAACACTTGAACAGATAAGGAACGACGTGTTTCAACAGAGGCTAGAGGTGGCTTGTATCACGGATAAAATACGAAAGAGAAAAGATGGTTTGCGCACGTGAAGAGGACACTGATGTCAATGCCTGTTAGAGCAGTAGAGAACATCACCCTAGAGGGTAGGAGGAGTAGAGGAAATCCTAAGTTGACTTAGGACGAGATAATTAGGCGAGATATGGTAGAGTTGCACCTCTCCAAGCACATGATCGAGGATAGGAGTGCGTGGGGAGTAGAATTAAAATTAAGGACTTCTAGTGGGACTTGCGGGTAAGAAAAGTAAAGGAAAACCTGATGCGTGACCCCCCGCATGATGTGTAGATAATCGACAGTTTCCCTTTATAGGTGAAACATGCTGCTTATTTGATGTATGTACTATTTTTAGGTGCTATGCTTATGGGTATGCCTATGCCTATGTGATGTTTATGTGATGTATGTTATACTTATGAATATACTTAAGAATATGCCTATGCTATATCTAAACCATTATGTGATATATACCTATGTGTTGCATGCTATATAAACTGCTTGCTATCGTTCTCGAGTCGACAGTCTCTTTGGAAGCGGTCTCTCTATCTCTCTAGATAGAGAAAAGACTCGCCACCACCTACCCTACCCAGACCCTGCTTTTTAGTGGGATATACTGGGTATGTTTGTTTGTTTGTTTTGTTTTGCTCTATGTGGATGAAAGATAAGTCTAAAATTGAGGCCACCAAGTTGCTGCTATTGAATGAGTTTAAAATAAAGCAACTAATAGAGGCTAGAAAGATTATTGGCATTGAAATTACCCGGGATAGGAGCTGTAAGCAGTTGTCTTAACGGTCTTATCTCTTGAAGGTGTTGAAAAACTTTAAGATGGATAACTGTAAACCGGTTAGTACACCCTTAGCTCAACATTTCAAACTTTCAGCTGGTGATAGCCCTCAAACAGAAGAAGAGTGTGCTTATATGGCTGGAGTTCCATATGCTAGTTCTATTAGGAGTCTTATGTACCTTATGGTGTGTAGCAGACCTGGCATTGGCTATGGGGTTAGTGTGGTGAGTAGATTTCTTGTAAATCCTAGGAAGGGTCATTGGATAGCCCTTAAGTGGTTGATGAGGTATCCTAATTGTATTAGGGATTATGGCCTAGTATATGGTTTCAATGATGTTGAGTCTGAGAAGTTGATTGGATTTGTTGACCCAGACTATGCCAAAGATCTAAACCAAGAAAGGTCAATTACAGGATATGCTTTTAAATTTCCAGGTAATATGGTCAGTCGGAAAGCTAGACTGCAACCAGTGGTAGTATTATCAACTACTAAATCTGAATATATAGCACTTACTGAGGCTGTTAAGGAAGCATTATGACTGAGAAGATTTATAGCTGATCTAGGGGTGGCCAAAGATGCAGTTTTATTTTATGATAATCATGGTGTTGTTCTATTATCTAGAAATAGTTTATTCCATGAAAGGACTAAGCATATAGGGTGAAATATCATTTCATTTGAAAATAGTTAGTTCTAAGGAGGTGGATGCAACACAAGTTGGGACTGAGCATAATCATGTACATGTGTTCACTAAGACTTTGCTCGGTCCAAAGTTTCAGTTTTGTCTTGATGTATTGGGAGTGGGTTGAGTTGTTGCTTAAGTTAACTTCAAGATGGAGATTGTTGATTAAAGTTTTGAGTGTGAAGTCAACTAAAGTCAACCTGAGGTGTGTTGTGATATGTTCTTTGTCATAATAAGTTTCTGGGTTGTTTGTGCATTAACAAATAGTCCCGGGTGTGAAGTGTCATTTTAGAAGTTTGTTAATTTCGGATAACTACTTTTTCGGATATATGACGAGTAATCACTTATATTCATTTCCGTTTTGTAATCTTGTTCATCATTTCCATTTTTGAAGTTGATAGATAATTGAATTTCTTGTAATCTCTATTCTTTAAGGATCAATTTTACAATGGTTATTTATTTTGACCATTTATTGTCCTTTTTTATTTCCATTCTATTTGGTTGTAGTTTTGGTCATGCGGTCTTATTGCTTTGTATATTGCTTCTTTTAGTATTGCAGGTTGTGTTTTGGCTGACGCTATTGTTGTTTTAGTCGTAGTTTTAGGTATTTTAGTGTATTTGTGCCTTTAGTATTTGTTGCTTCAATTACTCTTTTCTTTTTGTGATTTTGGTCCTTTTATGTTGTTTTCTTCTTATTTGTCCTGGCATTTTTGTTTTTTGTTCGCCGTTTGTTTATTTTGTTTGGCTGAAGCATGATGATAGTCTATTTAACATCATTTCATGGATGTTTTGATTGCCTTTTTATAATTTTGGTCTGTTGTACATAACTATTATGATGTTGGGTTTTTGTTTAGTGATTATGTCCGAGGATGGTGTTTTCCACTATTGAGTATGAGTACAGGCATGATGATAGTTGCTCATCAATCTATGTGAGTTAACTTGAATGTTGTTTTATGTAGGCAATTTTATGGAATGGTTGCATTTTGTATCCATAAGGCATCCATATCCTTTGCGTGGTGAGTTGTTGTTATGAATGTATACGGTTCTATTTAAGCATGTTCCTAACTATGCTTTATTATTGCAGCAATGTGGCATTTGTGATATCTTTTCTAAAGATATCACAAAAGATATCACAAATGCCACATTGCAGCAATAACGTTATGTCGGCCCTGGTCTTTTGAGGCAATTTGCATATAGTTGTTATGGTTTTCTTATTTTATACCTCGGTTTCTTCAATTTACTCATGAATTGCCCCATGATTTGTGTATGTTGTTGTTGTTAATAGTACATGAGCCTAAACTTCTAGCATTTTCTTTTCATAAGTATGTTGGCTTCCTTTTGCTATGATGATTTGTTACATGCTCATAGACACATTGTCCGTTCGGTTCACCGTGAGGCAAATGTGGTATTTATATTGCCGATCCATCTCTTACATGATTAACTCTTTCATTTGTAGTTGTGGTTTAAGAACCTTCTTTTTTTGTATGCAAGTCTAAGCCTATACACATATATTGATGCGATCATGTAAGTTTAAGCCAATACACAAGTCTATTGGTGCAGCCATGATGTGACCTGCACCTCTGATGATGCTGACATAATATAATCATTTTAGCTAATCATGTCAGAGTTTAGAGCTTTGGAACCCTGTGGGCTTCCACTTTGTAGATATACGGTGGATTATGTATCTTATTTTTGCTAATTGTAACTTAGCCTAAACCTTTGACACTTTCCTTTCTTAAATGTGTGTGCTTCTTTTTTAGAGATCACCTGTTGGATTCGGCTATGATGATTTGTTACACATTAAAAAGAACAGTTGATTGTTCTATCCACAAGTGAGGCAAACATGGTATTTATATGCCTGTTGTTGAACGTGTGACTGGTCGTCCTTTTACGTAATTACCTTTTTGTTAGAAGTTGTGGTTTAGTATCCTTCTTTGTCTATGTACAGGTCTGAGCATGTACACTTCTGTTGATGTGGTCACGTTGTCAATTGTGGTTTAGAATGTTTACTGGTCTATTTCTTGGTTTATTCATATCTCTAGACATCAATACGTAGTGATCTACACCTTCTTGATCTATTTAAATCTTTTTTTAACCAATTGAACCTTAGTTTAATTCTTTGCGGAAACATATTTCAATTTCATATGGCACATGTTAGTGTAGCTTATTGTATTGGGTTTTCATTTATCACTTGCTAGCTTCTTGATTTGATGGTTCGTTATAAAGCCACAGACCCACTGATTGTCATACCCGGAGTTAGGAAAATACGGTATTTATGTGACTGTTTGGTTGTCACATACTTAGTTGTGGTTCACAGTCTCTCTTAGTCTACATAAAGGTATGACCTTTGGCGCTCCTTGTTATATATGTGTTGCATGTTGACTGTTCTCTGTGTCCACATTGCATTCCTTATTATTAGTTTTATGCTTATCCTTTTCATCTACAGCTATGACTGGTCGTTTTAGTTGCTATATATGCTACTAGTTGCGTATTTACCATTTCGAATGCTAACGAACTCATATTTTCGCCGGATTTTGTTAGGTTAAAACACAAAATAAATAAATAAACACCATACGGAAAATTCTCTAGAATCAATATATGAAAAGTCTAGTCCCTAAAAGTTTATGAAAATTCAAAATCACAAAGTAAACAAGTACTCTATTATGTGAAAAAGCGGGTAACGTGACGTCCTTGGTTTGAAAACAAACTCCACATGACGCACTAGCTGTAGACAACTGTCCTCTAATAGAAAAGTCAAATTCTGAAAATGAAAATATTTTGGCTTTTGATAAAGAAAATTCACCTACCATTGATGCCGGCTTTTTCTCACCCGCACTGCACAACCACCGGATTTTCCACACCCACACTCCATCGCCGCCAACTTTTTCACCGGAATATTTCTAGTCGCTGGCTTTTTCGCATAATGAGAACATGCGTCGTCTTCTGGTGTGTCCATGTGACCGACTTCTCGTCCTAACAAACGTAGTTTCTATTCTTTTCAACCGAGAAATAGCTTTTTATCTTTGATGGTTTGATATGTCAATGTTCATTTTAAAAAAAATAACTTTTCATATGTTTATTTTTGGAAAATTTCACTAGAAAAATGATATAGTCATGTGAGTAGTTATAGATAAATTATCTACTTTATATTTAGTTGGTATGTGATTGCTAGCTATTTACTCATGTAAGATGTAAAATGTAAAGGTTTACGGGAGGTAAAGATTTCAACATAAACCTCAACCGACATTACAAATATAGTTCGGTCGCAATAGTAGTTGACTCGCTAAATATAAAACATGAAAAAGATGGGTGATCATATCAAGTTAGCATCATCACCCAATAGCGGTGACTTGGCCCTACAATTAATAATTATAATACATAGAGAATGGGTCAAAATTACATTTATTTGAAGATAAATGAAATAGAAGGTAGAGTTTCATGACATTAAGTTGTTTTTAGCTAGAATGACTAGTACTAACTGAAGAGTTAATGAATATAAAAAATGTTTTTAATAACACGTGTTATGCTATTCTAGCACAAGACTACGTGCTAAGGTAGAGCATCGCAACCTGAATGCCCGTGGCTTCCTAACCCCGTTGTAGTGTCCACATTGCATGACACACCCTTTCCCACTCTAATTTTATTACCCATTGCGGTTTTGGAACGTTAAAAACTGATTAAACTTTATTTTATGCTTTGTTTTTAAATAATTTACCTCTTATGCATCCCACTTTAATTTTATACATCTATTCTATGAATTCTAGCTACTCTCTTGTTATTATAACTTCACTCTATATAAAAAATAGAACTAGACAATTACAGTGATCTCAACAACCCTTTGACTTCCTCTCAGCCAAAAGCTTATAACCCAAATTTTGATCATTCGCCTTTCCCACCCTACAAAGGTCATTGCACCTGAAATCGTCATTTGAAACCCAAAATACCCACCTAAAATCGTCGCCAAAACCCAACCGGTTAATAGCTTTTATACAACTGCGGTACTACTAACACCGGTCATCTTACGAAAGCGCCCAATTGAGCGAACGAATTATTGAATGAAAAACCTGCAAAATAAAATGGTATTGAACATCAAATTAAGTCAAACATAACAATAATTAATGATTATTATTACCAAGTTATTGGTCGAACTAGTTTGATCCTACGTGACTGAAACTGATTATAAGAAAGGTATAAGGAGGGTGTCCCACTATCGGACAATAAAACACATAAAAATATAAAACCAACCTGTAAATCGGTGTTCTTCGGATAATAAACTATACGGAAAAGACTCGTGTCCTTAAAGGATTTTACACGCTCTATTTGCTGTAAGCTACAACGTAAACCACCAGAATCTAATGCAGAACGTTTTTGTCATTCCAACAGCAATGGAACCAGATAAACACATAAGTACTGAGAAAATGTAAATGATAGAGGAGAAAATCACAGGTAGATAAGGGTTGTGAATTTTAGGATGAATAAACTGGTAGCATGAGGCCTTTATTTATAAGCATATATAGTAGCCAACTTTGAGAAAACGAGGGATGGGAATAACTGATGTAAGGGGTTTGGAATGATGTTTATCATGATTAAGTGGTTAACTTTAATGTGTTTAAGTAGAAATTTTATATGGAATAAGTTAACTACGATGATTTGGTGTTTTATATGTAAAAGGCAATAATTTAATGTGGCTTGGAGAATGAAAATGGATGATAAACGAAGATCATGATATATGATATGATAGAGAATTCAATTTTGAGAATGCGATCGCAAAAGGACAGAAATGGAGTTCGAATGAAAAAATTATGAAGAAAATAAGAATCACATAAAAGCTTTTCACCATGACTTACGGTGGAATGATGACCTATGGTTCAGCAATGCAAAAACTGAGCAGAAAGCCCCTATCGTAACTTACGGTGTTATAAAAAGACAGGAAATTTAGGTTTTGACCAGCCAATTCATTCTCAGCCGTCTCCAAGTCCCAAAAACGATCAAGAACGATCCCGAAGGCTTCCAAAGGCGATTTCAAGGTTCAAGATCTCATTTTTTTATCATTGGTTTGTTTCTTTAATGTTTAGAACAATGGTTTCATTCGTTTTTTTGTTGATTTTCATTACCATGTTGGGCTAAACCATCCGTGATCTTCTCTGGTGGTAGGGTTTGTTATGTTTGACTTGTTCTTGTGTTTTCAATTGGGTTATTGTTGAACTAGGCAATCTTAAGCCAAGTGACTTTATTTTTTAATTAGAACTTCTAAAATACTTATGTTTATTGAGCTTATTTCCGGTTTTTGTGAGTGTTTTAGATTCATCGGGAAACCTCGCAAGGGTTAGAATTGGGTCAGTTAACGTGAGTTGAGTATGATATGAATAGTTCATTTATAACAGTCTCGTTCAATCCTATTAGATCTAATTAAACCAATAATGGTTATGTCTATGTGATCATTCGCAAATATCTAGGACAAGTCATTATTTGCAAACCTGAACCCGGAGAGGATTACCTTTCCAACTATTATTTACACTTAATTCAAATTCCCATTTGTTTCACTTTAAAATCAATTTTCTTCTCAATTTGTTCTTAATTAAATTTCAAACTTAAATCAAGTTTTTCACTTTCCACATATTAAAGACGACCTTACTTTCCTATCTACGTAGGTGAGCTAAGATCACAAAAATAAATTATTTTTGTTTAGGCCTAACAAACCATATCAATTACCCCCACCAGCTAGCTAATTCGGTTACGCAAGTGATCCGATCTACTTAACTGATCGATTCTTTCCATCAGGTTTATCTCCAAGTCAGTTTTGATTATATTCACAGGCCACACACACCTTAATGAACCCTGGTTAAAAATAAAAGCTCCTTAGCTAAGATGCAAAGTGCAAAATGCACCTCAATTATGCCCATTCGGGAACTCGTGTCTCTGTCTATGTCTCTGTCTCAGCTCTGCGCGTGTGCGCTTAGCCCTTCTCTTAAACCAACTAACACTTTGGAGATCAATAAGAGAAAACCCCTTATAAGTCACTCAAAGTTGTCTCCCCCTAGCAATGTGGGACAAAGTATAAACATGCCAACTTGCCAATTCACAAGTAAATTTACAATAAACCCCCACCAAGTTGGAATTTTTATTTTCACTAAGACAAATGATGTCACTAGGTGCCATGTGATTAAACCCAATTTATGTTGATAAACAAGAAGAGACAAATTCAATTGTGTCCTATAGAGTTAAACCAAGAACTTTAGAACCCCCTTCAGTTTACCCACACATCAATGGCCGACTTTGCATTTTGACTAAGTGCGAATATGGTCGTGCGCTATAAATCATTTTCATGAGCCTCTAGAAGATAAACCACTGATCTTCATTTGAGGCGGCATCACCTCTAGATCATATAGGCAAATTTTTTACAACATCATCGTTGCTTAGATGCCTCCAAAACTTTATTAAGAGCATTAGCTCAACCTCGTTCTTATCAACGACGTACTATCTTACCTCACATCAATCTTTGAAACTAATAGTACCTTCTATCATTAAATGACTTTGTTGTTACCCATTAAACTTAAAAATAAAGAAGCACTAAGTTTAAGTTGGGTTTCCATCACTAACGATTATATTATGGCTTTAGACGCATGGCTCTTGTGGTATTAACTATCAAATCTCTCGTCAGAGGTTTGGTCAGAGGATGAGCCAAGTTCCTACACAACTTAACAAAGACAACCTTGATGGTACCACTTTCAAGTAGTTGTCTCACAAAATTATACCGAAGACCTACATGTCTTGACTTCCCATTATACACTCTGTTGTATATTGTAGATAGTATGGCCATGCTATCACAATACATGTAAACTGATAGAAATGGAACATCCCTAAGATGGATGTCTGTAAGTATATCCCTCACTCTGCTTCCTTACTGGCCCCGTCTAGTTCTATAAACTCAGCTTCCATTGTTGAGTGTGCAATACACGTTTGTTTCTTGCTTACCCAAGAAGTCGCTCCTTCGGCTAGAGTGTAGATCCACCTACTTGTGGAGTTTGAATCAATGTTTTGATCAATCCAGCTAGCATCAGAATAATCTTCGAGTATCCTAGAAGCGACGTATATGTCAATTCAAAGTTACTTGTGCTCTTTAGGTATCCAAGTTATACCCACTGCGTTCCAATGCTCTGTACTAGGGTTCACAGTGTACAGACTTAGTTTTATGTAACACTAGTTGATAATGCCACCAACACATATTCTTGTGTGAATATTGCAACTTAAAATTTTGTTAAGTGGACTAGATTGCTTATCGGTAAAAGTATGCTAATAGTAACAAAAGATATGAAATAAAATGAAATTCCATTAATCGTATACATTTATTAAACCAGTATATTCCTCGGTTTATATTCTACTTATAATAATAAAAAAACTACTAAGTTGAAAGTAATAAAATCTTCCTACTCTAATAAACAAGAAAATGGGGGTGACATGTGTCGGCATCACATTTAAAGTAGGCAAATGCGTGTTAAAATATGAGTTATCTTGATATATCGTTACTAAAAACATTTGATGTGTGATTAATTTAAGATAAATCCTTATCTTGTCATTAACATAAAACCAAGGAATTAGCATGATAAAAATATTTTTGAAAAACTTGGAAATATGAAAAATGTTCTGTTTAACGAAACTCACTAAATGCTAATTATATTATTTATACACTTTTCAAATTATGAAATAATTTTTTTGATAATTTAAAAACATGTTTCTTTTTCTTGTAATTATTTTTAAAAACAACGTTTTATGAAATATGAAAATTTTAATGCAAATAACTTTTAAAAAACTGACATTGCTTAAAAAGTATTTTTCAATCTGAATCGTTTAAAAAATAATTTTTTAAAAGTAAAAGTTTTTTAAGGAAGAACGTTTGAAAAATATTATTATTGTTTTATTACCAAAATTAACTATTATATATAATTTTAATAATACTTTATCTCATTTTTTTTAATTTTTAAAATATTAATAAATAACTATTAATTTAATATTTTTATTTAACTCATGTATCACTAGTTTCTAAACATATTATATATATAACATTTATCAAGCATCAAAGCATCAAAGCATCAAACCACAAGATACAAGTATTTAGTACAGAACTTTTTTTATTTTTTGTGTTTTAATATTTCTTTTACATTCACACACCCTACACTTAATTAATAAGCTATTTTTTTTATCTCTTTCTTAAACCAATTTACACTTACACCCTCTATAATTTAATCAACTTATTGTTTTCAATAAAATTAACACTACAACTCATGAAATTTAATAAAATTACTTACACCTCCCTCACTTTAATCAACTTTTTTTTAATTTTCTTTTTCGTATTATTTCTTTTACTTTTTCTATTTTGTGTATGTTGAATTCTTTTTTAATTGTTTTCTTTACAATTAAACCTGACTTTTAGTTTTATACATAGTTATTTAATTGTATGGTTTGATTATTTTTTATTGGAGTTTCAACGTTATTTTTTTCGGGGTGAATCCTAATCTAAAATTTGTCAAAACCGAATATTACATATGGTACGCTGCATCTATGCTACCAGTGCAGCGCGAGGGGCGCACCCACTAGTTAGACCATATTTTAATGGTTAATGCATCTTAAGAGACATTTTAAGTCACATTAGCAGAAATCCAGATGATCCAAATAGATCTTCAAGAGATGAAGGAAGGAAGCCAAAGTACCTCCAAATAGATCTTCAAGAGATGAAGGAAGGAAGCCAAAGTACCTTCATCAAGATATGGAATTGGATTTGGGGAAAGTAGGATTAGAAGGAAACCCTAATCTATTATGTGATTATTTTAAAATATGTAGAATAAGAATATAATAAAGTAAGTTTTATGATTATGAAACCTTTTGTTCTAATTTAAATGAAGTTTTTGTGTGATATTAGTATAAGTGATATACAGTTAAATATGCCGCCAATAAGAGATACCCAACCTATACGGAGAACAAGACACGTTGAACGACCAAGAACAAGATTAAAAGAAGAAATTCCGCAAGTGAATACCACTGCAAATGAGAATGAGAGAATTTCTCAAATAGTGACTCAATAATTAGAAGCTGCAATACCTACATTAGAATCTCGACTTCAATGGAACCTCAACATTAGAAATGTTCCACTTGGGAATGAAGGACCAGGCAACACTATTGAGGTAGAACACCCCAAGAAAGGAATTATAGATAGTGTTAAAAAGGGATGTTCTTACAAGACTTTATGTCTTGTAAACCCCAAGATTTTAATGGAAAAGGAGGAGCAGTACAAGCGTTACGTTGGTTAGAAGAAATGGAGTCAGTATTAGATATCAGCGAATGTGTTGATAATTATAAGAACATGTTTGATTCACACTCACTAAAGGGAGAAGCATGGTCATGGTGGAAGATAGAAGTTCAAACTAAAGGAAAGGATGTGATGAATAGGTTAAGTTGAGAGGAATTTAGAAACCTAGTGATTGAGAAATACTGTCCTTATATTGAACTAGAAAGGATAGAAAGAGAATTCCTAGCACTAGAAATGAAAGGTGTTGTACATCAGGAGTAAACAAATAGGTATAATGAGTTATCTAGATTAGTGGCACATCTAGTGACGCCTAAAGATGAAAGAATAGGAAGATATATCTTGGGTTTAGTACCATAGATTAAAGGAATGGTAAAATCTGCAATGCCAAAAGCTTTTTAGGATGCAGTGGCTCCAGCAGGAAGCTCGACTAATGAAATAATAAGTGTCACACCCTCGCTTATAGCGGAAACACGAGGATGCGACGGACGGGATCGTCATAACACTTGGTATAATTACAGAGACATAGTACATGCAAAATCCTCGTGTCATGACGTCGCCCGACACAATGGTGACTTGTGTCGTGGTTTGTCAGTTCTACGACTATCATAGTCTTATTGATTCTAAATCCAAAATACACAGAGTTCACAAATGAAATCAAATGATATACATTACTAATGCAAAACTATTAAAATCCTGAGGGTCTCTGCTAAGGCATCAGCTCTAGCTATCCTCTTTGATTATGTTCACCTGAAAAGATATGCTCAAAAATGTCAACACATAATGTTGGTGAGTTTCACAGGTTTAAATTGAAAACATGTAATTGATGCTGTATAGAATTTGATGTGGAATCATACTGATATAAGCAAGCAGAACCACATAACATGTGTTTTAGACAACCAAACCTAATGACGTTATGCATATAAATTAGATGGAATATACTCACCCTTGGCCTGATTGCTGGTAGCTGTGTTGGTAACTCACAAGTTAACCAATCGTCGAAGGGTGGGGGTGTCAACCCAGTAGTACTACCAATACCTAACGGTTGGTTCCCAACCCGGGAATTAATGGTTGTAAGAATAGAATAACACCATGTATGTATTAGAGTATGAAAATAGTATCACGTTGATTCCAAGTATGAAAATTGTATGTAAGATTGTACAGCATCGAAAACGGGTGAGCATACTTTCCCCCCAAGTTTGGAAAACATTGAAACAATTATAAAAGCATAAAAAGGGGCCACGAAACTCACCTTGAATTGATGTAATGCACAAAGACTTCACAGAATCAAGCAATGCACGATCAAAGACGATCAACACCTATTATTGATTATAACTAAGCCTTTAAAACATATTCAGCGCGAATAGATACATTTGGTCGGATTCGGGTCGGTTCGGTTTGACGCACACGATTTGTTATACAACAACACCATGTAATGATAATATTACTAATATTGATTAAATAATAATAATTGTATTGTTATTAATAACAATAATCATAATCATAATTATAATAATAATAATTGTATTATTAAACAATTATATTCATGATGGTATAGTAATATTAATATAGTTATTAGTAATGGTAATACTACGAATAATAATAATTATACGACTTATGTTAATGATAATAATGATTTTGATAATAATAAGAATAAAAATAATGATATATAGATAATGTTTGTCCCTAAATAATAATTTAATGATTTAACCCTTATTTACAGAAAATGATAATATAACTTTTAAAATAAACAAAGTTTATAAAAACTATTTTTATAATTTTTAAGAATTTTTTTGTATTTTTTTACAATTGAAAAAGCTTTAGAAAAAATGAATGAGAGTGCCTGGGTTCGAACCCGGGACCTCCTGTTTAGAAAGCATGCACAGAACCAGTGAACCCAGGGCCTAAGCCGCGATAGAGAATAGTCCCATTTGATTTTAAACCTTCTTACCCCATCCCCCCCTAATTCAAGAACCCTAATTCGCTTCTCAACCAAATCGAAGTTCGATTCGACTTTGTTGGGGACTGGAATCATGGGGCTTTTAATATACATGTAAAAACGAGTATATGGATGGGTTTAATTACCTGTTTTGAGTTGAGTTGATGGTAAGATCAGTTAGAAACAGGTCGCGATTATTGTCACACCCTCAAAATCCACGTGCGGAGTTTTACCGCGAGGCGTGTGAACAAACCAGGATCACAGTCAATAGTTACTCAGAACGACTTTATATGCTACTTTAACGTAAACCAAACCAGAGTTCAAACTTTAAAAGTCATGCGGAAGCGTAAAGTAAATAAAACAACCCAAAACCTGTGAAAGTACCATATGGCAAAACAAGTGCCAACCAAGTATTTTAAACCATAAATAAAAGACGAGTAATTATATTTGAAGTTTAAATCTCTAAAATGCATGCTGACTCGTGTAGTTCTCCTATCAGCAATCCAGATTAACGACCTGAGAATAGCATACTAAAAAGTCAACACATGGTTGGTGAGTTCAAGAGTTTGCGTATAAACATATCAGTTTATCAACATTGTATAAATAAGCATGTGTATTGTAATAGCTAGCTAGTCCATTAACAAATTGATATTAATACATAGTGATTTCGAAATTGAAGCTGACTGTGTTATGTTTGCCTCCCGTCACGACTTCACCATATCGTGACGAATAATCATAGGACAAATTGCACCCGGTTGACCTCGAGTCACACAGGTGGGGCTCGTCAGACCCAGTAGTACTACCCAAGTTTCCCGCTATCCAATATTAATAATTCGAAAGTGTGAGGACTTTATCATGGTAAACAGCACTATATTAATATCATACAAATCTTAAATATAAAAAGCGTTTGTAACATTACCAGTATGCTATCTCCCCAAAAGAGATTTAATAAAACAGTGGGGCATGAACTCACCTGATACATTTGATAGATATCTAAAGCTTAACTTGACAAGAACGAGCGGAAAAGACAACCTTCAAAGGTTACCTAGAACATACAAGTACATAAGTACATGTACACACAACAATCCTAAGAGAAAACCTAAGTGTTCTACAAACAAGGAACTCAAGGTTTTATAAAAACAACATACATGTGACCTAGTTGACCCGTTTGACCTGTTGGTGACATTATGTGTTGTAAACCATTTAAACATGCATAAGCATATAACATACATGGTTAACATTCCGATGAATCACATTTGATGCTACATTTCCAATACATTGTTTAAATCATCATACTGTGCACATATCATACAAGTTATGTGAATTCTTAGCATCTAGCATAATCAGTGTGTTCATAACATAACTGGTGTATCATATAACAGGTCAGATCATACATAACCTACTTACATGACCTATAGCCATGATTTAGCATATATGGGTCAAAACAGGTAATTTACCAAAAAGTCATCCATGCTATTCACAACACATACAAGATGCCCAATACATGCAACATACATCTATATGCTCAATTCCAGTCCCAAACATGATGTCCTAGTTACTAATCAACATACCAAACCATACATGACCATCAAAGTGCATAAATCACCCAATAACCAATTAAACATTCCATACTACTCAATTAACAGATTCTACCACTTTAAACATCCATAACAATCATTCTAGCATGATCCTAAAACCACAAACAAGTCCAATTCTCGATATTCAAAGTTCGTGCACAATAAAGTTTCCCTTTTGGGAAAGTAATACCCAAAAGTGATTTAGTATTCAATTCAACCATAATTCCAACCAATATGTACCTAATCAAGTCCATAGGATTCATCCTAACATGCTAATTACTTCCAAAACATCCAAATTCCAAAACATGATACAAAAAGTTTCTACTTTTAGTAAGTCATGGTCAACATCACAATTTCATGGATTTTCTGCAATTCAATTAAACTAACATCTAAGCATTACATCTAACATCTTAGAATCATCAAATCATGAATTCCAAGAACAAAAATTTCCTCTTATGGCAATGTATGAACTAAAGGATCAAAACCCTAGATTTCTTGCAAAATCAACATCATTTAACATTCATACAACTTAACTAACATCATATAATCATCCAACAATCATCAATTTCATCCATAATCACACAAATTTCGAATTAGGGCTTGCCTATAATCAAAGTTCATGATCAATCCACAAAAACATACAATTCATGCATAATCAACGTTAAACAACATGTAATCAATCCAACTAACATACTAACATCATCAAGCAACAACTAATTTTGACATTCCACACTCAATTTCGCAGGAGACCTTCGGCCAACATGAAAAGTGTTCAAAAACATGTAAAAATCTCACCTTTAACGTGTAATGGCTTGCAATCAATGATCCTAACGTGTTATGTTGCTTAAAATCGACCAAAATCAGTCTTCTAATGTGTATTTTTGGCTGAAATCGCAGGGAGGGGCTGGAGGAATGCAGTTCACGGTCGCATGAATAAGGGTGGGGGCTAGGGTTGTTTTGTTTTAATCATTTTACAAGAATAGCCCCCTAAACCTTGTATTTTGTATTTTTTATAAAAGTTAAACTTTAATCCCTTTTTAAAAGTGTTTTAACCATCTAACAAATATATAAACTAATAATAACAATTATATTTTTATCTTTATAAAACACGCAACATACGAATTAACACACGCGTTTCCGCGTTACGCGATAAAATTCTCAAATAGTCTTTAAATCACGTAAAAATATAAACATAAATAATAATCATCTTATCAACTAGATTATTATTAAATTAACATTATTAATTATTTTTAAGTCACCAACGTCAAACGACAACTAGTGTGTGCTTACGACACGCGTATGCAAAACTTAACGGAACTAACGGAGTTTGGTAACGGAATATTACCGGATGTCACATTATCCCCATGTTGAAAGAATTTTCGTCCCGAAAATTGCGTTACATGGTGAGAGTGTTCCATCACACGGTGAGAGTGTTCCATCACTGGTCTACTGCATTGGCACACAGAAATCGAAATCGAGTGAGTTTTGGATGAGTTGTCACATCATCCCCATGTTGAAAGAAATTTCGTCCCGAAATTTAAATCAATACCTTTGTCTACAGGCATCGTCTCGAACAGTTGAGGGTACTTAAGCTTCATTTGGTCCTCACGTTCCCACGTGAACTCCGGTCCACGCCGCGAGTTCCAGCGAATTTTGACTATAGGTATTTTGCTCTGCTTAAGTGTTTTCACCTCACGATCCATCACCTCGACGGATTCTTCAATAAAGTGCAACTGGTCATCCACTTGAACGTCTTCTAGTGGCATAATTAGTGTCTCGTCAGGTAGACACTTCTTCAGATTGGAAACGTGAAACACGTTTTGGACTCCACTTAGCGAATCAGGCAAGGCTAGTCGATAGGCCACCGGACCTATTCTTTCCAGTATCTCAAATGGTCCAACATACCTCGGATTCAGCTTTCCTCGCTTCCCAAACCGAACTACGACTTTCCACGGTGAGACTTTCAATAGCACTTTGTCGCTAATTTGGAATTCTAGAGGTTTCCGTCTCTTGTCAGCATAACTTTTCTGTCTATCCCTTGCTACAGCTATACGGTTCCGTATCTGCACAATCTTCTCAGTTGTTTCATGAATGATTTCGGGACCCGTTAGTTGACTATCACCAATTTCAGCCCAGCAAACCGGTGATCGACACTTTCTCCCATACAAAGCCTCGAAAGGTGCTGCCTGTATGCTAGTGTGATAACTGTTATTATAGGAAAATTCCACCAAAGGTAGGTGAACTTCCCAGTTGTTCCCGAAGTCAATCACACAAGCACGTAGCATATCCTCCAAAGTCTGTATGGTACGCTCACTCTGTCCGTCGGTTTGTGGATGATAAGCAGTATTCATATCCAATCGTGTACCCAGAGATTTCTGCAGTGACTGCCAGAAGTGTGACGTGAAGCGAGCGTCACGATCAGAGATAATTGAGATTGGTACGCGATGTCTCGACACGATTTCCTTAAGATACAATCGGGTTAGCTTCTCCATCTTATCCGTTTCCTTAATTGCAAGGAAGTGAGCGGACTTGGTCAACCGATCCACTATGACCCAGATTGTGTCACAACCAGTATTAGTCCAGGGTAATTTCGTTATAAAATCTATAGAAATTTGTTCCCATTTCCACATCGGTATCTCTGGTTGTTGTAATAGTCCAGATGGTTTTTGGTATTCCACTTTGACTTTTGAGCAGGTCAAACATTTGCTTATATACGTAGCTACATCTGCCTTCATGTTAGGCTACCAATAGTGCGCCTTTAGATCATGATACATCTTGTCAGATCCAGGATGTATAGAGTATTTAGACTTGTGTGCCTCGCTCATAACCAAATCCCTCAGATTTACATAAACAGGTACCCAAAGTCTATCCATGAAGTACCGAATTCCATCTTCTCTCTCTACCAATTGTTTATCCATTCCCTGTAATGACTCAGAAACAATGTTTTCCTCTTTCAAGGCTTCTATTTGTGCTTCCTTAACTTGTTCAGGTAAATGGGTACTGATCGTGAGTTGCAAGGCTCGCACCCGCCTTGGTTTAACTGTTTCTTTTCAGCTTAAGGCATCGACAACTACGTTTGCCTTTCCAGGATGGTACTTGATAGCGCAATCATAATCTTTCAGAAGTTCCACCCAACGCCGCTGCCTCATATTCAACTCTTTTTGCTCAAAGATGTGCTGAAGACTCTTGTCATCGGTATAGATAGTGCATTTGGTACCGTACAAGTAATGTCTCCAAATCTTCAAGGCAAAGCTACTGCACCCAATTCCAGGTCATGGGTGGTATAATTCTTCTCGTGGACCTTCAGTTGTCTCGAGGCGTAAGCTATCACTTTGTCGCGTTGCATCAGGACACAACCCAATCCTTGAATGGATGCGTCACAATACACCACGAAATCATCCGTCCCCTCTGGCAGTGCCAATATCCGTGCACTACAGAGTTTCTGTTTCAATAGCTGAAAAGCCGCCTCTTGACTTTCTCCCCAATTGTATGTCGTTCCTTTGTGGGTCAAAGCGGTGAGAGGTTGTGCAATCTTAGAAAATCCCTCTACGAACCGTCGGTAATACCCCGCTAATCCCAGAAATTGTCGTATCTCACTCGGTGTTTTAGGTATGGCCCAATTCTTTATTGCCACAATCTTGGCAGGATCAACATGTATACCCTTCTCATTAACAATATGACCTAGGAATTGTACTTCGCGTATCCAAAAGTCACACTTAGAGAATTTGGCATACAGTTGCTCATTTTTCAATAATTCCAAGATTAATCGTAGATGCTCTTCATGGTCCTCCTTCGTCTTAGAGTATATCAGTATGTCATCGATAAACACAATAAAAAACTGATCAAGATAGGGTTTGCACACGCGATTCATGAGATCCATGAACACCGCAGGTGCATTAGTCAACCCAAAAGGCATGACCAAGAACTCGTAATGACCATAACGAGTACGGAATGCGGTTTTGGAAATGTCTTCCTCCCGGACTCTGAGTTGATGATAACCAGATCTCAAGTCGATCTTCGAATAATAGCTGGATCCCTGAAGCTGATCAAATAAGTCGTCGATGCGAGGTAAAGGGTATCGGTTCTTAACTGTGACTTTGTTTAACTCCCTATAATCGATGCTCATTCGAAACGTGCCATCCTTTTTCTTTACAAAGAGAACAGGGGCTCCCCAAGGTGATGAGCTAGGTCGAATAAAGCCCTTATCTAAAAGCTCCTGAAGTTGTGATGACAACTCCTGTAGTTCGTTCGGTGCTAATCGATAAGGTGCTCTAGCAATCGGGGCTGCACCGGGAGTTAGTTCAATTTGAAATTCCACTTGACGATGAGGTGGTAATCAAGGAAGATCTTCTGGAAACACCTCTGGAAAATCTCGTACCACGGGGATGTCTTCCATTCGCCTTTCCTCCGGTTGTTTATCGGTGACGAGTGCCAGAACAGCCAAACGACCTTTTCGCAGTAACTTCTGTGCCTTCATGTAGGAGATAATGTCCATCACTGCACCACTCCTATCGTCTCGGACTGTGAGAATTTCATCACCAACAGGAATTCGTATGATCTTCTCGTGACATATGACTTTCGCTTACTTATTAGAGAGCCAATCCATGCCTACCACAACGTCGAAACTTCCTAGTGTAACAGGCATAAGATCTATAGCGAAAGTATGACCAGCGAGTTCTATCTTACAATCTTTAAGAATGTGTGTCATATGGATCTGTTTACCGTCAGCCAATTCTATGGTATATTTGGATTCTAAGGCAGAAGGGATATCACTTAGGAGACTAGAGAACTTTAAGGATATGAAACTCCTATCAGCTCCAGTATCAAACAGTACTGTAGCAAAACATCCATTAACAGAAAACCTATCAGTAACAGTAGTAGGGTCATTTAAAGCCTCACCTGAGCCAATGACGAAGGCTCTCCCTTTGGCTCCATTATTACCACCGTTACCATTGCCATTTCTATCTTTGTTGTTGTTGTTGTTGTTGCCCTGGTTGTTGTTGTTCTGGCCATTGCCATTACCGTTCCTCCTCAACTGCGAGCAGTTTCGCTTGTAGTGCCCCTCCTTTCCACACTCGAAACACCCCTTGGGAGTCTCCTGAGGTTGCTGTGGCTTCTTAACTAACTCACCATGGCAATCCTTAGCCAAGTGTCCCATTTTACCACACCGCTGACACTTGTAATTGTCACATCTCCCAACGTGATGATAGTTGCACCGCGTGCACATTGGTTGTTTACCACCATAGCCGCTCGGTCCTTGATTGTTCGAGGCTGTCTGGTTGAAATTACGATTGTTGTCAAACCTTCTTTGTTGCTGTTGTGGTTGTTGTTGTTGAGGTTGGTGTTGACCGCCGGATGATGATGCTCTATTGTTGTTGGTGGTGTTGGTGTTGTTGGAGGCATCCCACTTCCTTTTGTTGTCAGGCACGCTTGCAGCAGCGCCCCGTTTTGGCAACCGTCCTAGCTCCACAGCTTCGTCAGTTAGTTTGTGGGCTAGTCGGATGGCTTGTTGTATAGTGGCGGGGTTAGAGGAAGTCACCATGCTCCTAATTTCGGGCACCAATCCCCGGATGTAATGTTCCACACGCTTGTGCATCTCGTTCACCATTCCAGGACATAGTGTGGCCAGCTCGTGAGTTCTTGTTGTATAGGCCTCGATCTCGGAACCTTGCGTTTTCAACTGCCAAAATTCCATCTCCAACTTTTGAACTTCGCTTCGAGGACAATATTCCTCGATCATCATATCTTTAAATTCATTCCACGAGGGCTCATTTGCCATGACTTGCCCTAGCATCTGCACCTGAGCATTCCACCAGGACAATGCCGCACCATCCAGAGTTCCCGTAGCGTATTTCACCTGATCAGCAGGTGGACAGTTGCACTTTGATAAAACGGAATCCATGAACACCGCAGGTGCATTATTCAACCCAAAAGGCATGACCAAGAACTCGTAATGACCGTAACGAGTACGGAATGCGGTTTTGGAAATGTCTTCCTCCCGGACTCTGAGTTGATGATAACCAGATCTCAAGTCGATCTTCGAATAATAGCTGGATCCCTGAAGCTGATCAAATAAGTCGTCGATGCGAGGTAAAGGGTATCGGCTCTTAACTGTGACTTTGTTTAACTCCCTATAATCGATGCACATTCGAAACATGCCATCCTTTTTCTTTACAAAGAGAACAGGGGCTCCCCAAGGTGATGAGCTAGGTCGAATAAAGCCCTTATCTAAAAGCTCCTGAAGTTGTGATGACAACTCCTATAGTTTGTTCGGTGCTAATCGATAAGGTGCTCTAGCAATCAGGGCTGCACCGGGAGTTAGTTCAATTTGAAATTCCACTTGACGATGAGGTGGTAATCCAGAAAGATCCTCTGGAAACACCTCTGGAAAATCTCGTACCACGGGGATGTCTTCCATTCGCCTTTCCTCCGGTTGTTTATCGGTGACGAGTGCCAGAACAGCCAAACGACCTTTTCGCAGTAACTTTTGTGCCTTCACGTAGGAGATAATGCCCATCACTGCACCACTCCTATCGTCTCGGACTGTGAGAATTTCATCACCAATAGGAATTCGTATGATCTTCTCATGACATATGACTTCCGCTTGCTTATTAGAGAGCCAATCCATGCCTACCACAACGTCGAAACTTCCTAGTGTAACAGGCATAAGATCTATAGCGAAAGTATGACCAGCGAGTTCTATCTTACAATCTTTAAGAATGTGTGTCACATGGATCTGTTTACCGTCAGCCAATTCTACGGTATATCTGGATTCTAAGGTAGAAGGGATATCACTTAGGAGACTAGAGAACTTTAAGGATATGAAACTCCTATCAGCTCCAGTATCAAACAGTACTGTAGCGAAACATCCATTAACAGAAAACCTACCAGTAACAGTAGTAGGGTCATTTAGAGTCTCACCTGAGCCAATGACGAAGGCTCTCCCTTTGGCTCCATTATTACCACCGTTACCATTGCCATTTCCATCTTTGTTGTTGTTGTTATTGCCCTGGTTGTTGTTGTTCTGGCCATTGCCATTACCGTTCCTCCTCAACTGCGGACAGTTTCGCTTGTAGTGCCCCTCCTTTCCACACTCGAAACACCCCTTGGGTGTCTCCTGAGGTTGTTGTGGCTTCTTAACTAACTCACCACGGCAATACTTAGCCAAGTGTCCCATTTTACCACACCGCTGACACTTGTAATTGTCACATCTCCCAACGTGATGATAGTTGCACCGCGTGCACATCGGCTGTTTACCACCATAGCCGCTCGGTCCTTGATTGTTCGAGGCTGTCTGGTTGAAATTACGATTGTTGTCAAACCTTCTTTGTTGCTGTTGTGGTTGTTGTTGTTGAGGTTGGTGTTGACCGCCGGATGATGATGCTCTATTGTTGTTGGTGGTGTTGGTGTTGTTGGAGGCATCCCACTTCCTTTCGTTATCGGGCACGCTTGCAGCAGCATCTGCACCTAGCATCTGCACCTGAGCGTTCCACCAGGACAATGCCGCACCATCCAGAGTTCCCGTAGCGTATTTCACCTGGTCAACAGGTGGACAGTTGCACTTTGAGAAAACGGACTCCGTATTCTCAAACCACCTTACCAACCCTACAGCTCCCTCGGTTCCACTGTAGGTGTGAGGTTTGCAGTCCATGAAGGACTTGTAGGTACATGCTGGCGGTCCTGCTTTAACATGATAAATATTGATCAGATGTCTTATTCGATTAACTATAGGATTTGACAAAATTTTTCCATTATCGTTTACCTACGGCCTGTCCTACTTGAGCAGCAGCTAACGCTGCCTGGACTTGTGCATTTATTAGGGCAGCCAGTTCCGTAGGGGTCATATTTATGGTACCGGTGCCTTGGCCACCGGCACCTTGGTCACCGGCACCTTGGTCTCCGGCACCTTGGTCACCGGCTCCTCGTTCGCGTCCGCGCCCGCGTCCTCGACCACGTCCACGTCCACGTCCTCGGGCGTCCATTTTTCACTTTACATTCACAAATACAATAATGAGTAATATCAAACATATTCATCTCATTGAAGTATAGTAAACAATAAGAAATAATGAATCATCACATCCACAACATTCATAACAAAAATGATAACCAAGATAAATAAATTGTAAATAAGTCACAATATATTCACCAATGTCAAAATTTAAGTTTCTAGTTCAAGTGGGGAAACAACCCTTCCCACATAGGTTCCAAAAGAAGGAAACGCTACATAGTCCAAGTTGTTTAAAAGAAATGAAATAAAATCAATGAACTATGTCTGAATTGTCACTATCTTCTTCCATCTTCGCTGGTTCTTCCTCAGGTTCTTCCTCAGGTTCCTCTTCGGGTTCCTCCTCCTCCTCGGGGGCCTGTGCAGGAGCAGGAGCTAAGGCTATCTGAAGTGCCACCAACTAGGCCTCTATAGCAGCAATCCTGTTGTCGGTTGCTTCATCGCGCTGCTCTCGTGCGGTCACGCGTCCACTCAGCGTCTGGTAACCATCCCGCATTTGGTAACACCCCTCCAAGGTTTTACCATGATGCTCCACGAGTTCATCCAGTTGATGTCTGCAGTGTGTACACTTCGTGCTGTAGTGTACAGACATTGCCAGTGAGTCGCCGGACCCGGTGTTGCTCCGTGTCCAGTGCTGCTACCAATGCAGCAATAACCTGCTCGTTGGACTGCACCGCCCGCGGAAGTGTAGGTAGTGGTTGCTCTTTGCTGTTCCTAGTTCAGGGTCTTGTTCCTAGTTCGGGGTCTTGATGTAGGCACACGTTCCCTGTGCATGAGGTGACCCACAAACTCCGGGTAGAAACTCCAGTCTCGTGGAGGGTCACGTTCGGGTGGCACAAATGGTTGATCCCAGTTGAACTCACCTCGTGGATAGTCCAAACAAGGCTAGTCCAGTCCATCGTCAGGTACTGGTCCGGGAGGTGGGGACTCGGATCGTGTGGGTGATGCTGGTCGTTTACCACGTGCTCTTGAGGACGATGCCATGCTGCAGAGAGTGTGTTGTGTATGCCAATGAGTATACAGTAGAAAAATCAGGAACAAGTAACTAACTAACTGTGTGCGGTTATAGTCTAGTGTGTATGCAACCTAGTTTTCTATAACCAATGGCTCTGATACCAATCTGTCACAGTTATCCCGAATCCAATTGATGATTAAACCGTGATGAAAATCAAATTACTTGTACAGATAGATTCGAATGATGCTAATGATCAATAGCCCTCTATCAATTTGGGTTTAGAAGGCTCGAACAGGGGTGTTCGATCAATCGCAGGTCGCGGATGAGTATGAAGATCGAACAATGTGTTTTTGATTGTTTTAGATGCAATTGAAGGTACCATTAGTTTAGGATTCTTATAGTGGATCGTTTGGATTTATTTAACTGAATTATTTCGAAGTGTGGTGCGATCGGGATGTGTAAAGTAGCCGAAAGTGGAAAGTAATTGAATCAGTGCGATTGTGAGCTGTATCTTGAATGATTAAGCACGTTGATTGATTCGAATCTCTCTCACGATTCGGTTGGGACCGGTTTCGTGTTTTAATATTGAGTATCGTTGCTGTTTCGAGGTCGCCGGAGGTACACCGGAACAGTGGTCGGAGATGGTGCCGACGGTGGGGAAAACGGGCGGGGGTTGGGTTGTAATTTTAATAATTACAGAAATGGTCCCTGAGGTTTGTTTGATTTATTATTTTATGTAAAAACTTTGTTTTAAAGTTTCAGATTGGGCAATTTAACCCCCTGGACTTCATTATTAATATTATTATTTATTATTATTATTATTATCATTATTATTATTATTAACATTATATTATTATTGTTATTATTATTATTATTATTGTTATTATTTTTATAATTATTATTATTATTATTATTATTATTATTATTATGATTATTATTATTACTTTTGTAATTATTGGAACGTATTGAACTTAATTGTTTATAAATGTACGGGATGTTACAATAAGAAATGGATCTTTAACTGATCCAAAGGTAGGAAAAAAAGAGAAAATGGAATAATAACAATATATGAAGAAAGTTTTGAGGAAACCAGAATAAGAAAATAGTCAGAAACCCAGTATGGAACTTCTTAGGAGTTGTACAAGAAAGGAGACCTCAGATGGAAGGACACCATGGTGCAATCTTACCATAGATACCATCACAGTAAGTGCATGATTATGATTCCCTACAATTGTAAGAAGAAAGGACACATATCCTGAGGATGTAAGGGACCTGCAAACTCTAAACCAGTTTATTACCAATGTGGAAATGAAAATCATTTTTGCAATGAGTGTCAGAGTTGAAAAAGAAAGCTCCCACAACCAACCCGCATGGTAGAGCCTTTATGTTGCAAGCTGAGGAAGCACGACAAGAACCAGAAGTAGTAACGGGTATGTTTCCTATTAACAACCAACATGCAACTGTTATTTGATACGGGAGCGACACGTAGTTTTGTTGCACATACGTTTAAGCCTTTACTTAATCTAACCCCAGAAAGACTGAAAAATAAATGTATGATAGAACTAGCTGATGGAAAAATAATTAAGGCTAGTAAAGTTATCCCTAATTGTACTTTAAATTTAGATAATCATGATTTTGATATTGATTTTATTCCTACTGAGTTAGGAGGTTTTGATATTATGGGTATGGACTGGTTGAGTAAAAATCAGGTTAAAATTATCTATGGAAAAAGAATGATTAAAATTCCTTTGATTAAAGAAAATAAAACTCTTTGCTTATATGGTGAAAAACCTAGAGGTATTATGAGAATAGTTTCATGTAAGAAAGCCAAAAAATATTTAAGAAAGAAATGTTTAGCCTTTCTAGCCCATGTAGTTGATACAAAACTAGATAAAAAAGACTTAGAAGATATTATTATTATTAGAGAATATCCAGAGGTATTTCCTGATAAATTACCAGGATTGTCACCCACTCGTGAAGTAAAATTCAAAATTTAAATAGTACTAGGGACTACCCCTATTGCCAACTCTCCTTACCGTTTGGCACCAATAATAATGAAAGAGTTAATGAGTCAACTTCAGAAATTATTGGATGTAACACCCGAATATTTTAAGAAGTTGTAAAAAGAAGAATAAAAGTGGAAAATACAATTTAACCCAAGTTGAGGGGTTAAATGTGTCAAAAGTACAAAATAATATATTATATTTTGTTCAAAAGGAGTATGGCTGCCCACCCTGCACACCAACTTTCATTCGGTTTTAGAGAGAGAAAGAGCAGAATTCAAGTTTCTAGAGAGAAGAAGAAGAAGAAGACTGAATTTAAGGTAAGAATTAGTGTTTTTAAGTTGTTCTTGGCTAGATTTAGTCTCGGTTACATGCTTACACGTGTTTGTATGTTAGGTTGTGTGTTTTGGTGGGTTTTTAGGCATTTGAACTCGTTGCATTCGGGTTTTGAAGAAGTCATACACGAAAGCTGCATCAGGTGAGTTTCTAGAACCCCCTTTTCAACATGTTTTTAACAAATTTTAGGGCTGGAAATGCATGTGTTCTTGTTTTTATAAAAATGGGCTTGCACCTGTATGTGTGTGTGTGTGCGAATGTGTGTGTGGGTGGGTGTAAATTTGTGGTTTATATGCGTATATGTACATTTGATGATGATTAGAAGGGTACAACTAAGCTTAGATCGTGATATAAGATGGATTGGGACTGATTTATGTTGATTTAGTGAAAGTTAGTTGCCAAGCGCCTAAACAATGGTCCATGCATCCAACGGTCTAATTTACTAAGGGTTCCCAACCGCCCAGAAACCCTAACCGCCTAAACAGTGCCCAACCGCCTAAGTGTCCATGCGCCTAAGTCAGGGCCATGCGCGTGCATAGTGCTCGTGCGCCTAGAGTTTACCCAGAATGGATAAGTGTTGGGCCATGCGCCCCAATAGTGCTCATGCGCCTAGAACCTTCCCATGCGCCTAAGTGTTCCCATGCGTCTAGAAGGCCAAGCGCCTGCATAGTGCCCAAGCGCCTGCATAGTGCCCAAGCGCCTGCATAGTGCCCAAGCGCCTGCATAGTGCCCAAGCGCCTGCATAGTGCTCATGCGCCTAAAAACTTACAAATATTTTTAAGAGGTTTTAACAGGAAGATTGATTTTTCTATAACAAAATGTGCTATACGAATGTGTTAAGTTTGTATTAATTCTAGAAAAATATCTGAATTTAGTTAATAGTTGGGATTTTTATATGATCATTGATATTTTCAGATGGTGTTGCTATCAAAGAAATATGTTCCTAACTGATAATTAATTTTGAAAATTTTGAATAATCATAGTCACTTTTTTAAAATTTTGAATAAGGTGCTGAAAATTTTAAAGAAATATGCTCCTAACTTATAATTAATTTTATAGATGATCGCTGGAATTGAGGTGAGATTCATAGCCCTATTTTTATTATGATTTTGGGGGAAAAAGCATACTGTTTTGTGTTTGGTGCAAGTAAATAAGACTTTTTGAGATAAACTGTCATGTTGCCGTAAGATACAACCATTAATTCGGATGAGGAACCGTCTGATAATATTGGTAGCGCTACTTAGGAAAATATTTCCTGCACCAACAGGATGAGTGTTGTGATGCTATATTATCTGATTTTTGTGATTTGTATTTGTGACAGTTATGAATCACCTGGCATATAAGTAGATTTGGTTGTAATCTTATTTATGTTGCATTAATGCGTTTTGTTTGGTTATTAAACCTATGTTTCTCACCAACATTATGTTGATAGTTTTAAGTATACTTTTTTAGGAGAACAGAATGACTAACAACGTTATGTTCTCGTCTGATGTTTACAACAGTTGGGATGAAGTTATTGGGAAGACTTGTGTGAAAATAACGATTAACATATTTGAGCCTAACATAATAGCGGATGCACACATCCACTACTAGCTGAAGATTATATGATATGTTGAAGACATGTGCTTTTGTTTAAGATTACGAAACTGTATAAGTCTAAATTATTAGACTCAATTTTGTAAATTGAAATTCTAATATTATGAATTAATGAATGTAATGTTAGTTTATTTCTATGATTTGTATGTTTTGTTAATCAATGTGTTTTGAACCGACGAGTCACACCCAAACATTTCACGCTTCCGCCGAGATGTGACACTTGGTGAAGGAGAGGGACATCAAGGTAAGATGGAAAGCTTATTTCCATAACATCTTTAACATAATGAACCCTAATCAACAAACAGAGATCGATCAAACAACCAGAATAACATAACAAAATAACTGTTATTGTAGAAACATCACAATCCAGGAAGTTACGCGAGCTCTTAAGGAAATGGGAAGGGCTAAGGCGGTGGGGCCAGATAACATACCGACTGAAGTGTGGAAGTAGCTGGGAGAAGAGGGTTTGCAATGGTTAACAGAGCTATTCAACGTTATCCTCAACACCGGAAGGATGTCGAATCAATGGAGGAGTAGTGTTATAGTCCCCATATATAAGAAAAAAGGATATGCCCATCGTTGCACAAATTACAGGGGAATAAAGCTCTTAAGCCATACGATGAAACTATGGGAAAGAGTTATAGACACGAGAATCAGACGTGAAACTCACATAGCGATAAATCAATTTGGATTTATGCTAGGGCGCTCCACAATAGAAGCCATACAAATAATAAGGAGGGTAATGGAGAAATACAGAGAAAAAAGAGGGACCTTCATATGGTTTTCATTCACTTAGAAAAAGCCTATGATAGTGTCCCGCGACAACTTATTTGAGAAAGTCTACAGGATAGAAGGGTACCAGAGAGTTATATCAAGATTATCAAGGATATGTATGAAGGGGCAAAAACATGTGTCCGAGCTCCAGTCGGAGACACGAAATTCTTTCCAGTAGAAGTGGGACTTCACCAAGGATCAGTATTAAGCCCATTTCTCTTCACAGTAGTATTGGATGAGATGACCAAGTCTATACAGGAGCCAGTCCCGTGGTGCATGTTGTTTGTAGACGATATTATGCTAATATCAGAATTTAAAATGGTGTTGAACGACAGGATAGAACAGTGGAGAGCGGCTCTAGAGAGCAAAGGCTTAAGGATAAGTCGCTCTAAGACGGAATACATGCACTATAACTTTAGTAGAGCGAATGAAGATGACATCCAAATTAGTATTCAGGGCCTGGCGGTCCCACAAACGTCTAGTTTCAAATATCTAGGCTCGTACGTGCAGGACGACGGAGAGATACATAGTGATGTAGCCTATCGTGTCCAGGCAGGATAGTGTAAGTGGAAAGTGTAACGCCTCGAAATTCCCGAAGCACACCATTTAATAATAATGGGCTTTTTAAGGGTTAATTAAAAATATATATATATATATATAATAAGTTAGTGGGCTATGGACTAAATTAACCCTAATGGGCTATGTTTTGATGGGTTTAAGGGCCTTTAATCAACCCTTAAACATGCATGATCAGCCTCCATCCCATCATTTGCAACCCTAGCCCCCAAGTTTCTAGAGAGAGAAAGTAGAGTGAGAAAGTGAAGAAAAACCCAAGGATTTGGTGTGCTATTATGGAAGAGATTGAAGATCTGGGTGTTGGAGCTTCAAACCATAAGAAAGGAGCAACAAATCAAGCTCGGGTATTCCGGCTATAGCTTAAGTAACTTAGAATTGAAACTATTTTGCTAAGTTCAGGTGAGTTCTAGACCCCTCCTTTACCCGTTTTCAATGTTTTGGGGTGATATGCATACTAAAATACATACTTTTATGATGACGGTTTTTAAGCCCTCTTATCAAGAAAATAAAATTTTCTAAAGTAAAATGTGCCATTTAAATAGTTTAAAATAATTTTCGGGCGCGCTGACCTGGCAGCCCGGCCCCAGCCAGGGGCGTTGCCCCTTGGACCCACTAGGGGTTGCTGCCCCTAGAACCCCACTATCAAGGGCTGCCGCCCTCGAACCCCCGCTGTCCCGTGGAGGATCGGTTATCTGGTTTTTCTCTCATGGTTGATGAAATGTGTTACCATATATCACATATCGTATGTTTGATTATATGTTGATTCGTTAGCGTTACTGCTTTTGCTATCGAGCCAGGGGTCTCTTTGGAAGCGGTCTCTCTACCTATCTGGATAGAGGAAAGACTTGCCACCACCTACCCCTCCCAGACCCTGCTCTTGAGTGGGATATACTGGGTTTGTTTGTTTGTTTGTTTGTTTGGTTGATGAAATGTGAATGCTTAGACTAAGAGTTTGCTTCTTATTATGTGTTAAATGTATGTGAAAACTAAAGATATAAGTGAAACTTAAAGAACTGTTATTGGGCCCATAACGTGTACCCTGATAAAGTAAAGCCTTGCAAGCAATTAATAAAGGAGGGTTGCATTTGTTGTGCCCTCACGATGACAAAGTAAAGGCTCGAACAGGCAGGTCAGTAAGGCCTGGATTGGCATGACAATAATGGCCTGTTTGGGTACGACAGTAAGGCCTAAATTGGCGTGTCGGTAAAGTCATGTGTTTATCATAGGCACCGATAGTAACTGGGAATTGACGGATAAGGAAGAGTAATAATTAATAAGTAATGGCAAAGCATTGAAAAAGCGATAATCCATGTGTATCAATGTTCTGATAAATGATGATTATTTTCAAATGTTAAAGCTAATACCTCTTATAAAAGTTATTTAACAAAGTAAACATAGAATTCACTCAGCGAAGCTGACTTTTTATGCATATTAGTTGACAGGTGAGCGTTAGGGCTTATGGGATGGGAGCATGGATCTAAAGCTTCTTGGCATCTAAAGACTGGCATCCCTGATGAAGAAGAATATTAAGAGGATTTTTAAAGAGCATTTGATGTTTAAAGACAATATTTATATTTTAATTTAACTATGTTGTAATGAATTGCAATTACTATACTTTTTCGCTACTATATATATATATATATATATATATATATATATCTAAACGAATGTTTTAAATCTATGTTTTTGCTATGAATGACCAACTGTGAGGTTTTCTGGGATCAGGGCGTTACAGAAAGCAGCATCAGGGATCTTGTGTGATAAGAGGTTCCCAACATGACTAAAGGGAAAACTATATAGAGTGGGAGTTCGTCCAGCTATGTTATATGGAACAGACTGCTGGGCCATGAAGAAATCAGACAAGAGACAAATGGAGGTCGTAGAAATGCGAATGCTAAGGTGGATGTGTGGTCACACGAGGATGGATAGGATAGGAATGACGTTTTCCGGTAGAGGCTAGAGGTGGCTTGTATCACGGATAAAATACGAGAGGGAAGATTGAGATGGTTTGGGCACGTGAAGAGGAGGCATATATCAGCGCTAGTTAGAGCAGTAGAGTGCATCATCTTAGATGGTAAGAGGAGTAGAGGAAGACCTAAGTTGACTTGGGATGAGATGATTAGCCAAGATATGGTAGAGTTGCACCTCTCCGAGCACATAGTCGAGGATAGGAGTGCGTGGAGGCATAAAATTAAAGTTAGGGACTACTAGTGGGCCTTGATGTGCAAGTCTTCACGTGATGTGTAGGGTAACGTTATTTGTCTAACATAGGTCAAGCCTTAGTGCTAACTTCCATATTAGTATTGTTAATATCTTAGTAAAATTCATCGGCCTTATTCCTTTCCTAATATCATAATAAAATTTATCTGTCTCAAACCTGTTTTAATGTTGGTGTGTTTGCTTTTGTGACGTATGCTTAATTGCTTAATTGCTTATGTGAGGTATACATTATATTCTGATTGTTATACGTATGCTAGTGCATATGTGATATGTTATGTATGCAGTATAATCTGGTTATTTTGCTTATGAATATGCATATGCAAAAAAAACTCTTATGTCATGTATGCTTATGTGATATATACACTATAATTTGGTTGTTATTGATGTCGAGTTAGAGTTCTCTTTCAAAGCTGTCTCTCTGTCTCCCTAGATAGAGGAAAGACTAGCCACCACCTACCTCTCCCAGACCCTACTTTCAGTGGGACATACTTGGTATGTTCGTTTGTTTATATATATATATATATGTATATATATGCTTCATCACCTTCTTTTTGCTATAATTTCTATTTTCAAACCATACAATATATAGTATAGGCAATTAAGCAATGAAATTAATTTATAGGGTCATCAATCTAGCATCAAAAGGCACAGTAGAGGCTTTGATCCATGAATCTCCTTGTATGTATGTTCCAGGAGCGAAAGTTGCAGTCTCTTTTTTTGAAATTTTCTTGATTCCTTTCCATGTTATCCGCTTTGATGTGTCTGCACCTGGACATTTGTTCTTATACTCAGCGTAAATATAACACGTGTCTTGACAAAAGGTCCCGACCCATGGAGCCCAACTGTATGGGTCTATGTTCTTGTCGATAAAGGATTGCATGATTATGGTCCTTGAGAACTCCTTCCATGGGCATCGTAGGTAGGACTTGGCCATGGGCACCACGTTCAAGAAGTCGGGCTCAGCGGGTATGGTGTAGCCATCAAGGACAAGGCCTCCAACCGAATGTTGGTCCTTCCGTCCTTGAGCTGTAACCATGCATGCTTGGTTGTTCATCGGCTTTCTCACTATCATTTTGCAGTCCTGGAAACACAGCTGCTGCATTACCAAAGATGAAGTCTATGGTTCCACTGATGTTGCATTGTCGGTAGAATTAGTGATACATGTGAGTGTAGAGGGTGTCCTGGAAACCATCCATTGCACAGTTGTGGAAAACTGACATATCGGCTGATACACGCAAAGCTACCGCTTGATGCTTATCAGGCCCAGTATTGTTCTCGAACCCTATGCCCTTAGCCATGAACCCATCCCCATTAACCGCTGCAATTAAATGTACGTACGTACACAAATATAATGATAAACAAATATAAAGAATGAGATGTGAGAGGTTTTAAAAAGTGAAACAATTTTTTGGATATATATGACATTTAATTAAATTACATAATATTTAAAAAGTAATTGGAATGAATAGTTAGCTTTTGTTGTTCTCTGATTTGGCCACATGACTTATTCTTTTTAAAGTTTTCCCCTTCCACCATGTTTAAAGGCAAACAAACCCTATTTAACTTTTCTGATTTGGGAATCGACTGGCCTCTTTGGTGGTTCCGGAGGTGGTGGAGGCGGTGGCTGCTCCGGCCTGGCCGCTGTTTCCCGTCTCTTGTGCGCTGTCTCCAGTGGTTGTACAACTTCTAAAGCTTGATGTGCTAGCTGGTGATGCGTGACAGTGTTTTAAAAAGGCAAGTGGGCTGCATCTCTATCTTTGCAGATGAGAAACACTTTCGGCTTCCTTTTGGGTTGCGCTCCGATGATTAACAGTGACAAAAGGGGTATTTCCATCATTTTGGGTTTTCCTGAGAGCGTCAGGCGATGGTTGTCGACCTTCATGATGGCGGCGGTGACCTTGGAGATGGCCGCCGCTCAGCCTCCTGTTTTCGGTCCAGGTAGGGCTAGCGGTCGTTTTCTTGCCGGTCAGGTGTCAATGGTGAACGTTGAACGACCGTGGTGGCCCCTATTTCACTGTCTCTCTCTCTCTGATTCCCTCTTTTTCAGATTGAAACATTAGGGTTTTCTGATTCAAGGGTTTTGAATTTGCTTTCATCTGCTGTTTTTATTTGTTGAGTGGATTTATGTTGAATTTTTTTCTTTGATTAATGGATGGTTAAGAATCACAGCTGCACATTTGATGTTTGGTTTTACCATGTTGTTGAGTTAACACTGTTCTTATGAAGATCAGTATGTTGACATGGTGTTGTTGTCATGCTTCTGTCGGTAACATTGTTGTCTTATCGGTGATGCCACTTCGATTTCAAGTCGATGATGATGATAAACTCATGTTCATCTGAGACGTTTATAGGTTTTATGATGTTAGTTTCATTACTCAATTGACATCTAATACAATGACGGGCTGTGATGATAACTAGCAATGGTATCGGTTGTTTTGGCATGGCAGACAAATATGGCCAGCAGCCACAACTGAAAGCTTAATCTGAGCCCAATCCATCACACGTGCAACGTGCGTAATCGCCGGACGTCTCTGATGACGGCCTATGGTGGCCTGTCCTCCGTTATTTGTGGTTACTTTTCGAGTGTTTCAGATCTAAATCGTACATTTTGTTTTGTGATGATGCTGATGGTTGTTGTCATCGCTGGTTTCCGTCTGACCTTTGGTTTCTAAAAAGAGGTGGTCTGTCTAGCGGTGGCAGCATGGTGGCGGTGGCAGCATGGTGGCGGTGGCCAATCCGGCTTCGCCGCCTTGCCCTCCGATCAGAGGATGCCAGTGTTTGATGTTACCGCAGGTAGCCTTTGGCACGTCTGTGTTATCGTCCTCTAGGGCTACGCTATCAGGTTCTTTGATCAAGATTATTTAATGTCTTCCATTGTTTAGATCTGGCGTGATGTCGGTGATGACGAAAATGTGTTCCTCTGAGACAGCCTTGGGTTTCCACGCGCAACGCGCGTGCTGGGAAAAGTGCTAGTTATAAGTTTAAAGATGAATAATGAGATGTGAATACTTTTAAAAGACAATTATTTTTTCACTCTCTCTTATACCAATTTGTACTTACGCTCTTTAAATTTTAATCAACTTATTTTTTTTCAATTTATACTACGACTCATGAAATTTAATAAAATTACTTACACCTCTTAGTCTGAAATCAACTTTTTTTCCTTTATTTTTTCAAATCATCTCTTCTGTTTTTGCTCATTTATTGTGCATGTTAGAGTTCTGTTTTAATTGTTTTCTTTATAATTAAACCTGACATTTAGTTTTATAAGTGTTTATTTAATCGTGCAATTTGCTTATTTTTATTTTTTGGCATTTTGATGTTATTGTGTGCAGGGTAGATACTAATGTAAAAATACTCAAAACCGAATCTAACATATTTAACACCGCATCTATGCTGCCATCGTAACACGAGGGGCACGCCCACTAGTTAGTACCAAATTCCTATTGAACCTCAAACCAACTCTAAAAAAATAGTGTGTGAAATCAAAGTGACATATTGTGCTCATCGCCCTGCTCAACTAGGTCAGACTGACCAGAACCTATATATAACACCGACCTGGATCGAAACTGCAGTTGTGCTGTATTATCGTTCTCTGCGATCCTAGTAATAATAAATTATAAATTAATAATAATAATAAAGGAAGACCGAGTCACACCAATCTATTCAACAACTCCACTATCTAACAATAATAAACAAGTACTCGATTCACATTAAGTCGTTGGAGGATCATGCCACAAAACTTGCTACAATGAAGCAAGTACCAGTACTATCACTTGCAGGTATCGAATTCTTATCGGTTTCGAATTGCAAAGTATATAGTTAACTATGAATGCTTGAATTTAATGATGGGTTGTTTTTAAACTTGTGATTATGGGGCTGAATTGAATCAAATTTAATAGTTCTATATTGTATTTAGTATATGTGTACCAGCTGTTCGATATAATGTCTGTGTGGGATTTGCATGATATTAGTGTTTTGATTTGTTAAAAACTGTTAGGTTATCACTTGCTGTATACTTGTTTGGATATTACGTGAAAAATGAATATGGCTAACTTTATGTTGCATTAAGTGATACGATTAACGATCCAAAATGGAAGTTATACCAGATACAAAATGGTAAAAAGTTGCACTCACAGACCATTGTGCCAAAACCATAGACACCAAACTTAAGAAATCTTAGAAATATGGTCAGATTTGTTGATGTTTAACGATAAAAGTCTAATCTCACTATCTAGACGAGGGTAATTTGGCATGCCAATATGCCATGCACAAAAAGCTTAGATGTGATTACAATTTGTTAAGGTATAGGAGGATTATGGCCAAAAACCAACGTGTTCTTAGTTTTAAGTTATGAGACTTTGCATATAATGGTCTTGTTTGCTTAATATCCGTATGATATGTGACTCATTGGGAAGTTATTCTTAGCCGATAAACATTGAATCATAATTATCTTGTTAGATTAGATAAACATTTTCACATTAGATAAATATGAGTTTGTTAGATGAGTTATCAAAAAGGTTGTTATTATTCCTAGAAGGTAGGACATGATGTACTATATAAACTCTTGATTGATTAAGGGTTCCTTTATTTAGACACCCCACAATTTTAAATCAACACCCCTGTACCCTATACGCCGCGTATGGGTCCATACGCGGCGTATAGGGTACATTGTTGATTTAACGTTTTATACCCTATACGCCGCGTATGGACCCATACGCGGCGTATAGGGTACATTGTTGATTTGACGTTTTATACACTATACGCGGCGTATAGGACCATACGCAGCGTATAGGGTTTGACATTTTATACCCATACGTGACTTATGACCCATACGTGGAGGAGCTATACGCCGCGTATGGCCCCATACGCGACGTATAGCTTATATATTTATTTTTTTTTAATTTTTTGAGTTTTAATATATATATAATTTTTTTTAATTTTTTGAGTTTTTATTTTAATATATACATAATTTAAATTAAAATTATTTAAACAATATAATACGAATACAATAATAAAATTAGAATTAAAATATATAATTCGCATATTACAAATTATGAATTAAAATAAATTTATATAAGCTGGGGTTTCTCGGTTATTCTCTATTATTGCGATGTATTCCGAGATACGAATCCTATACATAATCTCCCATTCTGCAGCACGTACGCTTCGGTTAAGAATCCAAAGATTACTTAATGTTGGCATCGGATAATCTCCTTCTAGCTTAACGTGGACGAAATGATTATTGTTGACATGAACAATCGACACGACATGATGAGGCATAACAGTTTTCGGATCAGCCCATAATGGGAAAAATGTTTGACAACAATTATTGCTTAGTAAATGAAGAATAACCCCAAACTTTTGAGCAACCACTAATCCCGTATACGGCACTATCATCCAATGTTCTTCTGGTGCTGGTTTCACACTTTGCCAATCGATGGTGTGACGTAATTCGTTATACTGTCCGGGGTATAAAGTATCGAAAACTTCTCTGTACTCCAATTCATGTCTGTCCAACTCTTCTAAAAGCTGTGTCCGCACATACATCCACTTATTTTCATCAAACCCTAAGCCTAAAGCTATTGATCGAAAACCACAATTCCCATCGGGTCGGACATCTCATATACGTGAAATATACTGATGAAAGATTGACGGAATCCAATTTTTTAACCTGTTTAGATTGTTTAATTGGTGATCTCCGATAATCAAAGAAAACTCATTAGTACCCCGTGATACTTTAGATGATGTTGAACGACTACGTTGCATGGCAGGCTTCTGGGGCTTTACAGCTGAACTTGTTCTTCCGGAAATGTGAGACGCAATAACGAGCTATGTCTCGGCATGTCGCACGCACTTTGTTGAGTGTCATACTTTTGTTGTTGAACCTTTAACGTTGGACGACCGCGAATATCTGTTTGAACAACAGGCGCTTTTTTGTTATTTTTCCATGGATACACAATTTTTTTTATTTTTTCCACCAAACTAAATTTTACAGCTGCGGGTTGTGTCATTATTTGTTGTTTCACCCGTTCCATTTCTTCTTCAACATCAACTTTTTCATCCACCGTATATGATGGCTTAATGTTATCAAGCTTCGTCCAAAATATGTCAATTGCATCTAATGGAATTTTAGTGCATGCATTATAAAGTATAAATTAATATATAATTTGTCACTTTAATAGAAAAATGATAATGATGGAGCGGCTATTACCAGAATGTTCATATTTTTCCAGCCGACAAGCACAAGGCAAGCCACAACTAGTGAAAAGATGACAACCACATGCTGCATTTGCAGAGCGCATCACATGCAATTTAGTGTTTCGGCAACTAATAAATCAAGAGCTATGTGTGAAACCTTGCCTTTTAAGTAATCAAATAGCGGAAGTTTATGATGATTCATGGTTTTAATTTTGCTTGTCTCAAAGCTTTCTTTAAATTTACCTCTTGTGCGTTCACCAATTGATCTACAAACTCCACAAGTCTATCCAGTGAGCTATTTGTTGATTTAAGATATCTTTTTAAATTTGCATGTTGACTCTCCACCCTATTTGTTATGCGTTGGCCAAAATTGCGGTTCGAGTTAGTCCAGGCTGATACAAACATTTCTTTGTAACTCTCTAACCAGTTTCTGTTTATATATGACAATACCTCTGAAAATATAATAAAACATAATTAAATTATATATTGAAAATATAATAAAACATAATTAAAATATAATAAAAACTTACTTTCTCGATTCGCTTCAACTAGTCGTTCGT
Organism: Flaveria linearis; assembly: GCA_024085815.1. Taxonomy (NCBI): domain Eukaryota; kingdom Viridiplantae; phylum Streptophyta; class Magnoliopsida; order Asterales; family Asteraceae; genus Flaveria; species Flaveria linearis. The sequence continues at coordinate 32,604,078 of CM044011.1, forward strand.
AAAGAAGGCTATAGTTATACTCGTAAATCTCCGCCGTGGGAGACTCACATAAACGTGCCCATGCATATTTAAACTTTCTCCAGACATCTTTTGTAAAACTTGCTTTACAGTGTTTCGCGATATTTTCATCAATATGCCACCTGCATAAACACTTTGAAGCATTCGGAAACACTTTAACACATGCGTTCATTAAAGCGAGATCTCTGTCTGTTATTATGACGCGCGGCTCCATACACTTGCTTAACGTATCTTTCAATCTATTAAGCACCCATTCAAAATTATCTTCCCGTTCTTTGCTAATAAACGCATGAGCAACACAAAATGTCTTGTGTGTGGAGGTCACACCAACAATCTGAACAAACGAAAGCTTGTACATGTTTGTTTTATATGTAGCGTCTATCATCAGCACGTGCGGAAATGCACGCCAAGTGTCGTATGATTTAGGATGACAAAAAAATATATCTTCTACGACATTAGTATTGGGATCTTCTCTGTATGTATGTATGTATGTATGTATGTCTGTATGTATGTCTGTATGTATGTATGTCTGTATGTATGTCTGTATGTATGTCTGTATGTCTGTATGTCTGTATGTATGTATGTCTGTATGTCTGTATGTCTGTATGTATGTATGTATGTCTGTATGTATGCCTGTATGTATGTCTGTATGTATGTCTGTATGTATGTCTGTATGTATGTATGTATGTATATATGTATGTATGTATGTATGTATGTATGTATGTATGTATGTCTGTATGTATGTATGTATGTATGTATGTATGTATGTATGTATGTATGTATGTATGTATGTATGTCTGTATGTATGTCTGTATGTATGTATGTCTGTATGTATGTCTGTATGTATGTATGTATGTATGTATGTCTGTATGTATGTCTGTATGTATGTATGTATGTATGTATGTATGTATGTAAGTATGTATGTATGTGTGTGTGTCTGTATGTATGTCTGTATGTCTGTATGTATGTATGTATGTATATATTTACAAAGATAAACATAAACTGATAATAAACATAAAAGATAAACATAAACTGATAATATATTTACGAAGTTTTTAAATTACATAACAAAATAAAAATTACAATGCAAAACTACGGGGAGTCAGTGTAATCTCGAGGCGGTGACAACGGCGGAGGATCAATACCAGAATGCCGCGCAATCTCTACCTGAACGTGCCACTCCATCAGATCCTCAATGCGATCGAGCCGTCGACTCTGCTGCCGTAAGCTCCTAGAAATATCCTGCAGAGATGTCTCCACACGTGCAGGCAGCCTCACATCTCTATAAATATGTCGCGGGAACTCAGGCTGAGGAGGCGGCTGATGTGGCTGAAGAGGCGGCTGATCATGTGGCTGGTCGTCGGGTGGTGGCTGATCATACGGCTGCCCGTGCTGCTGCTGTGGATCGGCAATGCCGAGCTGCTGAACTGGTGCCGGCTGCCAGATCTCCCCGGGTCGAAGAGAGAATCGTATGCCAACCGGAAACTGGCGTATAATATGCATGCCGAATAGCGTACGACGATCTAATCTCACCGGCTCGATCGGCGGAGACACGTCACCAAGATTCCGAGGAAGATAACCTAAAGATCGGGCAATCAACATGATGTACGCGCCGCCGTACACCGCTCCTCGCTCCTGGCGATGATAATACGACGCAAAATACTCCGCCAAACATCTCGCCAGGTTACACCTGGTCCTCGTAATCAAACAGTATAAGTAAAATAAGTCGGGAATGGTACACCACTCCTGACTCTTGCCACGTCCCGTGATGGACGTGGCGATCATCCGATGCAGATAACGGATAAGAGGATCTCGAATGCCGGTGACCCTGCCTTTAGTCCTCTGAAACGGACCTCCGACAATCTTAGGCCACCACTCTCTCAATGTACCCTCCTCCATCTCAGTAATACCCTCGGTGAACAGAGGGGTAACAGTCTCCGGCTCATAATAAAGCCCCGAGACAACTGCAAATTGCTCAATGGACATCTCATGTGCATGTCCACAAAGCATAAAAGAAATCTCCGAGCGCTCATCATCCTCCACCATCTCATCTGGGCGAATATAGGTAAATGTGGATAAAAACTCCACTACCAGCTCACGGTGGGACGGTAAGAACGCGATCTCAAAGAGACGTCTCCACGGCGTATCGTCTCCGATAATAGCAGCATGACGATCGCGCTCTCCTAACTCAGCCATAACCTCCCAATCTACGGCCATTTGATGACCGATCTTCATACGAATAAATTTTGAGCACTTAGCGTGCTCAATGGAACCAAATAGGTCAAAAGCAAGGATGCTCAGCAATGTGGTCAACAACGTCAGCCTCAATATCAGAATCGGAAGACCTATCTGCACAAGAAAACAAATAGGTCAAAAGCAACGTATACGTATAGATATATATACATACAGATATACATATGTATATGTATATGTATATGTATATGTATATGTATATGTATATGTATATGTATATGTATATGTATATGTATATGTATATGTATATGTATATGTATATGTATATGTATATGTATATGTATATGTATATGTATAGTATGTATATGTATATGTATATGTATATGTATATGTATATGTATATGTATATATGCATATGGATACACATATGGATACGCATACGCATACGCGTACGCATACGCGTACGCGTACGCATACGCGTACGCGTACGCGTACGCGTACGCAACGCGTACGCGTACGCGTACGCGTACTCTAGTGGACACCAAGAGCAAATTAAGCTACACTTCAGGCGATCTTTTACCGGATGGAACACTTTATCGCTAACTGGCTGGCGCTTTACAATACCTCACGTTTGCCCGTCCGGATATAGCATACGCCGTGCAACAAATTTGCATGCACATGCATGCCCCTCGATCGACACACCGGCATGCGTTAAAACGCATCCTGTGTTGCATACGCGAGACCATTTCTTTCGGCTTACACCTTCAAAAGTCTTGAGTTACCTCTCTAGTATCCTATACCGATACGGACTGGGGCGGATGCCCGGACACGAGACGCTCCACGTCTGGATACTTCGTTTACTTAGGGGATTCATTGATCTCATGGTCCTCCAAACGCCAACCCATCCTTTCACGCTCCAGTGCCGAAGCAGAATACCGGGGCGCCGCAAATGCCGTAAGTGAAACCTGTTGGCTTCGTAACCTCCTGATCGAGCTACACAACCCGCCAACCCATGCTACCTTAGTCTACTGTGACAATGTAAGTGCTATATATCTCTCAGGAAATCCGGTTCAACATCAACGAACCAAGCACATTGAAATGGACATATATTTTGTTCGAGAAAAGGTCGCCTTGGGTCAAGTCAAAGTTCTTCATATCCCCTCACGGTTCCAGATAGCCGACATTTTTACAAAGGGTCTTCCTCAGCTCATCCTCGAAGATTTTCGAGACAGTCTCAACATCCACTAGCCTTCTGCTTCGACTAGGGGGGTATCTTAGCCGATAAACATTGAATCATAATTATCTTGTTATATTAGATAAACATTGTCACATTAGATAAATATGAATTTGTTAGATGAGTTATCAAAAAGGTTGTTATTATTCCTAGAAGGCAGGACATGATGTACTATATAAACTCTTGATTGATTAATGAGAAGGCAAGGGGGAAATTCCATAGTAATTAACAGTTATGATGGTTAATCACTGATTAGTTCTCATTTCTTCATGTATTTATATTGTTTCCTCAACTGTAGATTTTATTTCGAAACTATTTTTTTCGCATGTCATAATACAAACAAAAAGATTTCATTTCTATTTTCTAAGATCCTTTAAGTAAAATGAAATTTTGAATCTTTATTCGTTGTGTGCATGTTAGGTGTCTAACCATCATCCTTGCATTTGCTGATAGCCTCATTCACGCTTACAAAGAAATCCATGAAAGGGTCACCTTAGAATGTTTAGTAAACCTTGTTGAGGTCCTTTTAGTTTTTCATATTATAATATCAATAATAACATTGTTGCCTCTTACTGTGCATCTTATCCCTCAAAGATCGCTACCTACAATTCATACCAATTTATTTGCATTACTCAAGTGTCTAGGCCTGTTACATGAATTGATTTCACTGTTACAACATCTATACAGTACTACATTGCGATCAATGATAACACTGTCCAGCTTCACTGGCTGTTTCATGATTCATATGTAGTAGCGAATAGGCATACAAACATTGACCATTCACTCTTACAGAATTACAATCCCAAAATTTACATACACGGAAGTAGGTTCTATTATTAAAATTTCACGTGCAACCACGTGCGCGTCGCTTATTAAAGGACACAAATTAAGGCACTAATTACAAAACGTCTGAACAAAAGATTAAAAGAAAAAGGAGTTATTGTATCGTTTGAAAATAGAAATTAAATAGCAAAAAGATGAAGGTGCCGAAGCATGTACGTACTATAGGGATCGGAAGCAATGAAATTAATTTATAGCCTCATCAATCCAGCATCATAAGGCACACTAGAGGCTTTGATCCATGAATCTCCTTGTATGTATGTTCCAGGAGCGAAAGTTGCAGCCTCTTGTTGTGAAATTTTCTTGATTCCTTTCCATGTGACCCGCTTTGATGTGTCTGCACCTGGACCTTTGTTCTTAAATTCAGCGTAATAACACGTGTCTTGACCAAAGGTCCCGACCCATGGAGCCCAACCTTCTGGGTCTATGTTCTTGTCGATGAAGGATTGCATGATTATGGTCCTTGAGAACTCCTTCCATGGGCGTCCCAGGTAGGACTTGGGCATGGGCACCGCGTTGAAGAAGTCGGGCTCAGCGGTTATGGTGCAGCCATCAAGGACAAGGCCTCCAACCGAATGTTGGTCCTTCCGGCCTTGAGCTGTAACCATGCATGCTTGGTTGTTCATCGGCTTTCTCACTATCATCTTGCAGTCCTGGAAAACAGCTGCTGCATTACCAAAGATGAAGTCTATGGTTCCACTGATGTTGCATTGTCGGTAGAATTGGCGATACGTGTGAGTGTAGAGGGTGTCCTGGAAACCATCCATTGCACAGTTGTGGAAAACTGACATATCGGCTGATACACGCAAAGCTACCGCTTGATGCTTATCAGGCCCAGCAGTGTTCTCGAACCCTATGCCCTTAGCCATGAACCCATCCCCATTAACCGCTGTAAACGGACACAATTAGGCTTGTGAAGTTATTGGCTTATTCTATCATATATATATATATCACTACACGTACAACTATATATATATATATATGATCCATGTGAAGTGATTAGAGTACGTCATAAGATAACATGATGAGATAACTCACCGACGGTCGCAGTGTGGAAAGTTGCGGTTCCGTCAATGTAGTTCTTGTTTCCGGTGATCTTGGTTCTAGTTGGACCTTCTCCGAGTAAGACGATATTGTCAGCACGCCTTGGAATCTCAACATATTCCTTGTAGGTGCCTGCCTTGATAAGTATGATGAATGGTTCAGCTGATTTTTGTGGGGCCGAAGCAACGGCCTCGGTGATGGTCTTGAAAGTCCCTGATCCGTCTTGAGCCACGACTGCATTCGGCTTCATTGTTCCTGGATCGGCATTAATCAGCGAGCGCCTTGATTTATCAGCCCACGAAGGATAAGGCATCGTGATTGGTTCATTATCTGAGGTATCTCCAACCATTTCCAACTTTGAATGGGAAACAGGATCTTGATCATCATACTGCGTCTGGTCAAGCATCCTTCGGTTGCCTGCGTTTATTTCCATCTGCTTTGAACCACCGGTGGTATGCGAGTGCGTTATTGTAACCTCTTTCTTCCAGTTGACATTGGTTTCGGGCTTGGGTTGGGGTTCCACACGCTGGTCTACCTTCCAATCAACATTGATGGTTTTCGGCTTTGGTTGGGGCACAGTTTGGTCGATCTTCCAATCAACATCGATCGTTTTGGGCTTCGGTTGGGGCACATTTTGGTCAATCTTCCAATCAACATCGATCGTTTTGGGCTTCGGTTGTGGAACCACAGGGCGGTTCCGGTTAATCATCCAATCGAATCTAAACCTTTTCTGATTCGGTTGGGGGACCTCAGGCTCGGGGGGGACAACATTCCCATCAATGACAGTGATTCCAGGATCCGGCTGCGGGCCCCTGGGAATTATTATGTTCCTCGGGGGCTTACCGCCCGCCAACTCAATGATCCCATCAATCATCGCAAGACTGTTTCGCGTAAGTTTGATCCCCATATCCAACAGTTTTGTCATCGCGGGTCCAGACTCGCCAGTAGTGTTGACGAACGCGTCAAGACAAGTTTCTTGATATGTCACAGAACCACTAAGCCAAACTCTAAGCTCAATCGTGTTATCCTTTAGCTTCGGTACATCATAAAGACTCACCCGATTAATCGACCTTTTCAAATCATCAATCGAGATCGAGAGAAGCTCTTTACATTGGTCCAATGCAATTTGAGCCCTCGTATCCTTCTCCACTTGTCTCAAGGGTAATGATTTATCAATGGCGAATTGAATTCGCTCAACCGTATGAGTAAAGCTAGCTTTTATGAGATCTCTAGGCGCCTTGATCCCGACCTTTATTCTATCTAACGTCTCCCGACACATATCCCTGAAATCTGTGTATTTGCAAAGGATTATCACCGTAGTCGCGGTGACAACAGTGGCGAGTATGATGCCCGTTTTCTCTTCGGTATGAATCTCAACATGTTTGGTTCGTCGAACATGCACGATGGTGCCAACAACAGCTGCCACCACAAGCATTGTCGCAATGGCGATTACTGTAACTTTCTTCTTCTTTCCCCCCTCTAAAGCCATATTTTTATATATATATATATATATTTTCAAGTTTTTATGTTTACTTTTTAGTATATGAAAACTATTTTCTGAGACATGGGAATGCTCGATCTCCTAGGAGACATCTGCGATTAGATTCACTTAAATAAGGAGTCGTAGGTTTCTCTTGTACGGTCTTGGTTTTTTCCACTATAATTGGAGCATGTTGGAACCTTTGAATTTTGGTGGTGCATATATGAGATGAGGGTTATTCAAGCAGACATGTAATCCATTCACATATTAGAAGAATCAAAACTATATTTGGAGAATACTGACAAATGTAAACTCCTCATATATAACAGGCCATTCCAAATATTTAATTCTTTATACATTTGTTTATTAAACACTGTATTTTTTTTCCATTATTAAAAGAGTAAATTACTCTTTTCGTCCCTGTGGTTTGGTCATTATAACGCTTTTAATCCAATAGTTTAAAAACGCCCGATTTAACCACTGTGGTTTAAATTCTGTCACAATCAGGTCCACTTTTGTAACGCCGTCCACTGTGGCCGTTAGTCAACCCACATGTGCCCCTCACGTGAGGGGCATTTTAGTCTTTTTACGTCAAATTCTTACCCCCTTCCATTTCCTTCCATATATTTAAATCCACTGTGGCCGTTAGTCACCCACATCGCAGTCGATTTCTCATCTTCTTCCTTTATTTCTCTCTGGTACATCAAGAACCATGGACAAGCAGAAAGTGGTTATGTGTTGTTGTGGTTCTCCAACCTATATTCGCACGTCATGGACATCAGCAAACCCTGATCGTCGTTTCTACTGTTGTGCAAGCAAGGTAGGTCGATTCTAGGTCAATTCTTCACACTATCCTAGTTGTAGGTCAAATCTACTGTTGTGATTATGCTTTTGGCATAATTTTTCAGGATCAAGTTGTGGATTTGTTACATGGAAGGATCCTCCAATGTGTCCAAGAGCAGCTGAAAGGACTTTTGAAAAACATGAACAAGCAGGAAGAAATTGCAAAAAGTAATGCCAGTGAAATTAGGAAACAAAAAGTTGTTTTAGTTGTTAGTTGGGTGTTGTTCATCATGTATTTTGTTTTCTAAATGACCTAAAAGCTTGTAAAGGTCATTAATTTCCTATGTACTGGTTTATTTTGGCAATATAATGAATCCTTCATTTAGTAAACCATATTGTTCATTACATAATGCATTAACAATAGTTTTAATCAACATCACCATGACCATAAACTGCAGTACCCAGTTTACCATAAACTGCACTAACAAAATTTAATTAAAATATTAAAGCTGCACATAAAATGCAGTACCCAGTTTACCATATAACAAAAGGTGACCATTATTCTTGTAAACAACAAAACCATTACCATAAACTGCAGTACCCAAAATACATCATTGTTCATTACAAACATAAGTCTACCATAAAAGTGTACCATTACAAAAGTCAACCATTTCACCCAAAATGGAATACCACATAAACCATTACAAACTACAAACATAAACCACAAAAGTCATTGTTCATTACAAACCATAAAAAACAACCAATTTAAACATTCAAGTAGCTGCTTGTGAAGAAGGCTGACCATCATCTCCCTGTCCCTTGCATGACCTTGAGTTATGACCTTTTTTCTTGCACTTTGCACATGTGACTGTGTTACCAACTCTAACCATCTTTTCACCCTTAACAACTGGTTGACTTACCTCCTCAGCACTCTTCTTTCTCTTTTTCTTTGGCCTCCCTACTTGTGTATGATGTTTTGGTGCAGTCAACTTTGTTGGGCAAGAAGATGGTGTCCACATATGTCTTCCATTAATTGGGTCAACTGTGTTTACATATACCTTCTTCCAGGTGTCTAACCAGTACACCTTAGACACCCAGTTCTCTGGAATACCAACCTCCATTCCATTCTGTGCCATATTCCATATCACTGTAACTGCATGCTTACATGGCATGGCAGTTAGCTCCCACTTCCTGCATGAACAACTTTTTTCTTCAACATTGACCACACATTGGTCCTGTGCAGGCCCACTTACCTGATATTTGCTCATACCATTCCAGATTACTAAGTATTTTACAGCCTCTGCCTTGATTGCTTCAAACAATTTTGTTGCATTTGGAGTCAAAGGCCCATCACACTTTGCTATTACCTTATGCACAGCCACTATCCTTCTCATTAAATACTCCCTGATGAACTCTAAACATGTAATAACAGGTTTGTCCCTACCCCTTACTAGCTGCCTATTAAATACTTCACATAGATTATTTAAAAGAACATCACTAGTTGACCTTCCTGCATAAGTTTAATAAGGATTATTACCATTGTCATTAGTGAAACAGGTGAGATCATGCAGTGTTATTTGCATTGTTATTAAATAAGGTAAAGAGTAAAATACCACTGAAATGGGATCTGGACCAATGCTTTGCTGGTATTTCTTTCAACCACTCATGTAAAGCAGGATCCAGGTTGTGTACATCTTTCATGGCCTTTGTAAAATGGGGTATTGTTGTTGCACTTGCACACCTCCATAGCATGTTCTTGTATAAATTGCCCTTGTGAATTTACATCCTTGCCCTCACTTGATGCACCTCCTGCTAATGAAGGATTTAACCCCTCACACACCACACGATATCTACTATGGTCATTTCTTACAATCTTCAGTTGTCTTCTACTAGAAATAGCATACTTCAAAACCGACTGCTTTACCTCATGCCTATTTGCAAATGTTTGCCCAACATAGAAAATTTCATCACCTAAGTGGATCTCTTTACTCTTTTTTTCCTATATTTTCTCAATGCACTTTTCAAGGGAGGTTCATTGTCGTCTTCATCACTTAGGCTATCAAAATCATCCAAGTCCACTTCAATGTTTTCTTCAATGTCTTTACTCTCCTGCCCCAAAGGTTCTTCATCCCTAATATCATTGTCAATAAATGCTCTATATTCCTCCATGTCTACTCCAACATCATCAATTATATTGTCTGTGTCTACTATATAATCCGAATCCTCACTTTTAGTACGTTCACCATGCTCACTATCATCCTCAAATAGGTCCTCATCTCCAATTGGATGTTCATCTTCAAGGCCACCATGCTCTACATTCTCAAACTGAAACACATCATCCATAGTAATATCATCTTCAATCACATCATTTTTAGCAAAATGTTGTGACCCTTGTTCAATAGATTCATTCACTAACCCTTCCACAACTGATTCATTTTGACCCAAATATTGTGACCCATCTACAAATGCTTCATTAAATGACCCCTCTACAACTGATTCACCATGCCACTCTAATGCTAGCCTCTTCCTACAAGCTTGGGTGATTTCTTGTTTATTCCTTCTAACCTCAGAAGGTCCTGGTTCAATCAACTCCTCAATTATAACATTACTTTTGACAGGCGATATGAAATATGTCTCCACAGTTGTGTTCCCATGCTCAGTGTATACGTCCATTACTTTGAATTTCTCAACATATTTTAAGAAATTGAGCACATCAGTATCATTTCCTAGGGCCCTCAAACCAAAGTCTAAATCTTGCTCAGGAATCTTATAATGATAGTAAATTATTTCATCATGAGGATACCCTAATTCTTGAATCATTGCATTTACCTCAATAATAGAAAACTTATTAGAATCCACCAAATCAACATAACCTACCTGTCCGTTGATATATTTTCTTCCAGGGGATTTGGTGAATTTCCCTCCATGATGAAACTTTAGTGTGAACAAACTAGGGTTTCCACCTAAATATAAAATCACAAATATTAAAAACAAGACATATAAACTACAATGGTTACTAAAATAACTAAAATGTGAAACTGAACACTCACCATAGAGCTCATAGGGATTAACATGCTCGCCTTTAGAACGAACATACCAAAGCGTGAGCACCATTGCATCAAACGATTGCAATATTCAATGGTTGAAGCTTGAAACTTGATCTTTGAAAATTTTTTACTATCAATTACAGTTTTGGATGATGGAAGTCCGATCGTTGTGTTTTTGTTGAGGTAGAAGAAACCATGTATGATGAAAGTTAAAAAATATCGAAAGGTGGAAGGGTAATATGGAAAGGGGGTAAGAATTTGACGTAAAAAGACTAAAATGCCCCTCACGTGAGGGGCACATGTGGGTTGACTAACGGCCACAGTGGACGGCGTTACAAAAGTGGACCTGATTGTGACAGAATTTAAACCACAGTGATTAAATCGGACGTTTTTAAACTATTGGATTAAAAGCGTTATAATGACCAAACCACATGGACGAAAAGAGTAATTTACTCTTATTAAAATAAAGTTACTGTTTTTTCTGCGCTAAAATGTTTATTTTGACCTGAAATTTAGTTAGAAACTAGAAGTTTTTTCATCTAAATATAGCGTAATTTTAAGGAAAATTAGATTTTAATAATCCAAACTATTAACTATTGGTCAATATTAATTCAAGCAAACAATTTGACTAGTATTAATCCCAACTTTCAATTTTATTACCAATAACAGTCTCAGGCTAATTGTTCGTTTACTCCGTTGGTTTTTTATTACGTGGCACGTGTTGTTGCTTGTGATGTACATATATAGCTAAAATAAAAAATATAAATATATCATTCAATCTTTGCGTCTCTTTGTCTCCAAACTACTCAATCAGCGACAAAAGCGTTACGTGGAATAACTTCAAAAAATGATCTTTTAAAAAAATTGAGTAATATATTTTTAATTTTTTCTATGTTATACATCACGTCACGAGTCACACCACATAATACGTCATAATAAACTAACGAAGTTAATAAAAAGTTAGACTAAGACTGCTAGTAGTAATAAAATCAAAAGTTGACAAGGCCATCAACGTCGATTTTTTATAACATGTTTGAATCAAAAGTTTAATCTTTTATAACACGTGACTTCTACAAAATAGTTTAAAAGGCTAGCGGATCCATTCTAGTTTGTTGGACCAGAATAAGAATCGTGTCGATGCATGATAAAATTCATTCAATTTTATATTAATTGATGAACAATTATTTAATGAAGTTATTATGTGTTGCTTAGGCCGATTTAGTTTCTTTAAAATCTCACTGCAGCTGGTTCTAATTTTATATTCTTTTTCTTTTCTCTGTTATACGTATTTTTGAGAGGAATAACAATAAAATAGGTTTTATTGTTTTTAACATATTAAAGATAACACGATTGTATAAATAACATGAAAATAATTTTGTTTAGCTTTTTATCTCATATCTATAATTTCTTTTATATGTTTTACCGATTAAGAAGGAGAAATTATGAAGTCCAGCCTCTTAATTTTAATTACATTAAAAAGTTAAAAAGTTACATCGTGTACTTTTTATGAAACGTGTTTAATCGAGTCGTAAACAGGTTAGGAGTTGCCAACATTTTTTGAAATATGTTTTTCATTCTGGTGTGCTATATTGTATTCAATTTTATCAACTAGTCATTTTATCAGTCACGCAATGCGGCGACGACATATGTGGTGAGATAAAACATAGATTACAATTGACCTAACTTATTATCAGACTAAATTTACATCGACGTGCAGAATAATTAAAACTTATACTGGTGATTGAAAAAATATTATAAATAGCATATTACTCCACACAGAACTTACGTTAACGTAGATAAACTCAAAACATTCATAAACATAAGCACGCGCGATGGTGTCATATGTACCCTTGATAAAGTATATATAATACAATTGCCCTGACGTATTGTGAAACCAATATTTACTTCAACCAGATAAAAAAAATCTTTTTGTTGAACGCCAACATTAAAAGTGGTCAAAACTAAAGAAAAAAAAAGTACTCTTATGTCTAATTTTAAAGAATCCTAAAATCTAATATTTATTTAGTTCAAAAATTAATATATAGATAATTCTAGACTACATCTAAAATGAAAATTATAAACTTAAAGTTCATTGATTTTTTTTAATTATTACATATTTGAACTTTGACTCAACTTATATATCTCCTGACAAAGGTATATGCATACTATAGTCATATACCATATCCAACAACATGAGAGAATACATAAATATTATGGACATGCATGCTGCATGAGCCATATGCTCAATAAAAGAAACCCCAACGCTTGGTCTTTCTCTTGGTATAATCTACAACAACAGTTCCATCATACCTCTTGGCTGCCTCGTAGCAATCCACAACGGTCTCAACCCTTGATCCCTGAACTTGGGGTGCATACACTTGTTGTCGAACCACATAGGGTTGTTGAGGTTGATGTTGATAGTGGAACAATTTAGGAACTCCATTAGGTGTGGCACTCGTTGACGACGAATACGTATTATTGGATTGTTTCCCACCACAAAATTCATCAAGAAGAGCAAATCCTTCGGCACCAATCTTTGAAAGCTCGGTTTTCGACTTGGAGTAATATGACATCTTTAGTCGTTAAAGTTATTTGAAATGATTAGGATGGGAAAGGGATTGTCTGTTGGTGTGTTTGCCTATGAGAGCATTAAAAGGATCAACCATCTTTATATAGAAAACTTATTGGAACCATCTATATATTCTATTATAATTGCTTTTCAAATCATTGTTTGCATCATTATTGGAGGCTGGTTTCCTTTCGTGTTCCACATTTTAGAATCAAATAAAGGCGTGTTATTCTCTTTCAATGACAAGAATATCCATCTTTCAAATACAAAAATATCCACCATCGTAATGCAAACATACCGAAAGCGATCTTATCGGCAATTTTATCTATATTCTTAGTTCTATGAAATCTGGTTAATGATCACCAAACATTATCTATATAATTTTCTAACCAACATTTGAGGGTTCGAATATATCTATCACCTAAAAGGCTAGAACAAACTAAAACATTGTTGGGCTTGATTCTGTTCTCACATCTAAAATGCATAAATATTATGTAGTATGTTTGGTCATATACACGAACCAAGAATGCAAGGTCACTAGAGAACTAATAATATACCGAGTGTAAATATAGATAAAGATTATTAATGAATGGAATATGAATCAACGTCTCCTAGTCACTCGTTCATAGCAAGCTAATATTATATCTAAACGTACTTATATGGCTTTTAGTATTAACTATTCATTATATTAATTTTATATCAGTGCAATCATTATAAAGGTTAGACTTGATTCCACATATGGGTCTAGTGTTTCCGGCAAAATAAAGAGGTATTTATATCTCACCTTTTTAAATTTAACTAGTTGCAATCCTGGACGCGCGTTGCGCGAAATGTTATAACATTTTGTATAATTGCTTGTATTTTTGATGAAAACACAGCTAATATGGACATTGCATACAAGCAGCAGTAGTTTAGATGGGTTTTTAGCATGTTCAGGTAATACATAGAAGTGATACATGGGTTATCATTAAAACACAGCTAATATAGACATTGCATACAAGCAGCAGTAGTCTAGGGTTTTTAGCATGTTCAGGTAATATATAGAAGTGATACATGGGTTTTCATTGTATGCAGCAACTTTTCCACAACTTGATGGACGTACAACATCTAGCTTTAAAGCTTCAAAAGGTTTGTTATATTGTTTGGGCTGCATGGTGTTGTGCATATATTTTGGTTACCAAAAGTGTGGCTGTTCAAAAGTAGTTTCCTTGTTCTGCAACCCATTCCGTCTATGAAAAGACAGTATCACATGGTTCTCCTGCAGTGCCACCCATTATGTTTATCCAAAGACAGCATCAAAAGGCATTTAATTGCGGCTGTTCAAAAGTCGTCTTGCATATTTGCTAGTCGTTTTTCTGCTTCTTTGTGCCAGCCTGCTCCTTATCTGTATATATGTAGAAATGTGTTAATAGAAGTTGCACAGTTTCTAATAGGTGTTTCTTTATGTTTGTACCTTCTTCCAGATATAGTGTTCTTTTTACTGGATTCTCTGGGTGATTCTTACGTGCAGTGGTATGTGGTGTTGGGGTATTTGGTGCTGGGGTGCTAGTTGAGGGTACATCTGGATTTATGATTTCAACTGTGTTAACTGTGCAACGAACCGATCCTGTTCTGATGTTCTTTTGGGCTTGAACATGGAAATATGCCTCTTTGTTAAGGACAGCGTGCTGCATTGCGTCTGGATGCTCGTTTGACAGCAAGTCCGAACATTTCTTTCCAATCAATTTTGTTGAAGGTTTGTTGAACATTGTGGCATGGATACTCCCTTTGTTGTATGATATTATGCCAGTTATTCGGTACCTGCAACGTATTTAGATATAACTTAGTTTAAAGACTTTAACGTATGTCCAGATTTGGTGTTTGATGTTTGATTTGATGCATTCTAAATCAGCAACCTTTGACTATATTGTGCAGAAATTGTGTGTATGTGTGAGGCTGCTATGCAGAGATTAGTATTATATTATATGGTCCTAGAAACTTTTATTATTGCATGCTCCTAAAATTCTTTTTTCAGCTAAAATTTAAGTGGTTGATAAATTTGTAGTGAATGCTGGTTTAGTGTTTACTTACTTTTTTATTGGGGTGGGGTAGTAGCCATGATGTGAACAAAACCAAAGGTTTTCTGATTTGATGGGTGAGTTGTCGCAATTGGGACAGGCGGTGAAGTGCCATTCTTTGTCTGTGGTGATGTGTGTGAATGCAGCTTTAAGCACAAAGATTTGTCCCTGGGAAAGGTTGAATGTGCTTAGCTGAGTTGATTTGTGTAGGTGGCTATAAAAGGTAATTGTATAATGTTTATTCTTACAGTGAGTTCATTCTTTTCTTTTCGCAGAAGTTCAGACATGGTAATGTGGTTTTGGATGCCTGCGGATGTTTGTTTCTGTTGCTGTGACTGGGTGTCAGTTGTGTCTTTTGCTGACTCCTGTTCTTCAAACCTGAGAAAGTTTAACAAATGTGTTTAATATTTTTTTGATGATTATGTGTAGTTATGTGTATGTTATGTTTATGCACATGTTATTTGAAAATTGTATTCTTTTTAGAAATTGGTCCTGATAATAAAAGTTGTAAAAAGAGGAACAATATTGAAAATATCAACTGTTTTATGTAAGGATAATTAATAGGTGGATAAATGGGGTATAAAAGTCATGCACAGTCATACATCAATTGCCCACCTACATACGATAAAGTTCTTCGTGCAAAAGGCATTAATAAATGCTTATTTACATTATACAACTAACCTGCTATGCTACCCTTCTTTTTGGTGTAAAAAGGATAATGTTAAACAGAACTCTAGAAATGCTTTCTAAGTGATGGTTCAAGCATAATTAGCAAATGTATAATGACGTGGGTGTCCATATGTAAACGTAGTATCTATGTAAATCTTACAGGCGCAGGAGTGTGCGTGTTTCCACGGTTGATGGGTTGACATAGACATGTGTTGCGTTTGTTGATTGGAGTTGCAATTTACCTGTATCGAGAGGCATATTAAGTGTTTTTACACTGGGTGATAGTGGTTAATGCAATAGTGTATACCTATAAAATCAGTTACTCTAACTCCAGTAATTGCAAGTATTGTTGGTGCCACTGATGTCTCAACTGAACCCCTCGGAAACTTCGTTGTAGATGTTATTATTTCGCCCCACAGAGTGACACTGACGTCCTTGTTGCTGCAGGAATGAAAGATATTGTGTTAAAACATAAAAGTTCAAAAGTAATGGATGATTAGCCATTCATTTCTTTATTGTTGTATCTTTCTTGAACAACCTAATCACATGAATATATACTTTTCAGAATGACTTATATATCATCTATCCTGAAATGATAAAGGCACACAAATATTGCAAGATTATCTAAGCAACATTGGAAATAACACCATTAGTTGCAATTCATTATTAGTAGTGAATTTCCTATTTTAAAGGTTGAATAACAGGCTGTCTTTTGCCAGCAGGAACATATATAGGTAATTTGAGACACTCTAATTAATGTTGGTTAGTTGGGGTTTGAAAGAGACAAACCTGCTGTCTTTCAACGTCATTGTAACGAAAGGTGCTCCAGCATTTTTTCTATTATCGTGCATCTCTTGCAATATTCCTATGTAATCTGTGTGAATAGTGTTTGTGCATCACAGTAATGAACATGTATACAGTGGATAGTTGTTGAAAATATTTATGATGGATGTCCTTACCCATGATTGCCCCTTTGTTTTTTTGAGCTGGATCTTTGCTTTGTTCATGGAGGTAATCCAGTCTTTCACGGGAGACAAATTCATAGTATTGACGAGGGAGGTCCGGAGTGTCATCAATAGGTGTAAACATCGTTGCTGCTCCTACTCGCATGTAAGCAGGGTGGCATACAGTTGAAGTAAATTTGTCAGGTTCGGTACACGTATAACCTTTAACCCGGTAACATGATTGCACTTGAAGTTTTGATGTCACTATTCTTTGATCTTTACCCTTTGTAACAGCCTGGATTCCTATGCCCTGTTGCAGTATTGTAATTCATAATTGTAAGTTTGGTTAACGAAAATAAAAGTATGAATTTAGTGTTTTACGTTTTAACACAAAATATTTTCAGTAAGTTATTGGGAATAAGGTGGTTGTTTAAATGATATTTACTGTTGACATTATACCATTTTTTGTGAAAATTGCAGTAAGTTTTTAATTTATGATTTTTAATTCAGCTAGACATAAAATATCCTAAAACCATTTGAAGAAATGGCAAGGTCAAAAATAATGTTTGAATGTAACTTAATCATCGGCTATTATTATTGATATATTTTACTTCAAAGGCTAGATTTAGATACAGGTTTTAAAAAGATGTTTAAGATTTAGCTAATTAGGATAAAAGTTATTAAAGAGAAATAAAAGCGTTTCATCACAAAATAGGAGGACAGTATTTAATGATATTTCAAAGAGTTCTATGATGTATCTCTCTTGTGATTTATTGTATACCTTTGTATTTAGGTTGAGTATACCTGTTGATCCACAAATACATAGCACGTTTCATTGTCTCTAAAGGCGGGTTTCCAGGTACGAACTACGCGAACGTTGAGTTCAGGAGCTGGTCCGCCCGGTGTTAAACTTGATATTTCAGTGTCTTCCATTTCTATTCACCTATTTAGAGAAGGAACATGAGGATAAAGGTAATTCTATTAAAGTTGGCAAATAAACATGTAAATACAGGTATTTATCAACATTATATGGAGAAAGGAGATCGAACTATAATAGAGATTGACCTGATCCATATCAATCTCGTTTAATAGTTCTGTATACACGATATTTAATGTTTTATTATCACTATTTTCAACGCTTTTTCTTGTAAGGATCTTTATAGAATTTGGGGATGTTGTTCTTGACAGAGCAACATATAACTGTCCATGACTGAATATTGGCTCAGGTAAATAGATTCCTATTTTTTTAAGTGATTGGCCTTGGCTTTTATTAATGGTCATTGCATAGCATGTTTTAACCGGAAATTGCTTCCTTGTAAAAACAAAAGGAAGGTCTTTCGTATTATGCACAAAATTAATTCTCGGAATATATACTCGGTGTCCTAAGGATTTACCTGTTATTACATGAGCCTCAATAACACGAGGCAGTAACTGTGATATCAATAATCTAGTGCCATTACATAAACCATTTTTTTGATCTAGATTACGAATTAACATTATGGGAGTGTTGTTTTTCAGCTTTAAACAATGTTTTAGAGTCCCATTAAAATTAAGTACATTAAGGTATTCAATTAGGTACATAGCATCAACATCTCCTCCATCTCTAGAGTGTGGAATCATCGAGTCAGTGCTGAAGTATGAGCTGCATTCTCCAGGTGACATGGCATGAATAATGTCATTGATTTCATCCACAGTTTCATTCTTAGGACATATGATGGCACATTCTACAAATGTTGGGGCCGTTGGGCTTAGCATACATTCCTCATTATAGACAAACCTGATCAAATCATACAACGCAGCGTCTGAATCCTTAATAATCATCTGTGGTGGTATTTCAATTACTTTAACGTCCGCTTGTCCAATTGTATGTGGAACACCTTCTTTACCATCTCCAACTCTTAGTAACCAACTACAAAACGATTGTACATCCTGGTATCCACTCGTATATGAAGACAATGTTGCTCGCAAATTAACAGTTAGCTTATGAACTGAAAAGTAGTTCCACAAATAAGACTTTGTGAGACATGACGATATTATATCAGCCTTTGTGCATTTTGGTTTTACTGGTAATGTTTGACGAAAGTCTCCACCTAGTAGAACAGATTTACCACCGAATGGCACCACAATATTACCCGTTAAATCCTTCAATGTTTTATCCAGGGACTCAAAACACCTTCGGTCGCTCATCGGTGCGTCATCCCAAACTATAAGGCTTGTTTCTAACAAAAGGCGAGACAGGTTTGTATTTTTTTAATATGACATATAGATTCATCTGTTAATTCCAACGGTATTTTAAATCTTGAATGTGCTGTACGACCTGAAGGCAACAATAGCGAAGCGATACCCGAAGCTGCTACTACTAAAACAAGCTGACCTTCAGACCTTAAAGCTGTAATGATTGTTCTCCAGAGGTATGTTTTACCTGAACCTCCATGGCCATACACAAACAATAACACTTGTAATGAGTTCTACATAGAAGTCAACACCGCATCATAGACATTTTTTTGTTCAGGATGAAGGTTTGCCTTTAAGGAGAGATGTTCATGATGTAAAGCTTCCCGATTGTAACTTTTTTCCTCAAGTAACAGTACATTTCTAAGCATAGAAAGAGTGGATTCTGTGGGGAGAGGCAATCCAAAATCAGCTAGTGTGCGTGGTGTTGCGTTAGAGTTTAGTAACAACTCAAGCTCATAGAGTACAAACTGTTGTAAATCAGCATTGCTAACACCGGAATTTGAATTTCGTTGACTGGAGTTAAGGTTGTATGTAATATCATCCCCCATTTTTTCCCAGCTGGCATCCCACAAAGCTGAAGGGTTTGACACATCACAATACAATAGTATATGTACAAAAAGAGACCTAATTTCGGATGCAGTTGCCCATTCAGAGGCTTCTGAAATTGTAGACAACCTTTCTTTATCGTCACCAATTAAGCCTAGTTTTTCACACGCCTCCCTAAATGTTAGCATTACAACACTTAAAACTGTGCGCATATCCGCAAATGAACAACAACCTTTTTGATAATTCAACAACATCCTCAGATAAAACAGTTCCCCACATGAAGGATGAACGTAAGTTAGCCTACCCACAGTAGGAGTTCTCTTGCATGTTCTACGTGTCCAACTTTTTGTCGATAAATCCCATCGATATTTAGAGAGATAGTCTATGTAACGAAGGTTGGCCCCTGAATCCGTAGAGGACATTCCCGCGGAGGACTTAATTGTGTTGTTTGCTAACCATTCAGTAAGAGTTGTTTTTCCAGCATTCTTATTATTGACGATTTCTTGAAGTTGCTGTGTTTGTCTAAATGTCATGTTTTGTTTGCCTTCCAAATGTACCGCAAGAACTTGAACAGGTGGGTTCCTATGATGTATGGGGAACGAAAGAATTCTCCAAGATGCCTCGTGTGGGCATATAAAACAGCCATCAAGGTAGTTTTTGATCTCATCAGCAACCTTAACTACATTAGCAGGTATGTTTTCTGAAGTAACATCCTTTTTTGTTAACGTAAAACGAACCCTGTCTGCACCCTTTGATATATACTTAAAAAGATATTTTATAAGCATACTCCACCCACAGTACTCAACATTTATATGCGCATCAAAATGCATTAGCAAGTCCGTATTATACGGAACAACATACCCATTATCCAACAGAATTCCACGTTTGATGCATGGAAAACAATCCTTGGACCTTTTATAGTGAACGTACCCTCCATTGTCAAATCGTGTGCATGCCTCGTATGACTTAGGATATTGATTTGAACATACACCATCTTTCATACACGAAGAACTCATTCTTGCTATACCACACGGTCCATGTAGCATCGATTCAGTAACAATCCTATGTAAGATAGGATTTGTTTGATTGTCAGGTAGTTTGGCACTAATATATTTGTTGATATCCTCTGGGGTGCGAATTTTATAACAACCAGTCACCCATAACAACGTGTGACAATGTGGCAACCCTCTTTTTTGGAATTCAATTTGTATAGCTCTGTACAAGCAGAAAGCATAATACAACATGAGTATCCATAATAAAGTTGTATGATGGCGTAGCTAAAAAGGACAAGCAACAGGATTTACACTTACCAGCAGCAACATCACCAAAGGGTTTTGATGTTTTCAGATGCTTGATGAAAGACCGTTCCTTCATCTGGAATACCCTAGCAATAATATCAGGTCTATCCTGTGGACTTGGTACATGTGCTGCTGCTATTTCCCTTTCAATCTCAGGCCATTTGACATTGCACGTGAATGTTATAAAGTACTGAGGATTCCCGTAGACTCGGCATATGGCGAGGGCATCTTGGTAATGTTTATACATATACCTTGGACCACCGGTGAAAGATGATGGTAATACGACCCGTTTACCCACGCTATGGCCCTCTGTATCACCGCGAGATATTGCATCGTGAAGACCTTCCAAAAACTCACACCTGAATTCTTCTTGATTATTCTGAACATATTCTAACTGACAATGTTCGACGCAGATATAAGAGTCAACAATGTATTGCTGAAACAGCCTACCTGCGTGAAGAAAATGGTTGTAGACATTTTCACGATCATGAATCTGATACGAGTAGAACATTGATGGACTAAGCTTGCGATCATCAATTGAATGGTCAGGTCCTAAGCGTAACTCAGGAGACCACCCTTGCTCTGTATGAGGGAATAAAAGTGGATATTGCAGCGGCATATAAGATGGATGAAGCTTGCTAACTCTATGTGGAGTATTAGCCTTATCATGGACAATAACATCAAAATCTTCCGATGCAGTACCAGCATCACAAACAATGGTGCCAACGGTATTTGGTAAGGGGTCGTTGTACCTTCTGTCCCTCACCCTACTGTAAAGTTTAATTGAAAACTCAGGAACGTGCTGTTGAGTATATAACTCTCTCGCAGACCGAAAAAGACGCACGTAGGCGTTTGATTCATCAAGCATGGCAGTTAATGCCGAAATGATGTCTATTGATAAATTTGGTAAATTATTTCCATGGAAAAGACGAAGCCTGTTTTCAACCTCATTTTCGGAGTCAAAAATATACATCTGCATAAACCTCGGCCGATCCCCAGGCAACGGGCAAATCGACCCAAGCCAGTGACATACCTGACCAACAACCTTGAATACGTACGGACCTCCACCTTGATTAACCGAATTGTCTATGGTAGCCCCAAAGGAAGTCATTGAAAACATGGCGTTGTATGCACGAATATTCCCCATAAATTCACGATCAGCAAACAAAGACTTCAATAAGTCAGGAGGTTGCATAGGGAAATTCAACACTACTTTCCCAGCCTTACAGCACTTATGATATCATGGTCTATGACCAGCTGGAAAAGATGTGAGTCGCTCAGCGTACCAAAAGAGAGACCCGCAGAACTCACACACCTTATTACATCTTCCCAAATCCATGTAGTAAGGAGAAACTGTTGTGTGACTGGTTTTTCCAGAAGAAACACCCGTCCTAACTTCAACATGAGCACTGGTCGAAGATATACGACCTGTCGCGGACGATCTTAGCATTGATGCACGATGCAATGACTGGCGTTCCGTCTGGGATGATGCCTCAAAAGATGACGTAGAAGAAGAATTTACACCAGAATTAGTGCCACCTAGGCGTGCACGTTTACCTCGGCGGTTCTGATAAAGCGACACACACATTCAGAGACGACATATAAGAGGCGTAGAGAACAGAACACTATATGTTTCAGGGAAACTACAGAACCTGGAATCTACTTTTAGCATCAAATTAACAATAATAGAATATAGGTTAACCTATTCCGTATAGGTACACTCTTCCTAAAAAAACCAAAAAAGCAGATTGTTGACGTTAAACATTAAAACAATGATATCAATAGTAATGTAATAAAGTTTAAAAAGACAGGCAATTGTATAAGCCAAACATAAAAAAAAACGGAGAAACGAATAATACCTCCATATGAGAACATCAACTATTAGCTGAGATTATTGCTAAAATAACCTGTACACACAAAAAAAATACAACCACACGGCAACACAGTAAGAAGAAAAAATCACTTAGACATACCATAAGGTAGACAAACACAATTATCATTATAGCAAAGATGTGAGAACATCAATAAAAGAACACAGACATATCACGACAGAACTAAGGAAACATAAACTAAATTTAGGTCACAAACCCGCAGAATGTAAGTAAGCAAACTTTCAACCCCAAAGCTCGAGTACCTAAGAAAAAGTATCAGAATATCAGAAACTTAAAAAATCATAAAAAAACATCACCATACATAATATATACGATTAAGAGAACATGTATATAAGCATGCCATTGTCTGGGTTAAAACACTAATCTAAGCCAGTGAACATTAAGCCAGTGAACATTAAGTTAAATTTCAAATGACCTGTGGATTAGTACTTGTAGAATGTATCCTTGTCTTATACCGGAAAATGCTATACCTGAAAGAAAACAGTAATATTTTTGGTTTGAATGTCTAAAAATCAACCAACTTCTACTAAAAATAGTAATCAACCATATGTTTTAGCCCAACAATTTTACAGTAACATTCATTTGTACCTACGGTCTACAACATTATCAGCCAAAATATACCTACTAAACCAAAACTGATTACCAAGAAATCATTTAAACATGACCAATCCATGTAGCAATTAATAGCATTCCCAAAAGATTTTTTCACTTCCACCCACATCCCATAAATCAAGTAGGCAGACACCAAATAACCATGTCGTACATAAAAAAAAGAATAAGGCTATAAACCAACTAAAAACAAATGCACATGCAAGCTGAATATTCAGAAACAAAACAACTGTTAGCTAACCATGATAACAACATACAATGTAAAAAACCTGGAAAAAAACAAAAGAAGATAACATAAAACAAACAATACATTGTCAACACGTCACATAAAAAACCAATAATAATAAAACGGACAATTACATAAAAAGAAAACGTTAACAAAGAACAATAGCAGACCAAACAGTCACATGAACGACGCAGTTGCTAAAAACGAATAAACAAAGGCAGCTCAAACCACAGTACTACAAGCAAAGCAGTAATAGATACAAGAAACATGTATAACCAAACATATAATAATCCCTAACTATACCTGACAATGCTTACTTGTAATTCTAGCAAACAAAAGGCTTAATATCCTAGGTAAATGAAAACAACAATCTACAGATCCTAAACCCATTATAGGAACTAACCGAACAAAAAAATCTGATGACAATAGCACTCAACAACATATCCATCACGATTACGAAAAATTATAGTCACTAAGCCAATGAAAAGAAAAAAAAAGCGCCTGTGTCACACAACAAGTATCAGCCTAAGTAAAATGAAGGTAGACCAACTTTACTATAAATCAATCAAGAAGCAATGCAAACAAAACACCAAACCAACATATATCACTCCTCGACATAAAGAGCAGGCACACATCTAAATATGAACAAACATGGGCAACAACTAAAAACCATAACATTAAATCAAATACTCACATAGCCATATCTAACACGAGCAAAGAACAAGTCAAAAGCACTTATTCCAGCTAAATGAAAGATTATAAGATACCTAAAGCACGTCCACTATATATGATGTTAACAGGACACGTCAAAACATATAAGTAATCATAACAATAAGTTTTCAATATGAATGTAACTATAACATCTAATCGGCAGAACTATATTATAAATCAAGCAACACATAATAATGTACCAAAATACCAATGCCAAACCGCAAAGCACCATAAAGCGATGTGAACAGAAGACCAAATGAACGTATATAATTAACCACACAATAGATATTACACATGACTACACCAAGTTACACTCAAACAAATAAAAGCAAAATGCAAACATACAGGTAAACATGAGCATATCGGGTGAGCTATTAAAAAGCATAACACTAACAGTAATGCACAGGACCGAGAAAGGTACAACAACTACACATACATACTACCTAAATAAATAAAACAAAAGTGCAACGTTACTGAAAATCCAGGAAAACACTAAACACCACCGGCTTACAGAGCCCTAAACACGCCCAGCTGTCACAAATACCGGAAACATACCAAAAAAGCATAAATCGACGCCTGTAATAAGAATCAATAGAAACCGTGAAGATGATCTCAACAATCATCAACATCACCCATCAAGAATAAACCATACAAGAAAGCACAAATCACAGAATACACACACATGCAGGCCCCAATACACACAATTACGGAGAAACCAGTTCTGAGGGACATACCTGCAGAAAGAAGCCAACAGCAGCAAGCAACCCTGAACAGTATATTGTTACGGCCTAGAATTGGAAGGCAAATCAAATATTACCATAAGTTGGGTTTGAACCTTTAAACTTTACAAATGAAAGCAAACATCGCAAAAGGGCTAGAAAAACATAGCCTCAGCTAGACGCTCGTATGAATCAACATATAGAATAACATGCCTACTTGTACTGTTTTTATATATCAAGCAAATTTTCATGCAGACAAGTTATTTCAGTTAAAATGCATCAAAATTAAGTTAAGAGGCCAATTCCATATTGCAACTACGTTGGAGCACTTCGATTTAAGCAATTTTATATCTGATTTCCTCTGTTTCAAACAACATCATAGTAGAATAGAGCAGTTGTACTTAGGTAAGAATTCTAACTTGGGAAAAAAAAACACAGAACACAAATGAGACAAGAATGAACCCCACAACCTTATCTTTAACATAGATGCATACTAAGTAACAGCCAATTTAGGAGGAAAGGCACCAGTTCTTGCATTAACAGTCAACTGACTGTTAAAATCAACAAAGTAAGAACCCTAGTTCCTTCATCTCTATCTGTGTCGCAGGAAAAAAGAAGGGGAAAGAGAGACGGGTTGATTCTAATCAAACGGAGGATGAAGAATCAACTCAATTTCAAAATCTGGGCATTTGTCATAAACAACAACCATCAATGCAAGAAAAGGCAGCAGTGAGAAGAGAACTCACCGACGCAAGCACCCACTCGAACGAACCGAAGAAACACAGCAGAGAGAACTGAGAGATAAAACGGGGATCTCCATAAGAACAAATCAAAACACGTCATATGCCTAAAATTATAAGAGGACAACACGTGTATACCGAGATTGGAGAAGGCAGGCACTGATACTGTTCATTTCTAAGCGACATTGGAGAAGGCAGGCACTGAACTGTTCATTTCCAATCTTTATTAACATATATGTTAATTATTACATATCCACTTAGAGTTAAAAAAATCAATTTACATATTCTTTCTCTAATATATATATATATATATATATATATATTATATTTATCAAAAAATATATATTATGTATTTATCCATCTGATTGAAATTATTCATTAAATAATTACTACTCGTATTTTGACTAAAATATTTTTACGTGTTTCACTTCTTAAGACCACTAATTACGTATTTTTCTCAAGTTCGAGCATTCTATATAAATAAAAACAACAAATTACGTCTTTTTTTTAAATTTCATTTCAAAACAATAATAAACGATGAATAAAGTTATATTTTCAAATACAAAACATAATTATTAAAAGTTTTAAACAATTATAATAATAAAACATCAATATGTAAAAGTCCCTTAGTAAAAATAATATATAATAACAATCATTTAACAGGATAATTTTAGTAAAATGAATAAATATGCAATATATATGCTTTAGGAAGAGGAAATATGCAATTAATTTTTTAGCTTGGGGATTATGTAATTTATGATCTTGAGAAGGAAAAATATGAAAAATATCTAATACATTAAAGGTTTGATGCTAACATTTATAAAGTAATAAGTTTTGTTCAATTTCGTAATATGTTTGGTTTTAAGGAAAACATCTGTTTTTTTTTGGTAAGTTTGAATAAAATGACTAAAAAGACCTTTTTGTTAAAACAAAAGGGCAAGGACCGTTATTGTCAATTATGAATTTAATATACAAGTATTATTTATGTAATTTTTTTAACTTAAAACAACAAATTAATTAAAATAATTAAACGCACCCCTCCTTTTTCATCCTCTTTATATTATTCTTGAGCCACCATAACAATACCACTAGTGATATCTAAAACCATTGCCACCACCATCGCCCCACCATCGAATTCTAAACCCACAATCATCCTAACAACTCCTTCTAGTTTCAAAGTCTAATCCATCATTCTCTCCCCCGACCAACCCAAATCGATTCATCAGATTTGAGAACATGGAACTAGGGTTTGTGAGGTTTAGGTTCTAATAACATTGCTTGTAGTGATTTTGTGAAGGTGACGAAGGTGATAATAATGTTGTTGATACTTGTATACTTGTAGGTGAAGATGCCGATGATGACGATGATGTTGGTACTAATGATGGGGTCGATGATATAGATGGATGCTTTAGTAGTGGCGGACCCAGGACTTATTTTCATATAGGGAAAATATCGATTTTCATATGCCATATCAGGAGCAATTTATTTCGAGTAATATCATTAGGCTTTTACAAGGTTAAAATGGGTCATCAAACACCTTTTATATATTGAAGTATTATACCATACAATAATATAAAAGGGAATTATTTTAAAACCATGAATACATACCTCAAAATTAAAATAACTAGCGATATTGATTCACCTAACTATAACCGATTAACCAAGACAACCAAATCAAACAACAACAACACATGGGTTTTTTAATTTTATTTTTAGAAACCAACTATTATGAATTGATTTTGGTTATATGTGGTTCAAATACAAACTTACATAACCCACGAGGGAACCACATATGCACCTAACTACAATTATAGGCAATTCACTTTTTAAATCCCATTTAAAACTTAAGTTAGCATAGAGGATGAAAGAAAACAATATGATATGTAATATGGAAATAGTATATGTAATATGGAAATAGTATAGATTATTACAAACCAACTAGTGAATAGCATGAATAACATGAAAAATTCAAAATGCTTCTCGCTCCTGGATAAATAGTTTGAATTTCAAAAAGTAGAAAATAAGAGAGACCCTCACTCCCCAACTTTCATTAGATCATGTGATAACCTTATTATTTGTTGTTTGATTTCCTTTTCAATTACAGTCACTACGAGAAATAAAGGCTATGGTGACGACATTTCTCGTCGTGATAGGGTCAGTCTGTCGTCGCCATAGGCTATGGTGACGACATGTCGTGGCCATAGACCTAGTCTTCACAGCTTTGTCGCTATAGCTTATTTTTGAGTCGTCGCCAAAACCTAGCTTATTTTTGAGTTGTCGCCAAAACTCTAGTCGCCATAGAGGTTTTCATATTGTATTTTAATTTAAAAATAATTTTATTTTTCAGTCTATGGCGACGACATGTCGTCACCATAGGTCCAACTAATTTCTTTTTTATTTTAATAATAAATTAATTAATTTTAAAAAAACTCTATGGCGATGACATGTCGTCGCCATAGACCATACTGTTTAAATGTTTAATTTTTAAATTATTTTTATATTTTCTAGGTTTTTTGTAATATTTTAGGTTTTGGGAACATATTTATACACCAAACGAAAACTAATATTACTAATACCCAAAAGAAAATCATTTTACAATTCAAGTTACATACACGTGCATTTAAACAAAATAACCAACGTAAACATCT
Source organism: Flaveria linearis (assembly GCA_024085815.1). Lineage (NCBI taxonomy): Eukaryota > Viridiplantae > Streptophyta > Magnoliopsida > Asterales > Asteraceae > Flaveria > Flaveria linearis. The sequence goes on from CM044011.1 coordinate 32,632,580, forward strand.
TTAATCTTTTACAAAACAAACAACTTAGAATTGTAGTCATCTTGATCATCTTCCTCGTCATTAGGATTTGATTCCTTTTATAAAATTCATTCATCCATTCCTGCATTTCACGGATGTATTCCTAAGTGTATTCATTTCCTCATCCCATATAATGATAACCCAACTGATCGTTCATAACAAGAGATGCTTATTAATATTTTTATAAAAATTCGATAGCATAACTGTTGTAAAATGAAAAAAACTTCACGTCCAATTATAAATAATAAAAAATAGTAGTTTTAAGTTTCAATAAATTAACAATGCAAGTAACAATATCTAAATATAATTAATAAATATGTTTGAGTGATTTAACTTGATAATATCCAACTTTAAACTAAATAATATACTAAATCAATAAGGTTAGTTTAAATTAAAGTAGTAACAACATATGAACATATGATAACAACGTAATTAACATATAATAGGAATGAAAGTTTAAAATTTACCTAATCTTCTTTTGCCCTCGATTCGATCGATCCAAACACTTCCCCATAATGTGTCGTCTTTCACGTTTGTTGTTCCTTTAAACAATATTTATAAGATGACTTATAAATATACATAAACATGACATAAATATAAATACAAGTTATAAAACACAAATGAAACCCTAAAACATTTTCCAAAGCATAAATAAAATCCTAAAACATGTTTTAAAATGCAATTCATCATATGTTCATGAATTAGGTTCTGAAATTAATTAACATTAATCCTAAAACATGTTTACAAAACATAATTCATCATATCATTCTATCAACTTAAACCGATAACCAGATCAAACAATTTATATAATTCTAACAACATAAATCATCTAGAGTAAATTACGCTTTTGGTCCCTCTAGTTTGGTGGTTATAACCATTTTCATCTAATAGTTTAAAAAGCCCGATTTAACCACAATGGTTTGAGACTTGTCACAATCAAGTCCAGGACGTTAACACCCATCCATTATTTCCGTTAAATAGATGTAAAAAGACAAATATACCCTTAGATTTCTACTGTTACTTTAATATACAAATATAAAAAACTAAAATTATCTATAAATCACTCTATCTCTCTCTCTAATATCTCTCTCTACTTACCCTTCTTCACCTCTTCCGCTAACCCCACCACCACTTGCACTTCCAGCCACAACCATCATCCACTCATCTTCATCTTTAAGCACAATCTTTAAGCACCGGCCACCACCATTGCCCCTGCGACGACGTTGCCGCCACCAACGACCATCACCACCGGTAACCATCACCACCCTTCTACAATCTCAACAAACTCCTCCATCCTTCCCCCTATCGCCTCCACCACCACCTGCACAACCACCATTCTAGTGACCATCTACTGCAGCCTGAAAATCAGAAAGTATAGCCTTCATCGTGCACCACCATCACACCCATCTGAACACCTAACAACAAACCCTAATCTTATGGAGTTCTTAGATACGATTTGATTTTAGTGGAGTTAGTGGTAACAGACCCGACAATGGGTGTTGGGTGAAATGAGGGACAAGGGAAATCGAGTGGGTGTGTAGGTTTCTGGTGTGGGTGTCCGATCTAGGGTTAAGAAAGTGTTGGGGTTACAGTGGTGGTGGTCTTTAGCCGGACATGATTTGATGGCCTGTGCACAAACGGGATCCGGGAAAACGACGGCGTTTTGTTGTCCGATCATCTGTGGGGTAGTGAAGATGAAAAAGTCGCCGGCGACGACGATGGCGATGGCACCGGTGGGTGATGGGTTGGTTTCAAAGATAGAGTACAGAGAGTAAAAATGGGTGTACACATTTGAGATAGAATATATATATATATATATATATATATATATATATATATGTATGTGTGTGTGTGTTTATGTATGTGTGTATTTTATATATTTTTTTAAAAGTAACACTTTTAATCCAAGGGTATTATCATCTTTATTAAAATATTTAACGGTGTCATTGGATGGAGTTAACTGTTTGGACTTGATTGTGACACATCTCAAACCATAGTGCTTGAATCGGGCTTTTTTAAACTATTTGATGAAAATGGTTATAACCATCAAACCACAGGGACTAAAAGCGTAATTTACTCAATCATCTATAACAATATTTCAACTTAATAATTTAACTAATTAACAAAAGAATGTAACATACATACCCTAAAGTTCTAACACTAAAATCATCTAGCACACATATTCATTTTCATCACATGTTCATCATATGTTTATTAATTAAACTAATAACCAAGTCAAAACTATAATACTTTCATCACATATTATGCATGCATACATACATACATAATTAAAGCATATCATTAACAAAATCAAAACAAGAACAAAATCAAACCAAAAATCAAATAGATCAACATATTATCATATCATTCTACTAAACAAGAACCAAATAAAAATATTTAAATAACTAATGAAATAGATAATATATACACACCTTAAAATCTTAATAAAAATGATGATAATGAGATGTTGTTGGTGACTGTGGTGGTGAGATAATGATACAGCAGCCTAGAGAGACATAAATGGAGGTAGGTGGTAGGAACAATGGTGGTGAAGCAACCAAAAGATGTTTCATTCTTGGTAGGATGCGATGGGAGATGGGGGGCGTTGGAACTGGTGGTGGTAGCGGATAAGAACGGTGGTGGTGGCTAGAAATGGTGGTGGTGGTCGGATTTTGGTTGTTTTGGCTGGAGATAAAGGCTGGTTGTGGGTGGGATTTGGGTTTGGGAAAATGAAAATGATATGGTTGCAATCTCTGGTTTAAAAGATACTGCACCCTGTGATGATGACATGTCATCACCATAGGGTTTTTATTTTTTCAAATTTTTCCCAAATTAATGGCAGGATAGTCAAGCGGCATATAAAACATCTATTGCGACGACATGAAAAACCTATGGCGACGACATATCATTGCCATAGGGTGTTTTCTGATATTTTATATTTTTTGTTATTTTTAATAATGTTATCATTAAAGATATTATTATATTATCATTATTAGTATTATTATTAGTATTTTATTATAATTATTATTATCATGGTTATTAATTATTATTATTATTATTATTATTATTATTATTATTATTATTATTAGTGTGATTATGATTATGATTATTATTATTATTATAAACATACTACCATATGTATTGTCACATCCCGACGAAAGCGTGAAATGCTTAGATATGACTTTTGGCTCAAAACACCTTGATTACAAAAATAACATATGCAATAATTAACTAAAGATACCATTTTATTAAACATACATATTTGATGGGTTATATTCTTATAACATATATAAAAATTTTCTTATCTTAGATTTTTACATAATATCTTGTAACCTTTTTACAAAAGTTTAACATAGCAACTTCATTTGTCTTCTTAGAAATAGTGGACATGTGCATCCATAGAAATGCTGAGATCTATTGGATTCACTTTTATTCGTACACACAACTTCCCTATCACGTCATACCATCCATTGAAAAAATCAAAAGAAAGCACGAGATTATAACTCATACTGATTACCTGAAAAAGCATACTCAAAGCAGTAAACATAAAGTTGGTGAGATCATAATAACTTAACAAAATTATTGATGTAACATAAATAAGATTACAACCAAACCTACTTATACGGTAAGTGATTTATAACTGTCATACATACAAATTACAGAATCAAATAATATAACATCACAACACTTATTTTGTTGGTGCAGGAAACATATTCCTAGGTAGCACTACCTATATTATCAGACGGTTCCTTATTTGAATTAATGGTTGTAACTTATGGTACAAAATGATAGTAACTTATAAAAATTCTTATTTATGTTAGCATCAAAATAAACATAGTATGTTTTTCCCCTAAAATTCATAGATATAGAATGGGGCTATGATACTCACCTTAATTCTAGCCAATAGTCAAATAATTCCTATAAAATAATTATTTGTTAGAATAAATCAAATTTATTTAAAATTTTTAGCACCTTAATTCATTAGTCATGAAAAATTCCAAATTAATAGCTACTTTTTTCCAAAAATTACCAAAATTTACCAACATAAACATTCTAAAATCTATATTATCTCATAAAATTTCAGGTTAATAACTCATAACAGGAAAAATACTAGAATTTCTAAAAAAATTCATATTAACTGTAGGAAATAGTTAAACAAACAAACAAACAAAACAAACAAACATACTCAGTAAGTCCCACTCAAGAGCAGGGTCTGGAGGGGGGGGGTAGGTGGCGGCTAGTCTTTCCTCTATCTTGTGAGATAGAGAGACAGCTTCCGAAGAGACTCCCGACTCAGTAACGAAAACCAATAACAGACGCAAATCGTAAACATAAAGTAAGTCAGACAACACACAGGAATAAGTCACTTAAATACATAGAAAGCGTGTACATCAAATAAGTAGGTAGAATCACGTATAAGGGCAGAAATAGGAAGACAGGTGGGCCGCAACAGATCTACGTCTACCCTTCCTGCCCAAGATCTACGTCTACCCTTCCTACCCACCGGCCCCGCTAGAAGTCCTTAATTTTAATTCAACATCTCCACTCACTCCTATCCTCGATCATGTGCTCAGAGAGGTGCAAGTCTACCATATCTCGCCTAATTATTTCGTCCCAAGTCAACCTAGGTCGACCTCTATTCCTCCTACCCTCTACGGTGATGTTCTCTACTGCTCTAACGGGTGCTACCATCGACCTTCGCTTTACGTGCCCAAACCATCTTAATCTTCCCTCTCTTATCTTATCTGTGATACATGCCACCTCCAGCCTCCGTCGAATCGCGTCGTTTCTTATTCGATCCAATCTGGTATGTCCACACATCCATCTGAGCATACGTATTTCCGCGACCTCTATTTGTCTCTGGTGCGATTTATTTATGGCCCAACAGTCTGTTCCGTATAACATTACTGGACGTACTACCACTCTGTAGAGTTTTCCCTTTAATTTTGCTGGGAACCTCTTATCACACAGGATCCCTGATGCTGCTCTCCATTTGCACCATCCTGATTGCACACGGTGAGCTACATCGCTGTGTATCTCTCCGTCCTCCTATACGTACGAGCCCAGGTATTTGAACTTAGACGTCTGTGGTACCGTCATACCCTGGATATTGATGTGTGTGTCCTCTTCAGCCTTGTGACATCCATCACCAAGGTCAGTCTATCGACGTAATCTGTTAGTTTTGTTGTCGGTCATTCCTCACCCTTATAACCCATCTATGTGGATATTATGCCTGTTTAGTTGCTTAGTTAACCTTATGCGTGTGCTATCGTAGCTTAAATCATCGTCGTCTTGAAATCTTAACTGAGATTTGCCCCGTTAACACTAAACGCGCCATTTTTATATAAAAACTATTGTCACGTATAAAACCATTTTTAACTTGTAAATAACATTAACGACGTTTTATCATTAATAAAAACAAGACTAATAAATAACGTTTTCAACCGAAACAAAATTTGGGAACCCAGGGGCAAAGTGCGGGGACTAAACTTGACATTTTGAGAACTAGGCTGGGTATAAATACCCATTTCCCAGCCATTCTTCACACCATCTTCATCTTCATCGCTTCTTCTTCATCTTCTTCACTCTCTCTCGAACTACCACCGAAATCGGGTCCGTTTGTCGCGTTTTCACCGTAAAATCTGCTTATCATCGTGAATACTCACTCCTAGCAGGTAGATAACCTCGTTTGACCCGCTTCTTGCTCGATTTAGCTGCTGTGTTTTCTAGGGTTTCGGGTGCTCGGGTTCATCCGAGCACAAGAGGTCGTGTGGGCTTGCATGTTGTGTTTTTGAGTGTGCTTCTTGTTTAGACATGTTAGGATAAGTGTTCTGGAAGTTTTTGGTGGGTGAAACCCATGCTCGGAGCAGCTGGACGCTGCTCGATGGTCTGTGCAGTCGCGACCTGCTGTGCAGGCGACTGGGCCATTCGGCCGACTGAACCATATGACTGGGGTGCGTCGTGCGACTGGGTTAGGCGTATGAGTACGTCATGCGACTGAGCCGTGCGGTTGGGCAAATCGCACGACTGAGTCATGCGAATGAGTCTGTGCGAATGAATGTGTGTGCGAATGAGTCTGTGCGAATGAATGTGTGTGCGAATGAGTCTGTGCGAACGAATGAATCATGCGAATGAGTCAGTGCGAATGAGATTGTGTGCGATTGTGCGTGATTCGTACGACTGAAAGTCCAATCGCACGAATGAATGTTCAATCGCACGAATGAAGCTGATTCGTGCGAATGGAGGTCCAATCGGGTGTATGGAGGTTGAGTCGTATGACTGGGACTTGCATGGTACGACTGAATGCTTAGTCGCATGAATGAAGGTTCAATCGTACGAATGAAGCTGATTCATGCGACTGAAGGTCCATTTGTACGAAGGAAGGATTGAGTCGTGCGTCCAGTCCTGTTGTATAACTAATAGTGTGTGTGTGTGTGTGTGGATCCCCTTTTCGGAGATCTTACGACGATAAGGTAATATTAATAAGGTATCATAGCTTGACCACAAAGATTAAAGTCAATGCTATTAACAGGCACATACTATTTAAAATAACCTAGTCTGAGATGTGTATGACTGCTTGTGTATGAACCACCCATGACTGAACCGAAACTGCCCGAGCCTATTGATATCATCTTATGCTTTATGATCATTATTAATGCTTGTCAGTAACTGTCAATAGGTGTTTGACGGTTCATAGCATCTAACCCTTGGAATCTTTCATCATACATGCCTATCATCCGTTCAGTGAGTTTCGTGGCCCCTTTTTACTCTTATAAAACCTTTTCAAATATCTTTAACTTGGGGGAAAAGAATGCTCACCTACTTAACTTGATTTCAGGCACCTTCCCTAGTGGAAGTTAGCTACTACTTCTATGAGTATCTTAACATGCTTATCTTGTGATTGCTGCTATGTGAACTTGAACTATGTGCTATGTTACCCCTATGTATGACTTAGTGGTATCACCCTACTATGCACTACTACTTGATGTTATACGTTGATTGATGCTATAGTGGATGCCATTGACCTTGGATGCTCTCGGCTGTGTGGTTCTTCTGTGTGGTTCTTCTGTGTGGTTCTTCTAAGCCGATCATCCACTACAATCATTAATCCCGGTAATGGGATCTAAGGATTGGTTTGGCTGTAACCTAACGTATGCACTGTGTGGATCTTGCTACGTCACCTTAAACTTATTATGCTATGGGAAAACCTTTTTATATATAACCATTAATCCCGGTAATGGGACCTAAGGATTGGTTTGGTTATAAACTATACGTATGCGCTATGTGGATCTTGCTACGTCATTTATAAACTATTTACGCTTTGGAAATGCTATCTTTACAGCCATCAATTCCCGGGTGGAACCGATGAATAGGCTTGGCTGTAGCTATTTATAACTAGTAAAACCGCCTATACATAAGTGTAGTCGCGGTAACTTTTATTAAACTTACTCACTGTTTTCATCTTAACATCTTTTATTACTTAAAACCTGTGAAGCTCACCAACAATTATGTTGACCTTTTTGAGCATTTCTTTTCAGGTGAACAAGGTAATTGAAGATCTAGGAGTGCTGCCTTTTAGAGGAGACCCTAGGATGCATTTTGTGATTATTACTCTTGTAAAGATTGAACATGGCCTTTTGTATACTTGTTCCCGAGTTATGGAAATTTATATTACAAGTTATTCCTTAATGCTTATGTGATCGTTTATGTTGTACTTATGGCTATGCTGTCATGAACTTGATTATACACGACACAAGTCTCCATTTGTGTTCGGGTGTCGTCATGACACGCTTGTCATCATATTTTTATTGCTACTCTATCATATACCATGTGTTATGACGATCCCGTCTAGCTCACATTCCCCATGTTTCTGCTATTAGCGGGGGTGTGACAAGCCTCACCACTAAAGTTACAATGCATGTATTCATTCTTAGAGCGACTTATCGTTAAGCCTCTGCTCTCTAGTGCTGCTCTCCACTATTCTAGCCTCTCGTTAAGCACCATTTTAGATTCTGATATTAGGACAATATCATCTGCAAACAGCATGCACCACGGGACAGGCTCTTGTATAGACTTGGTGATCTCATCCAGCACTATTGTGAAGAGAAACGGGTTTAATGCCGATCCTTGGTGTAGTCCCACTTCCACCGGAAAGAAGTCTGTGTCTCTGACTGGTGCTCGCACACACGTTTTTGCTCCTTTGTACATATCCATTATTTTTTTGATATACTTCTCTGGTACCCTTCTGAGTCGTAAACTTTCCCATATGAGTTGACGCGGCACACTGTCATATGTTTTTTCTAGGTCAATGAATACCATATGAAGGTCCCTTTTCTTTTCTCTATATTTCTCTATAATCCTTCTTATGACATGTATGGCTTCTGTTATGGAGCGTCCTGGCATAAATCCAAATTGGTTCACCGTAATCTGAGTTTCTCGTCTAATCCTCGTGTCAATAACTCTTTCCCATAGTTTCATCGTGTGACTCAATAGCTTTATTCCCCTGTAATTTGCACAACATTGGACATCTCCTTTTTTCTTATATATGGGGACTATGAAACTGCTTCTCCATTGCTGGGGCATCCTCCCAGTTTTGAAGATGATGTTAAATAAGTCTGTTAGCCATTGCAGACCCTCGTTTCCCAGGCACTTCCACACTTCAATCGGTATGTTGTCTGGCCCCACCGCCATAGCCCTTCCCATTTTCTTCAACGCTCTCATAACTTCGTCGACTGTGATGCTTCTACAGTAACACTTGTTTTGTTGATGTGGTTGATTTGGTATACTAATCGCAGTTTGTTGGTCAGGGTTCCTTATGTTGAAAAGGTTATCGAAGTAAGTTTTCCATCTCGCCTTGATGTCGTTCTCCTTCAGCAATACTTTTCCATCCGTAGCCTTTATAAACTTGACCATTCCCAGGTCTTGTTTTCTACTTTCTCTTGCCCTGGCAATCTTAAAAATTTCGTATTCTCCTTTTTTCGTCTCTAGTCGTTTATACATCCTCTCGTACGCTGTGTTCTTTGCCTCTGACACGGCCTTTTTCGCCTCTCGCTAGCCTCCTTGTATTTATCTTTTAGCTCCGCTCGTTCTTCGTCATTAGTACAGTGTCCCTATGATCAGATGGGGATAGCTCAAAGATGAAAAGATTATCACCTTTAGAGATAAGGTCATACCTATGATCCAAACTGGGCCACAGGAAGACGCAAACAAAATGTGGGAGGATATGGAAACTGCAGTTATGCAAGCAGCTAAAGAAACTCTTGGACTTGGAACAAATAGGACAGTAAACATCTCTAAAAACTTTGAAATTCATACAAACTTTTCTATTCTAAATATCATAATTTATGTGAATGTGTAACACACGGATATTTTCCATGAAGCCGATGAAGGAAGAAAAAGAAATAAAGTCCAAAGTCGGGGGACCAAACTCGCCAACGCAAAAAAGTTGGGTAAATGGGGATATTTAAAGGGAGAGGGCAGCCCTTACCCTCTCCCCACACCCATATTTCAGCCAAGAAGAGAGAAATAAGAGAGAAAAGGAAGAAAAGGGAGAAGAAAGCTTGGTTCGAGTGGGTTCGGGCTTGGAAATCGTCGTGTAGTGGGTCTAAGCGAAACTCTTCTTCTTAGTGTAGTTTGTGTGAGTTCTAGGACCCCTCTTTTACTTGTTTTCAACTGATTTGGTGCTGGAACATATAGTAAACCCGTTTTATGTGTGTGTGTGTTTGACCTATTTGTATGTGTTTGCGTGTGGTGCGTTTGGAGTTTGTTTCCGTGCTTGTGTGTGCTTGAATGGTGTTGTGGTATGCATTCCTAAGGTTTAGGATGGTTGATTTGGGCTTAGAATGGGTTTGGATGAGCTTGGAGGTCGAAAATGGCAGATTGGGTTCGGGATGAACTGCATTTTGCATCAGCTAGGGCTAGGCGACCGACTGGAGGCCATACGGCCGATTGAAGCGCGACTGGGGGTCCAGTCGCGCGACTGGGGGTCCAGTCGCGCGACTGGGGGTCCAGTCGCGCGACTGGGGGTCCAGTCGCATGGGGAGTTATGCGACTGAGCTCCCATTCGCATAAGTACTCATTCGCATTGAGTCCATCCGCATGAGAGCCCATTCGCATAAGTGCTCATTCGCATTGGTGTCCATCCGCACAAGGTCCATTCGCATGACTGGGTGTTCATCCGCATTAGTGTTCATCCGTATTGGTCCATTCGCATGATGTTCAGTCGCATGGAAGCCATGCGACTGAAGGGTGTTGTACCCAAGGAGGAGCCTAGTTTAAATGCTGACTTTCGAAGGAAAGTGCAGATGTAAGTTTTGACGTGGAAGTTCCCGTAAATACATGTAAGATGGCTGTTGAGGCTTTAGAAGTTATGTTGGGCATGATGATGATGATGTTGCATGTTTATGCATGATGTATGTTATGTATGATGTTGCCCTGTATGATGATGATGACTATGTATGTTGATGTTCCTTACTATGATGTATGTTTATCTTTCCCGTGGCTTTATGTGTTATGTTAATGAATGAAATGAAAGTATTATGTAACGTAAAGTGAAAGATAACAAAAGAGGAACATGATGAATGAGTGCATGCATTAATAATGAATGAGAGTAGGAAAGGCTTGCAAGCAAATGTATGAGATGAGCGACCTTGTGGTTGCAACAGACTCGAAATGGGATCCTTGTCATTCGACCTCAGTAATCGTGGCTGTGTGCCATGAAGAGGGTAAAGCTTGACACTGTGATTGACCATTGTATAGAACCATTACTGCATACCTTAGGTACTGTGGCCAAGAGGTGCGGTGCACCGTTATATAAGGTCTATGATAGGCCTAGGCCCAGTACTAGAAACAGAAGGGTATTGCATATGGAAATGGTACACCTAAACTTTACCTTAGGTACTGTGGCCAAGAGGTGCGGTGCATCGTTATAGAAGGTCTATAATAGGCCTAGGTCCAGTACTACAAAACAGAAGGGTAAGGTTTATGGTTGATGGAAAGAAAAGAGGTAATGATGAAAGAGCAAGTATGATAAGAAAGTACGATGAATGAACGAAAGCAAAAGAATGAACGAATGAAAGTAATGAACGGATGAAATATAATAACACTGTATGAAACGGGATCCTTGTCACTCGACCTCAGTAATCGTGGATGCGTGCCATGAAGAGGGTAAAGTTTGATAGGATCTAGATAGAAGTAAAAGATAATGAATGATGAAGATAATAATGTGTAACACCCGGATATTTTCTTTGAAGTCGACAAAATAATAAAAAGAAATAAAGTCCAAAGTCGGGGGACCAAACTCGCCAACGCAAGAAAGTTGGGTAAATGGGGATATTTGAAGGGAGAGGGCAGCCTTTACCCTCTCCCCACACCCACATTTTCAGTAGAAAGAGAAAGAAGAGAGAAAAAGGGAGAAGAGAAGAGAAAAAGGTTGGTTCGAGTGGATTCAAGAGAGCAAAATCGTCGTGTAGCGGGTGTAAACGGAGCTCTTCTTCTTGGTGTAGTCTGTGTGAGTTCTAGGACCCCTATTTTACTCGGTTTCAACTGATTTGGGGCTGGAACACGTAGTAAACCTATTTTTGTATGTGTGTGTGTTTGACCCATTTGGATGTTTTTGCGTGTAATGCGTTTGGAGTTTATTTACAGGATTGTGTGTTCTTGAATGGTGTTGTAGTATGCATTCCTAAGGTTTAGGATGGTTGATTTGGGCTTAGAATGGGTTTGGATGAGCTTGGAGGTCGAAAATGGCAGATTGGGTTCAGGATGAACTGCATTCTGCATCAGTTAGGGCTAGGTGACCGACTGGAGGCCATACAGCCGATTGAAGTGCGATTGGAGTTCATTCGCACGACTGAGGTTCAGTCGCACGACTGGGGGTCCAGTCACGTGGGGAGTCATGCGACTGAGGGCCAAGTCACATAAGTACTCATCCGCATTAAGTTCGTCTGCATGAGGTCCATTTGCATAAGGTCCATTCGCATAGTGTTTAACCGCATGAGGTCCATTCTCACGATTGGGTGTTCATCCGCATTGGTGTTCATCCGTATTGGTCCATTTGCATGATGTTCAGTCATATGGAGGCCATGCGACTGAAGGGTGCCCTTACCCCCAAATAGGACTGTTGTGCCCGAGGAGGAGCATAGTTTAATTACTGACTTTTAGGGGAAAGTGCAGATGTAAGTTTTGACGTGGAAGCTCCCGTAGGTACATGTATGATGACCATAGAGGTCTTAGAGGATAGATTGGGCATGATGATGTTACATGTTTATGCATGATGAATGTTACGTATGTGTGATGATACCCTGTATGATGATGCTATTCCTTATTATAATGTATATTTGTCTTTCTCGTGACTTTACGTGTTATGTTAAAGAATGAAATGAAAGTATTATGTAACGTAAAGTGAAAGATAATGAAAGAGGAACATGATGAATGAATGCATGCATTAATAATGAATGAGAGTAAGAAAGGCTTGCAAGCAAATGTATGGAAGTGCACACCCAATGAAGGTGTTAGGTCAACGGTGTGCGGGTTAGCTACCCCGAAGGATGCACACTGGGGTCCAATCTTTGTGATTGACCATATGTATGGGATCCTTACCGCTTGCCCTAGGTGACTGGATCAGCTTCGTGCACAATGTTCGTGGTTTAATTACCACAGGTCCAGCATCAGCTTTGTGCACAATGTTCGGGGTACAACATATGGCATTGATCCAGAATGGAAGAGAAAAGATAAGTGGTGGATGTACTTACCCTAGGTACTGGAGCCAGCTCCGTGCCCAATGTTCGAGGTCTATGAAAGACCTCAGGCTCAGTTACCCGCTTCGTGCACAATGTTCGGGGTAATGTACATGTCATCGAAAGTAATGAACGTACGAATGAAAGTAAGAATTTATGAACGAATGGGAATGAAAGTATCAAATGTGAATGCTAATGACGTACGTGGAATGAACGAAAGTTAAGAATGAACGAACAAAAGAAATGAACGGACGAAATATAAAAACACTGTACGAAACGGGATCCTTGTCAATCAACCTCAGTAATCATGGCTGCGTGCCATGAAGAGGGTAAAGTTTGACAGGATCTAGTTAGAAGTAAAAGATAATGAATGATGAAGATAATAGTGATATTAGCTATGTATACATATGATGTGTGATCGCATGAAAGTAAAGAACGGTTTTAACGAAAGAAAAGTAAGTTTTAATTATAAAACTAGAACTCACTCAGCAACGCTGACTTTTTATGTGTTTCCAGTTGGCAGGTAACATTGCTGAGGATGGCATGGGGTGGCTACTCAGCTCTTTGGATGGCATTCTTTTGTATATTGTTTTTGCACTGTAATACGAACATACGATGTTTTGTAATGAATGTTGTATTAACTTGCAAAAGCATTGATATAGAAATGAAATGCATGTTTAAAATGTTTCTGCTGTAACATTTTTATGTAAGAGGATGAAATATATCTTTTTGTGCAATGATCGACCAGCTGTAAGTGTCCCGGGAATGGGGCCTTACATAATGATATTATCTATGTGTATGTATGATGTATGATTTCATGAAAGTAAAAAAAACGGTTTTAATGAAAGTAAAGTATTTTATTTATAAAACTAAATCTCACTCAGCAACACTGACTTTTTATTTGTTTCCAGTTGGCAAGTAAGGTTGCTGAGGATGCCACGGGACGGCTACTTAGCTCTTTGGATGGCATCCATTTATACAAGGCTTTTATGATGTAATGCAACAATATATATTTTTTAATTAATTAACGATGTATTATTTTGCAAAAGATTTTATGATGAAATGAGATGTCATTTTGATCGTTTCTACTGCAATGTTTATATAAGATAAATAAAAATGTATGTTTTGTGCAATGATCGACCAGTTGTAAGCGTCCCGGGAATAGGGCCTTACAAGTTGGTATCAGAGCTAAAGTTCAAGTGAAACGGGTAAATTTTCAAAATAAACCTTAACTTAAACTGAGAATGGGACGAAAAGAGAAAGGATGCAAATCTGAGTAGCTGCGTGCCATGAGGTATTTTCTTAATGATAACCGGTATTATGTGCGCATGGTATGTGGTTATGTGTTATATGTAGATTTAAATACTGATGTAGTCAGGACAGGTAATACTTGGGGTATGAATAGTAAAGTAAGTGGCTAATCATAACTGGCCACTGTAATTAGGGACTTACTATACTTGAGATAAACTGAGCTGTTCCCTTGAATGACCGTGTTGGTGTTTAAATCTTTCAGTGTGTGTTAGAGGATGGCCGGTGGTAGATCATCTAAAGCCTCGCGGGGTGGACTTGGTGCTGCATCGTGGCCCAAAAGAGGCAGGCCTAGAGTTGAAAAGGTGTTTCCTGAAGAACCCGAGACCTCTCATCCGGAGGGTGTAGATGAGAGTGCCAATCTGAGAGCCTCGGTAAAGGAGGCTGTAGTGGAGGAGGTTCATCAAGTCATGCAGACGATCTTACCGTCTGTGGTGACTGAAGTGATTAAGGCTGTACGGGAAGGAGAACGGAAAGAGAGGAACAGGTCCTCGGGAGGACGGGAGCAACCGAAGCTTGAAACGGTTCTTTCTGATGATGAGGAAGAGGGAGAAGAGGAGCCTACACTGGAGGCGGCACGAGGCTGTAACTTTGGGGCGTTTCAACGATGCAAGCCCCTTACTTTTGATGGTAACGACACTGCTGCTGCTGCTCACCGATGGGTGAGAGAGATGGAAGCTGTATTGAATATCAGCGAGTGCCGGAGGACCAAAAGGTGAAGTTTGCTGCCCATTCTTTTGTGGACTCGGCTTTATGCTGGTGGGACAACATAGTCCAAGCCGAGGGTAGCAGGGCCATTGGGAAAATTAAGTTGTCCGAGTTGAGAAGGTTGGTGATTGAGGAGTTGTCCTCATAGGGAAATGGATAAGGTTGAGAGGGAGTTTCTGCAACTGGAGGCAGGAACCATGACACATCAGCAGTACACCACGAAGTTCAACGAGATGGCACGTCTGGTGCCGGATCAGGTGACGCCTCTGTCACAGAAGATTAAGAGGTACATTCAGGGTTTGCCATGATCGTTGCCCTACCAAGCACGTTTAGGTCGGCAGTGGATTTGGCAGGGAGGTTATATGATGAGAGGGCTGTTGTGGTTGTGGCTGAAGGTAGTAGGAGGGGTTGTGGTGATCGAAACTGGAGTGGGAAGAGGTTTGGTCGGGGTTAGGCCTCGACGGGTAATAAGAAGGCACGGGTGGATGACCGCCGTGTGGTCATATCGGGTGCGGGTATGAAGAAGTGCGGTATGTGTGGGAGAGAGCATAGTGGGGAATGTAGACTGGGGTTGAACGCGTGCTTCAAATGTGAGAAGCCGGGGCATATAGCCAGGGACTGTCGTACGGTCCGGTGCTTTAACTGTGGCGTGGAGGGCCACGTAACTAAGGATTGTAAGAAGCCTAGGGCTGAGGGTTCCGGGGTGAAGAAGACGAGAAGTGAAGGACCGAGGGCGAGCGTCAGGGCATTCATCATGACACAGGAGGAAGCTAGGACGGACCCTGATGTCGTGTCTGGTACGTTTCTGGTGAACCAAACTTTAGCTTCTGTGTTATTTGATTCAGGTGCCAGTAAAAGTTTTGTTTATGCTGCTTTCTGTGCTAAACTGCCTATTAGTAGTAGACGTGTTGACGCGCCCTTTGATGTAGAAACAGCCATAGGTAAGTCTACTAGGATTTCTGAGATGATAGAGAACTGTGATGTGGAATTAGAAGGCCATAAGTTTCCTGTTAGACCGTTTATAATGATCCTAGGTGGTTTCGATTTGGTTGTTGGGATGGATTGGTTGGCGGACATCGAGGTGAATATTGTGTGTCGCAAGAAGATGATTCGTTTGATAGCACCTGACGGGAGTTCGGTAACTGTTTATGGGGATCGGCTCATGAAGATCCCAAAAGTAATCTCAATGGCGGTGGCGGGAAAGTGTATGAGGCGTGGATGTAGCGCCTGCTTGTGTTATGTAAAGGATGTGGAAACGCCAACACCACAACTATCCGATGTTCCGGTTGTGTGTGACTTTCCAGACATGTTCCCAGAAGACTTATCAGGAGTGCCACCTGACCAAGAGATTGAGTTTCAGATTGATCTGATACCAGGTGCCCAATCTGTTGCCAAGGCACCGTATCGTTTGGCTCCGACAGAGATGAAGGAGTTGATGGGGCAATTGCAAGAGCTGCTTGATAAGGGCTTATTAGACCAAGTATCTCTCCTTGGGGTGCTCCGGTCTTATTCATAGAGAAGAAAGACGGTAGCATGAGGATGTGTATAGACTATCGTGAGCTGAACAAGTTGACGGTGAAGAATCGGTACCCGTTACCGAGGATTGATGATTTGTTTGATCAGCTTCAATGCGCTAGTTGGTTTTCAAGGATAGATCTTTGATCTGGCTACCATCAGCTAAAGGTGAAAGAGCAGGATATTCCTAAAATAGCTTTTCGCATGGGTTACGATCATTACGAGTTCCTCGTTATGTCTTTCGGTTTGACCAATGTGCCAGCTGCTTTTATGGATCTGATGAACCGAGTGTGTCGGCCGATGTTGGATAAATCAGTGATTATGTTTATTGATGATATCCTGATTTATTCAAAGAGCGAGATAGAGCCTACCGGTCACATTCGAGAGATGTTGGAGACGATGAGAAGAGAGAAGTTGTATGCCAAGTTCTCCAAATGTGCGTTTTGGTTGCGCGAGGTTCAATTCTTGGGTCACGTGGTGAATCTGGAGGGGATTATGGTGGATCCGGAAAAGGTGGAATCGGTGATGCAATGGAAGTCTCCAAAGACACCATCCGAGATCCATAGTTTCTTGGGCTTGGCGGGCTATTACAGAAGGTTCATTCAAGACTTCTCTAAGATTGCTTCTACACTAACCAAGTTGACACGTAAGGATGTAAAGTTTGTATGGGGTCAAGCCCAAGAGAAGGCGTTTGAAGAATTGAAAACGAGATTGACCCAAGCTCATGTTCTGTCATTACCCGATGGAAGCGAAGATCCTGTGGTTTATTCTGATGCTTCATACTCGGGATTGGGATGTAGAGGGGGAAGGTTATAGCCTATGCATCCTGATAGTTGAAGGTTTGTGAGGTTAACTATCCTACTCATGACTTGGAGCTAGCAGTTGTGGGCTTTGCGTTAAAGATTTGGAGGCACTACCTGTATAGGACGAAATGCACCATATTCACTGACCACAAGAGCTTGAAGTATTTCTTCAAGCAGAAAGACTTGAACATGAGGCAGAGGAGATGGTTGGAGCACATAAAAGATTATGATTATGAGATCCACTACCATCCGGGTAAAGCCAACGTGGTAGCGGATGCCCTTAGCCGAAAGGAAAGACCCGAGCTGATTCGGGTGAAAGCGTACCAACTGATTATGACCTCTGATGTGATGAAGCAAGTCAAAGAGTTTCAGGATGAGGCATTGAAAGAAGATCATCTTAACTCTAAAAGGATGAGAGGTCTAGTCACGGAGTTGGTTGAGAACACTCTCGGTGTTAAAACCCGATACGACGGATGTGGATTCCTCTTCTTGGGGATCTACGGGTGAAGATTATGGTTGAAGCTCATAAGACTCAATACTCTATTTATCTCGGTGCTACAAAGATGTACCAAGACATGAAGAAAGATTGTTAGGACCGTGTACGGACGGAGTACTAACTGATTCAACGTGAAACCAGATCAAATAGTGCGGAATCCTATTTGATTGGCGATCCAATCAGGAAGAACGTTAATCCGATCAAAACTAACGATGAGAATACATTAAGAATTGATTAGAATCGATCAGAAACGTTCTATGAAGTTGGAAGGGACTCTCTGGACGAAGAGGAACCGCTAGGGTTGATAATTCTCGAAGTGTACGTTTTCCACGAATTAAGTGGTATTTATAGGTTACAGCTCTCATTCGTATGACTGAGCCATGTGTATGACTCAGTCGTGCGACTGAGTCGTACGATTGATTCATTCGTACGACTGAGTCAGTCTTATAACTCAATCGTGCGATTGACTCAATCACTTGGTTCAGTCGTGCGACTGGCCCATTCGCATGGTCCAGTCGTGCGACTGAAACGTGAGACTCAGTTAAACATATTCCTGAACCTTTAATGACACACAACTATATCTAACAACTATAAACCTATATAACATGTTCATATAAGCGTGTAACAATAAATAATATTAATAGATAAAACATTCAACACCGTGTAAACATTCAAAGAGTTTTTCATTTCATATATCAAACATTACATAAGTGTTACAAAATGAAAGTCAATTACAATTGAGCTCACTAGAACTAGAAGTAGGGACATGTGTACCAACAAACTCCCCCTTGGACCTAATTCTATCTAATCTTTGACTTCTTTTTTAAACTCTTCAAATCTCTTAGCTTGTTCTTCTTTAGATACTCTAGCATAGATATTAAGTGCAAAGCATAAGCGTATGACATGTTGGAACTAAAGTGCTTGCACTATATCCTGCGTATCAAAAAAGAATGGCCACTTGTACAATATGTAGACATCAGAAGCGGACAAGTTTGTTAGCCACATAGGGTCAAATACCCTTATTGTCTCTACCTTCGCTTCCCTATCCAATACTATGACGGCCTCTCCAGTGCACCAGTCATAATACCACCATTCGAAATGGGGTGCAAAATCTTATGGCATCTCCCTCAATGGAATACGAGACATAGTCGTGGAGGGTGCCATTTAGGAAAATCTTTGGTCTTCCAGTAATAGGGTTTACCTCAGATCTTCTGATGTACCTCGTAGCCTATTGAGGTTTGAAGTTCACCCATCTGGTAAGATACTCATGTTTCAGCGCAGCCTCAAACCAGCCTGACATTTTCTTCGTGTCAGCATACAGCAGCTTCAGTCGTGCTAGCTGGTTGAGCTCAAAACCAGGGAGAGTCTTTAGATCGTGTGGGAATCTAAAGTACTCGATTACCCTCTCCCTCTTTACTGCGTAAACGTTTAGATCCTCAAAATAAGCCCATGATATAATCTTCCCTGACACCTTCTGATGCTTCTTTACTTTGTAGATCTTGGTGTAGGTACTTTGCTTAGCTGCAACGCGCTGGGCTCTGATCTCTAAGAAACAAGCCGCCCATTCAGCCTTTCTGATATCTACATCTGCGTCCGAGGCTGGGGCTTGGCTTGTAGATACTTCTGCTTCCTTTTCCTTCTGACTCAGCTTCTCTAAAGTATCGCTGCCGAGAGTACTACCCAGATCGGGAAACACATTTCCCTCTCGGTCAGTATACTGTGGATAATGCTGAGCCATGGCGTCGTCTATCTCAATCTCATCTATATTGTTCAGCTCCTCGTCACTATCCACATCGAAAGTAGGAGCATCCTTCACTATCTTATCTGGATTCAGCTGGAACATTTCAGCAAGTTGCTCATCAGTGAGGTCGTAAATTATTTCTCCTTCTTCAGGAGTATAACTCACTGACCTCCTCACGATCCCTTACAGATCAAGTATCATAGTCTGTTGAGACTTGATCTGCTGTAAGGGAGCAACATCATACTCATCTTGCTGAAATGCTGGATCTGCTTGATTTAAACATGTAACACAACAATAGTTAGTATGTAATCAAGATAATCAAACACAAAATAAATTTTGTCTTGAATAAAGTAAAACATCTAATCTTTACTTTTGTCTTTAATCCTCTCTACGTCTTCAGCTGATGGTGAGGTAGGCAGGGCAGACGATGATGCTCCTTGGTCTTGTTTTTTCTTTGTCCTTTGCTCTTGACCAGGAGCAGAGGCAGATGCAGCTGCACCTCCTTCATCGCCATCATTGTCATCCTCCCTACCTCTTGTGTCACCGTCACCCTCCTCATCATCATCATCACTGTCATCCTCTTCATGATCATCATCCTCATCATCATCACCATCATCATCTCCTTCCCCGATCTTCAGAGGCTCATCTTGTGATCCTTTAAGCTTGAGCATGATCTTCTTGTTAGCAGCCTCCAACTCCTCTACCCTCTTCACCGATTCCTCTTTGTGCTTGTGGAGTTGGGCGATCTGCTCAGCCTGCTGAGAAATCTGCTGAGCTTGAGAAGCATTGAGCTCCTCCAACTGACGTAGCTAAGCAGATTTCTCCTCATCAGCTACTAACAGCTTCAGCACCATCCTGTCGAGTGTTGCAAGCTGTTCCTCCACTCCAATAGGAGGGAGGGATGATCCGATGGGGAATATGGAAGGGCCAGCTTGGTGGCTGGTGGTGGTAGCAGTGGCTGAGGTGAATATGAGTGGTGGAGTATGAATGGGTGGAATGGTATGAGGGGTGGCTGTGGTAGGTGGTGTAGTGGTGGTAGGTGGTGTAGTGGTGGTAGGTGGTGTAGCGGTGGTAGGTAGTGTAGTGGTGGTAGGTGGTGTAGTGGTAGAGGTGGTGGTGGAGGTAGTAATCAACGTGATCCTCCGTCTCTTTGGCTTCAGCCCATGTGGCTGAGCCATCCTCTTCCTCTGAGTCCCCCTGGAACTGGAGGCTTCCCCTTGCCTGCTGGGCTGGTCTGAGATGTATGATGGATCTGAAGTAGTCTCCCCATACCCGCCCCCCCTCTCGGTGGCAACCACCCGGCTGCCCACCGTCCTGGTCAGTGGCTCAACATAAGACTCTTCCTCCTCATCAGGCTGGAAGTCCTGATGGAACCCAGCTGTCTCTAAATCACCATGTGGAGATGGTGGAGAGGTGACATCAGTAGTAGTGGTCTGTATGTGAGAAGGACTTGTATCTCCACCATCACCACTATCATCGTCGTCTGAGTCATCATCAGGAACAACTATCGGCTCAGTATCTGAGTCACTATCGTCGTGGCGCCAACAATGGCGCCACTTCCTCTTTGTTGGCGCCACATAGTCTTCACGGGCCAGATGTCCAAATAATCTCCTCAACGGGGGCTTCACCTGCTTCCCCCGGTACACCCTCATCCGTCCCAGAGTAGTGTCGTCCATGACCTCCAGGACCACAGCATCCTCTTTCTCCTTCGGCAGAGAGGGGAGCTTCTGATCTATGATCATCTGTATAAACCATGGATACATACAGAAGCTTTCCTTCCCATCCGACTCGATATTCTCCACCAGATAGGTGAAGATCATCCTAGAGAAGCTGAATGGATGATCAGCACCAACGCAGCGTACGCGTTCTGCATCTGGTCGGAGAGCTCATCGAATCCACCCTTCCTGGATGCGATGCATCTCAGTAGGACATGGGCTAAGTATTTGAACTGGGGGCACAAGTTGCTCTTGTTGAGCATACTTGCGTTAATGTCCCCAGAATACTTAGCCCTCATAAAGCAGCCTCGAACAGTGAGGGGATGTAATCGGGTGGGGCAATCAGAATCATCCCCTAACTCCATCACTGTCCTGATATCCTCCTCTATAATCTGGATGGCCTCCCTAAATATAGAGCTCCTGATAGTATGGGGTTCAGAGGACCTATCAACAGTAGCGCCTTCCCAAAACGCCTGCTGTACAGATCTGTAAGGTGTGCATGGCGTAGAGATCGCTCGGAAGATCCTCGAACGTCGTAGGAATGTGATAATGCCAGCAAACTCCACAGCGTTGTGGGAAGAGAGATCAAGATGAGCACATATATTGTGCTTAGTGCTCATCGGCCACCGACTAGCCATCTGTGACACAAAGTAAATAAACATTAGTACGTGTCAAAGAATACCAGACTTGTTTCATGAACTTGAAAATTTTGTTCAGTCTTGCGACTGAGCTGAGCGACTGAGATCTAGTCGTACAACTGAACAGTGCGACTGAGATCTAGTCGTACGATTGAGCTCATACGTACGACTGAGTCATGCGACTGGACTTAGTCGTATGTTCTCACATGTGTTTACCTCAGTCGTGCGAATGAGCTCAAACGCATGGTTCAGTCGTGCGATTGAACCATTCGTATGTCTCAGTCGTGCGACTGAGCCATTCGCCTCGCTCAGTCATGCGACTGAAGTTCATCAGTGTGTCAAATCACATGTCCGACAGTTTGTTCATTCAAATTCGATTTTGAGCAATACTTGATGTTAAACGTTGAGGATTGGCTCATTTGGTTTGCATATGACCGACTAAAACCCTAATAACTTTAATTTGTTCAAAAAGCTTAGTTTTAGTGGTTTA
Organism: Flaveria linearis; assembly: GCA_024085815.1. Taxonomy (NCBI): domain Eukaryota; kingdom Viridiplantae; phylum Streptophyta; class Magnoliopsida; order Asterales; family Asteraceae; genus Flaveria; species Flaveria linearis. The sequence continues at coordinate 32,654,749 of CM044011.1, forward strand.
TTTGTCATCTTTGGTTCGGTTTACATTAGGTCATTGTTTCGCTCGGTTTGACGTTGTAGTAACCGATTATTCGTTCAAATGTTGTCGCGCAGTACCTATGGAATCGAAACAAACGTCAGAGTATGTCAAAAATAGGTCTAAGAAGATCAAACGAAATTTCGGCAGTATGTGTGTGTATCGTGCGTTTGAGGGGCGATTTGTGAGAATGAAGCGACTGAGACCGACTCCCCCTCTATTTATACTAGGGCAACCTTCAGTCGTGCGACTGAACCTAGTCAATGACATAAGTGTTTCACTAGGTCTGATACCACTTGTTAGGACCGTGTACGGACGGAGTACTAACTGATTCAACGTGAAACCAGATCAAATAGTGCGGAATCCTATTTGATTGGGGATCCAATCAGGGAGAACGTTAATCCGATCAAAACTAACGATGAGAATACGTTAAGAATTGATTAGAATCGATCAGAAACGTTCTATGAAGTTTGAAGGGACTCTCTGGACGAACAGGAATGGCTAGGGTTGATAATTCTCGAAGTGTATGTTTTTCCACGAATTAAGTGGTATTTATAGGTTACAGCTCTCATTCGTACGACTGAGCCATGCGTATGGCTCAGTCGTGCGACTGAGTCATACGATTGATTCATTCGTACGACTGAGTCAGTCTTATAACTCAATCGTGCGATTGACTCAATCACCTGGTTCAGTCGTGCGACTGGCCCATTTGCATGGTCCAGTCGTGCGACTGAAACATGAGACTCAGTTAAACATATTCCTGAACCTTTAATGATATAGAATTATGTCTAACAACTATAAAACTATATAACATGTTCATATAAGCATGTAACAATAAATAATATTAATAGATAAAACATTCAATAACCAATAAACATTCAAAGAAGAGTTTTTCATTTCATATATCAAACATTACATAAGTGTTACAAAATGAAAGTCAATTATATTTGAGCTCACTAGAACTAGAACTAGGATAATGTGTACCAACAAAGATTATTGGTAGCCGGGTATGAAGCGTGACGTGGTGGAGTATGTGAGTAAGTGCCTTACTTGCTTGCAAGTGAAGGCCGAGCATCAAAAGCCGTATGGGAAGATCCAACTTTTGGATATACCAGAATGGAAGTGGGAGCACATCACCATCGATTTCATTGCGAAGCTACCACGTACTCCGCAGGGGTATGATGCTATATGGGTGATTGTTGACCCGCTTGACGAAGAGTGCTCACTTCCTATCAATTCACGAGACATATTCATCCGAGAGGTTGGCGGATCTTTTCATTAAGGAGATTGTGACTCGTCATGGTGTGCCGGTGTCTATTGTGTCTGATCGTGACACCCGGTTTACATCCAAATTCTGGAAGAAATTCCATGACGCCATGGGGACTAGGTTGCATATTAGCATGGTTTATCATCCCCAGACTGATGGTCAGTCAGAAAGGACCATTCAGACATTGGAGGACATGCTTCAGGTATGTGTGATTGATTTTGGGGGAAGTTGGGATGACCACTTACCGTTAGCTGAATTCTCATACAATAACGGCTATCATGCCAGCATTGGTATGCCACCTTATGAGATGCTATACGGTAGGAGATGCAGAACACCCGTTTGTTGGGGTGATATTGGTCATAAAGAGTTAGGGAGCATCAAGGTGATCGAGGCTACGACTGAGAAGCTTGAAAGGATCAAAGCCTTCATGACGGCAGCCAAAGATAGACAGAAGTCGTATGCTGATAAACGACGCAGGCCGATTGAGTTCCAGGTGGGTGACCGGGTTATGTTGAAGGTCTCACCTTGGAAGGGTATCATTTATTTCCGAAAGCGGGGCAAGTTGAGCCCGAGATACATAGGCCCTTTCCGAATCATTGCTCGAGTAGGAGAGGTGGCCTATAGATTGGAGTTACCAGATGAGTTAAGTGGAATTCACCCGACATTCCATGTATCTCATCTAAGGAAGTGTTTGGTAGATAAAGATATGATTGTTCCATTGGAGGATATCGAAGTAGACGAACGGCTCAATTATGTGGAGCAACCAGTGGCAATCATCGATTGAAAAGAGAAGAGACTGAGAAATAAAGTGATTCCTCTTGTGCGTGTGCAGTGGAAGCACAGGAAGGGATCCGAGTCAACATGGGAGACCAAGAAGAAATGAGACATCATTACCCATGTTTATTCGAGGAATAACAGGTTTCGGGGACGAAACCTATATAAGGGGGTGGACTTGTAACACCCGGATATTTTCCTTGAAGCCGACGAAGGAAGAAAAAGAAATAAAGTCCAAAGTCGGGGGACCAAACTCGCCAATGTAAAAAAGTTGGGTAAATGGGGATAGTTGAAGGGAGAGGGCAGCCCTTACCCTCTCCCCACACCCATATTTCAGCCAAGAAGAGAGAAAGAAGAGAGAAAAGGAAGAAAAGAGAGAAGAAAGCTTGGTTTGAGTCGGTACGGGCTTGGAAATCGTCGTGTAGCGGGTCTAAGCAAAACTCATCTTCTTGGTGTAGTTCGTGTGAGTTCCAGGACCCCTCTTTTACTCGTTTTCAACTGATTTGGGGCTGGAACACATAGTAAACCCGTTTTATGTATGTGTGTGTGTGTTTGACCCATTTGTATGTGTTTGCGTGTGGTGCGTTTGGAGTTCGTTTCCGGGCTTGTGTGTGCTTGAATGGTGTTATGGTACGCATTCCTAAGGTTTAGGAGGTTGATTTGGGCTTAGAATGGGTTTGGATGAGCTTGGAGGTCGAAAATCGCAGATTGGGTTCGGGATGAACTGCATTCTGCATCAGCTAGGGCTAGGCGACCGCCTGGAGGCCATACGGCCGATTGAAGTGCGATTGGAGTTCATTCGCACGACTGAGGTTCAGTCGCACTACTGGGGGTCCAGTCGCATGGGGAGTCATGCGACTAAGGTCCCATTCGCATAAGTACTCATTCGCATTGAGTCCATCCGCATGAGAGCCCATTCGCATAAGTGCTCATTCGCATTGGTGTCCATCCGCATGAGGTCCATTCGCACGACTGGGTGTTCATCTGCATTGGTGTTCATCCGTATTGTTCCATTCGCATGATGTTCAGTCGCATGGAGGCCATGCGACTGAAGGATGCCCATACGCCCAAATTGGGCTTTTAAACCCGAGGAGGAGCCTAGTGTAATTACTGACTTTCGGGGGAAAGTGCACATGTAAGTTTTGATGTGGAAGTTCCCGTAAATACATGTAAGATGGCCGTTGAGGCCTTAGAAGTTATGTTGGGCATGATGATGATGATGTTGCATGTTTATGCATGATGTATGTTATGTATGATGTTGCCCTGTATGATGATAATGACTGTGTATGTTGATGTTCCTTAGTATGATGTATGTTTATCTTTCCCTTGGCTTTACGTTTTATGTTAATGAATGAAACGAAAGTATTATGTAACGTAAAGTGAAAGATAACGAAAGAGGATCATGATGAATGAGTGCATGCATTAATAACGAATGAGAGTAGGAAAGGCTTGCAAGCAAATGTATAAGGTGAGTGACCTTGTGGTTGCAACAGACTCGAAATGGGATACTTGTCATTCGACCTCAGTAATCGTGGCTGTGTGCCATGAAGAGGGTAAAGCTTAACACTATGATTGACCATTGTATAGAACCATTGCTGCATACCTTAGGTATCGTGGCCAAGAGGTGCGGTGCACTGTTATAGAAGATCTATGATAGGCCTAGGCCCAGTACCAGGAACAGAACGGTATTGCATATGGCAATGGTACACCTAAACTTTACCTTAGGTATTGTGGCCAAGAGGTGCGGTTCACCGTTATCAATAGGTCTATGATAGGCCTAGGTCCAGTACCACGAAACAGAAGGGTAAGGTTTATGGTTGATGGAAAGAAAAGAGGTAATGATGAAAGAGTAAGTATGATAAGAAAGTACGATGAATGAACAAAAGCTAAAGAATGAACGAATGAAAGTAATGAACGGACGAAATATAATAACACGGTACGAAACGGGATACTTGTCACTCGACCTCAGTAATCATGGCTGCGTGCCATAAAGAGGGTAAAGTTTGATAGGATCTAGATAGAAGTAAAAGATAATGAATGATGATAAGATAATAATGATATTATCTATGTGTACGTATGATGTATGATTGCGTAAAAGTAAAGAAACGGTTTTAATGAAATTAAAGTATTTTATTTATAAAACTAGAACTCACTCAGTAACACTGACTTTTTATGTGTTTCTAGTTGGCAGGTAAGGTTGCTGAGGATGGCACGGGACGGCTACTCAACTCTTTGGATGACATCCATTTATACAAGGCTTTTATGATGTAATGCAACAATATATATTTTGTAATTGATTAACGATGTATTATTTTGCAAAAGCTTTTGTGATGAAATGAGATGTCATTTTAATCGTTTCCGCTGCAATGTTTATATAAGATAAATAAAAATGTATGTTTTGTGCAATGATCGACCAGCTGTAGCGTCCCTGGAACAGGGCCTTACAGAATGTTTCATAACTTAACTCACTGTTTCTCTATTTCTTTCAATTTTCTATTTATAGAATATTCTAAAATATAAAAATCAATCATATATGCAATTTAAGTCACGAAATTTATTCAGAAATTCCTATAAAATATTAGGGTTATTATATAATTTTTTCATATTTTTACTAGGTTGGGAGCTTTTGTATAATAATTTCCTTCCATTTCCTTGAATTAATTATATAAATTAATCTACCTAATATTATTACCTCAAAATTTATAGATTACTTTCTAATATTTGTAAATAGGTTTATAATTTTATTCCCACAATCACAGTCATTTAGGTATTTAATCTAATTCATCAAGAACTTCTATGTTTTCAACCCTTTAATTTGTAATATTTTTGTTTAAATCCTTGGTTTATAAACCATTCAAGTTTTCAGCTCTTAAACCCCCATTTCTTACTGATTTTTGAATAAAATCATGTGTTCATGAGTTCTTGTGAATATTATTGATGATTTAGCCTTCAAGATTTGGTTTATATGTGTTTATTTAAACACATATAATCTCTTATAATTGTTAGTTATAGGTTTTGGAGATCTAATCTTGTTTGATGAAGAGAACTAAGAAAATTGTTTAGCATGATTCCTTGAAAGCCCGGTTGAAGTGATAGTTCTTCATGCTTGATCAAAATTGATGGTGAACAAAGGGTGGTGATGATGTTGATTGTATAAAGTGAGAATCCAAGAGTTGGAGGGTGAAGGTGTAACACTTCGGATATTTTATAGGTGAGAAAGAAGGAAAGAATTAATGCGAATACAGAGGAGAAATGTAATTTAACCCAAGTAGAAGGGTTAAAAGTGTCAAAAGGACAAAAAGAATAAAAGTTGGTAAATAAAGGTGGTATGGCCGCCCATTTTGGTCTTCACACTTCATCCTCTTCGATTTTAGAGAGAGAGACAACATAGAATTCGAGTTTTAGAGAGAGGAAGAAGAAGAATTCAAAGTTTAAGGTAAGTTTTTGTGTTTTAAGTTGTTTTTGGACGACTTAGTCTCGGTTATATGCTTATGTGTGTTATTGTATGTTCGAATGGTGTGTTTTAGGTGTTAAAAACGCCTGATAAGTTCAAGAGCAGGGTTCAAACTCAAAAGCAGCTAAGGTGAGTTCTAGAACCCCCTTTTTAACATGTTTTGAACAACTTTGGGGCTGGAAAATGCATGTGTGCATGTTTTTATAAAAATGAGTTTCTACCCGTATGTGTGTGCAAAGGTGTATGTGGGTGGGTGTATGTTTTGGGTGTAAATGATGTTATGGTTATGATTAAGATTGTGTTTTGTTGCTTAGAATGTAAGAACTAAGATTAGAACATGTTAGATCAGGATTTGGGACTGAAAATAAGTTGATTAAGTAAAAGTAAGTTGCTCAAACTTCTGAACCGTAACCCATGCGTCCAACGGTTTAATTTTCTAAGTGTTTCCAACCGCCCAAAAGCCCAACCGCCTGAATAGTGCCCGTGCGTCTAAATAGGCCCATGCGTCTAAGTGAAAAATGACTAAGTGTAGGCCCAAACGCTTGAATAGTGCCCATGCGCCTAAATAGGCCCATGTGCCTAAATAGGCCCATGCGTCTAAGTGAAAAGTGACTACGTATAAGTCCAGACGTCTGCATAGTGGCAAAACGTCTGAAAAGGGCAGAAACGCCCAAATAGTGCCAATACGTCTAGACACTTAGAATATTTTTCTGAAATTTCAAGAAAAAGAAAAAAGTCTAGAGTTTGACCAAAGTTGACTTATGAGTAATGATTATCCATTTTAAGCATGATTATGGAATGTCTTAGGGTTATGGAATGTATGAATGATGTATGGTATGTATAACGTGTTATCTTTTAATGGTGGTTAAACGTATTTATAGTATATTATAAAATACGTTATATATTATGTTATTACTTTAGGTAGTATGACAAACGAATGAAAGAACGTCAAGAATAACGTAACGACATGAAAGATAACAATGACAAAAAGTAAAACATAATGAATGAAAGAATGGCTTGCAAGCAAATGAAAGGAGGTGCATGACAATGTTGTCGTTAGCTCAACTGTGATGCGGGTTAGCTGTCATAAAGGATGCACACAGGGACAATCATTGAGATTGACAAGGCCCTTTGGTATGCCCTAGGTGACTGGATCAGCTTCATGCACAATGTTCGTGGTTTAATTACCATAGGTCCAACATCAGCTTCGTGGAAAATGTCTAGGGTATGACCAATTGGTTTGAATGAATGGGAGAGATGACTTGCCCTAGGTGACTGGATCAGCTTCGTGCACAATGTTTATGGTTTAATTACCACAGGTCCAGCATCAGCTTCGTGCATAATGTTCGGGGTATTGTTCATCAATCCAAATGAATGTAAAAGAATGACATAACGTACGAAAGAAAGAAAGAAAGTAAACAAATACGAAAGTAAAAGAATGATAATAAGTACGTTACAAAAAAATGAGAACAAAAGTAAGAGAATGTTAACGAAAAGCATGAAATGAAAACATGCTCTAAATATGATGGTGAACAATGAATGTTAATGAAAGTTAAAAGTAATATTCTCTATCTGCACGTATGATGCATGACCATGTATGAAAGAAAAGAAAGGTTTTAACAAAAGTATGATATTTTATTTTTAAAACTAGAACTCACTCAGCAACGCTGACTTTTATATATTTTCCAGTTGGCAGGTAAAAGTGGCTGAGAATGACACGGGCAGCTACTTGGCATTTTTGGGATGGCATCCATTGTTATAACAATGACATTTTTGTGATGTAATGCAATTATAATATTTTGTAACAGTTAACCGTATTATATTACTTTGCAAAAGTTGTCATTAATATATATATGAAATAGTTTTAATTAATTTCCGCTGTGAAGTTTTTAAATAAATGTATGTTTTGTGTGCGATGAATGACCAACTGTGAGGTGCCCGGGAACGGGACCTTACAAGTTGGTATCAGAGCCAAAGTTTAAGTGAAATGGGTAAATATTTTCAAAAGAAACCTAAACTTAAACTGAAAATAGGACAAAGGGAAGGGATGCCAGTCCAAGTAGCTACGTGCCATCAGGTATTTTCTTAAATGTTAAACGGTATTATGTGCGCATGTTATTTGATCTGTTTGCCCTTAGTAGATTTAGATACTGATATAGTCAGGATAGAAAATGCTTGGGGTATGAAGAGTAGAGCAAGTGGCTAATAACAACTGGCCAGTATAATTAGAGACTTACTATACTTGACATAAACTAAGCTATTACCTCGAATGACCGTGTTAGTGTTTGAATCTTATAGTGTGTTAGAGGATGGCTGGAGGTAGATCTTCTAAGACTTCACGAGGAGGAGTACGTGGTGGACATGGTGTTGAACCACGGGCTACAAGAGGAAGGCCCAGGGCCGGGAAGGTGACCCATGAGGAGCCTGAGACCCCTCATCTGGAGGGTGGTGAAGAGAGTTCTAACTTGAGAGCCTCGGTGAAGGAGGCCGTGGTGGAGTAGGTTCATCAGGTCATGCAGGTGATCTTGCCATCTTTAGTGACCGAAGTGATTAAGGCTGTTAGAGAAGGAGAGAGGAGGGATAGGAACATGTCCTGGGGAGGGAGAGAACAACCCGAGACCGAGACGGTTATTCCTACTAATGAGGAGGAGGAGGAAGAAGAGCCTATGCTGGAGGCAGCATGAGGTTGTAACTACAGGGCATTTCAGAGATGCAAGCCCCCTACCTTTGATAGTAATGGTACTGCTGCTGCTGCTCACCGATGGGTGAGGGAGACGGAGGCTGTCCTGGAAATCAGCGAGTGCCCGGAAGACCAGAAGGTGAAGTTTGCAACCCATTCGTTTGTGGACTCGGCTTTATACTGGTGGGACAACATTGTCCAAGCTGAGGGTAGCAGGGCAATTGGTAGGATGAGGTGGAGTGAGTTGAAAAACTTGGTGATTGAGGAGTTCTGTCCTTATCGGGAGATGGACAAGGTGGAAAGGGAGTTCCTGCAGTTGGAGGCGGGAACCATGACACATCAACAATACACCACCAAGTTTAACGAGATGGCACGGCTGGTGCCGGATCAGGTGATGCCCCTGTCATGAAAGATCAAGAGATATATTCAGGGTTTGCCAGCGGATATCCGTAGGCACATGATCATCGCCAGACTAAGTACGTTTACGTTGGTGGTTGACTTGGCTGGGAGACTGTATGATGAAAGGGAGGTAGTGGTGGCTAAAGTGAGTAAGACAGGTGGTGGTGACCGGAACTGGAACGGGAAACGGTTTGGACGGGGTGGTGCTCCGGCAAACAACAAGAAGGCTAGGGTGGATGATCGACGAGTGATTGTTGTGGGCTCGGGTGTGAAGAGATGCGGGAAGTGTGGAAAGGAGCACGCTAGCGAGTGCAGGCTGGGGCTTAATGTTTGTTTCAAGTGTGGGAAGCCCGGCCATATCTCTAGAGATTGCAGAGCAGCGAGGTGCTTCAACTGTGGTGAAGTAGGCCACATGAGCAGGGAGTGCAAGAAGCCGAGTGCAGAAAGTTCCGGAGCGGGGAAGAAGACCGGGACTGAGGAGCAAAGGGCGAGTGCCAGAGCATTCATGATGACCAGAGAGGAGGCTAGGACGGACCCCGATGTTGTGTCAGGTACGTTTCTAGTAAATCAAACTCTTGCTTCTGTGTTATTTGATTCTGGTGCTAGTAGAAGTTTTATTTCTACTGCCTTCTATGATGAGTTATCTGTTAACAGTAGAAGAATTAATGATCCCTTTGATGTAGAAACTGCTATTGGTAAGTCCACTAGAATTACTAATGTGATAGAGGACTGTGCCGTAGAATTAGAAGGTCATAGGTTTGCTGCTAGGTTACATGTGATGCCCCTAGGTGGATTTGATGTAGTATTAAGGATGGATTGGTTAGCAACCTATAAATCAAACATCGTGTGTCGAAAGAAGATGATTAGATTGATAGCGCCTGAGGGGAGTTCGGTGATGATATACGGTGATCGAGTTACGACGATCGCGAAAGTGATTTCGATGGCGGTGGCGGGAAAGTGCATGAGGCGTGGATGTAGTGCTTATTTGGCCTACGTGAAGGATGTGGACACGTCAACACCATAACTGTCCAATGTGCCGGTGGTGTGTGACTTTCCCGATGTGTTTCCAGAGGACTTGTCAGGAGTGCCGCATAGCATGTCTTGCAAGCTTTCTATGGTATACTTATTTGAGAAGGTTGTAGGCATTATATCATCTATTTATACCTTGAGAATGCACTCGATAAGCACATCCTATCGTTATGTGTTTGACTTATATTTGGTTTGGATTAATAAGGGCTTTTATAAGAGTTCTCTTAAGAACTTAGGTTGTTAATCCAACTTTTATTCCATGCGCCTGTCGATGTCGCATTTGCTATATGCTCCCTTAATTATAATTTGTTAGATTAATTAAATATTGGAAGACGGACACGCTGGCTAAGATGACACAATAGACAAGAGACGAGATGTACTCAGATTACATGGCTACTTCATCATAGCTCGGATTAAACTACATAGATTCTTTCAACTATTCCTTGCTCAAGTGAATGATTACTCAATCGATTCCTTTATACAACTCCGGTTAATTAACTTTTCATTAGTAACCATATCCTTGATACTCAAATCATGGATAACACCCTGTACTTCACAAGATATGTTAACTTTGGTAGGTTGGGCTGGGGTGACCATGCAAAGCAAATTACTATTACGGGTACACACGTAATTGCATTTCATGGTGTATGTGAAGCCTGGCAAATCTTGCCATGAGATAACGGTCATAGTCAGTACAAATCTCTCATTCTATACCTTGGGACGCTAGAGTCTCTGTCCTTATGAGACTTCGTTAATGATTAGAAAACATCTATAACCTTTACTCTTATGTAAGTTCTAATCTACCTATAGTCTATATGGGATTCATAGTGTGACATTAGTCCTACTTCCAGTGAGACGTTGCTCTTTTTAGCATTTCAGAAATTATGCAATTGACTATTTGTTAGAATATACATGGCCTTCGGAGAGTTGCAGCAAAAAGTAATGATACTCTATTCACATGTATCACTTTGTTCAATGGATTGATCTTAGAACTTGAAGTAGTTTGAATGTTCTAGCATTGTGCCTTGATGAAGTAATCGGATATCACTGTGGATGTGGTGGGAACGCTACAGGGAACCCTATATATAAGCATCACCGGTATACTAAGAATGTGCCTGAAATGGGCGATGTGATGATCTTGATGGATTGGAGTTGGAAATGGTGGGTAATGGTACTGGAGATGTGATTGGTTGTACATACAAGGATTTCACGACGTGCTAGTTAAATGAGTATGACAAGAACTAAGGAAGCAATAGCCCTAACTTGTTGGATGATAAAAAATAGAAACTATAATGGATATCAACAACTATTCTTAAAACCAAAAGATGAAGGCCATAGTTATGATTGTAATATGTGTCCTAGCTGAGTCGGGCACCAAAACAAGTTAGGAACAAACAAGCTCAAGTAGTGGCTATCACTAGAAATCAGGGACTGGAAAAGCTATGGAAATCAAGCTCATGCAAATAATAGAAGTCAAACATGCATTCGTACATTTACGATCGGAGCGAAAGACGCTAGTTTCTGATAATTATTATTGTTTGTGTTACTTGATATCGGAACAGATTATAGCTTTGACTTTTCTAAAATTATCACTTTATCTTGGCATGAACCCTAGTTTCTTAGAAATTAGTTACACGGTTGAGATGGCCAGTGATAATAGTTAGAGGTTGCACATAAGTACAAGAAGATCATGTCTTTGACATAGAGTTAATTTCGTTTGGATTGTTTATCGAAACATGAAATAAAGGTAGTCCGTCAGAAGAAGGTGGTATGTAATTCTCTATCAAATGACGAATTGCTCAAGAATCAAGGAAAACGACCTGGAAGAGATTTAAGACTTATTTCTTGCATGAAGATTTGTTGATGCCTAAGGAAGAGTGTTATGTAATTCTAGCGCATGTGGTACAAAACACAAGAAAGTTGAAAGATATTTCAATTGTATGAGATTTTCCAAGGACTTTCCTAATAACATAAAGATCACCCCCTCCTTGGGAGGTAGAATTCCAAAATAATTAATCCTGTTACAAGAACACCTATCGGTTAGTACCATCGAAAATACAAGAATTATCGAGTCAATTACAATAGCTCCTGGATAAGACTCTTATTTGACCTAGTCATTCGCTGTGAGAAACACCGACCTTGTTGGTTTAAAAGAAGGATAGGTCATTCCAGTTGCGTATATATTATCAAAAGTTGAACAAGTTGACTATCAAAAACTATACCCTCTCACCGAGAATTATGATCTATTCGGTCAGTTACATGTAGGGATCAACGTACTTCTCATAGATCAATCTTCGGTCAAGTTATTATCAGTTGAGGGTTCAAGAAGAAGATATCTGAAGACAACCTTTAGGACTTGTTATGGGTATTATGAGTTCTTAGTTATGTTGTTTGGGTTGACAACTCTCCTGCAGTATTCATAGACTTGATGAACCGAGTATGTAAGCCTTACTTAGATGAGTTATGACAGTGTTTATAGATGACACCCTCATCTACTCATGATCAAAAGAAGAGCACGAGCAACATATGAGGGTAATTCTAAATATGTTAGGAAAAGAGAAACCCTATTCTAAATTCTCCAAGTATGAGTTCTGGTTATGTGAAGTGAAGTCTCTAGATCATATGGTCATTAAGAAGGGAATACATGTTGATTCGGGAAAGATCGAAGCAGTTAAGAAATGGGATACACCTAAGACGCCTTAAGAGTTTCGGCAATTCTTAGGGTTGGCTGGTTACTACCTGCGATTTATTGCAAACTTCTCCAAGATCGCTCAACTGTTGACGATGTTAACCCAGAAAGATAAGAAATTTGATTCAGGTTGTATGCAAGAGGAGGCCTTTCAGATGTTGAAAGAAAGATTATGTAATGCACTAATATTGACCTTTCCTGATGGGTCCAACGACTGTGTGGTGTTCTTCGATGCAGCACACCAAGGACTGGGTTGTCTACAAATGTAAAAGGATAAGGTGATTGCTTATGCCTCACGTTAGCTTAAGGTTCACAAAAAGAATTATACTACACATGACCTGGAAATAGGCGCTGTAGTATTCATACTTAAGATATGAAGGCATTATCTATACGGGAAAAAGTGTGTTATTTACACGGATCACAATAGCCTTCAGCACATATTTAATCAGAAAGAATTGAACATGCGTCAAAGACGATGGGTAGAACTTCTCAATGATTATGTCTATGAAATTCAATACCATCCGGGAAAGGCCAATGTGGTGGCCGACGTCTTGAGTAGAAAAAAACGTGTCAAACCTATACGTACACAAGCCTTGGGAATAATTATTCAATCAAACTTGAAGACTCAGATCCTAAGAACGCAGGGTGAGGCGTTAAAGGAAGAAACTATGGCTGGTGAAGAATTTTATGGGTTAGATAAGCAGATGGAGTGTAAGGAGGATGGTGTGCATTATTTTATGGATAGAATATGGGTACAGAAATGGGGAGATGTACGAGAGTTAGTCCTGAACGAGGCACACAAGTTGACTACTCCGTTCAACCTGATACGGACAAAATGTACCATGATCTCAAGGAATTATATTGGTGGCCAGGTATGAAGAAGGATATTGCAAGGTATGTGGGTGAATGCCTGACCTGTTCCAAAGTTAAAGCCGAACATTAGAAACCATCAGGGTTACCATAACAACCGAAAGTTCCCGAGTGGATATGGGAAAATATAGCTATGGATTTTTTCACCAAACTACAGAGGACTAGTAGTGCTCATGATTCGATTTGGGTGATAGTAGATAGAATGATGAAATCTGCTCATTTCTTACAAATTCGAGAGGATTATAAGATGGAGAATGTGACATCCGTCATCAAAAGGTCCGTCATTTAACGTGGATTCCGTTAACTTTTCTTTGAACGTTCATTCCTCACCTTTATAAACTATTCGTGTGGATATTATACTTGCTTTATCATCTTTTACACTCGTGTTCTCATCGTTAGCGTTATATCCTTAAAACCTTTACAACTGTCCTTATCCTTATCATTAAATACACCATTTTTATATATTATTATTGTCATTAATAAAACCATTTTTAAATTACAAGTATCATTATTTGCACTTTTATCGTTAATATAACTAGCCGATTAAGGTCGTTTTTAACCGAAATAAACTTGGGAACTCGGGGGTTAAGTGCAGGGACCAAATGTGACATTTTGCCAAACTAGGGCTGGGTATATATACCCCGTTTCCAGCCCTAGCCCCCGTTTCACCTTCTTCTTCTTCATCTTCTTCTTCTTCCACTTTTCTCCTCCTCCTTGAACCAAAACCGCCCCTTTCTTCGTGTTTTCACCAGCAAGGCCTCAGCTACAGCTAAGTCTACTCCCTTCTTGCAGGTAGACGACCTTGGTCGTTCCTTTTTCTTGCTTGTTTACTGCTGTCCCTGAAGGGTTTCGGGTGCTCCGGGCTAACCCGAACACATGAGGTCGTGTGGGTGCGTGTGATGTCTTTTTTGTTCGTTCTTCTGGTTGGTGTGTGTGTGAAATGTGTTTCTGGAAGTGCTTGTGGTGTAGATCTCATGCACGGAGCAGCCGAAGGCTGCTCTGCACTTCTGCAGTCGCGATTCTGCTGTTCTGGCCACTGGGTCTGCCGTGCGACTAAGCCGTGCGACTGGGTGTGTCGTGCGACTGAGTCGTGCGATTGTGTCTATAGTACGACTGAGTTGTGCGACTGAGTGTGTCGTGCGACTGTGTGTATGCGTGCGATTGAGTCCTGTGGATGAATGTGTGCGATTGTGAGTGTATCGCACGACTGAATGCCGATTCGTACGAATGAAGGTTCATTCGTACGAATGAAGCTGATTCGTGTGAATGAAGGTCGATTCGTACGTAGGGATGTTGAGTCGTGCGATTGAGTGTTGTGTGGTACGACTGAAGGCCGGATCGTACGAATGGAGGTCCATTCGTACGAATGTAGCTGATTCGTACGAATGAAGGTTGATTCATGCGACTGGAGTTGTTTAATGTGAGTTTCTTCTTGTGTGTGGTGTGTGTATGTCGTCTGATGTTAAGGAGACATCGACACGGTTACCGTTGCTAATGACAATATTTAAGTTAACATTATCAAACTAACTAATGTTATCACAAATCAAATCAACTTTAACATTTTACAATTATCAATAACCGATTTTAACCAATGATATTTGCCAAGTATTTCCCTAATAACAATGACACTTTTACACACATATCATCGGCAAGGGAAACGATTTCTAGTACTTGGATCTACATAAGACCTAATACGTATGTCTGCTTGTGTGTGTTCCACGCGACCGAACCGATACAACCCGAACCAACCGAACGTTACTATTTTCATTAAACGTATCGTTAATGCTTAACGATAACTGTTAATAGGTGTTTGACCGTTTATCGCTTACATCATTTGGAAACTTGATCATTCATACTTACCATCGAACAAGTGAGTTTCGTGGCCCCTTTTCATACTTATACAATTCGTTGATCATTTACAAACATGGGGAAAAGTATGCTCACCCATTTTTATGATGTACAACTTACATTCTTGGAATCAATGTGTTACTGTTTTATGAGTACTTATCTGATACATACATGGGTCGCTATGTGGTACTTTCTTTGCAACCATTTAATTTCTGTGTTGGAACCGACGGATAGGTATTGGTAGTACTACTGGGTTGACACCCCCACCCTTGTTTGTTGGTATACTAGTTGGTACCAACAGTGGCTAGGAACGGTCCCTTAGGTGAATATATTCTGACAAGATTCTGTGTGTACGTCATTAGGTTTGGTTGTAAAGCTCATGGTTTGTGATTTTGCTTACTTATAACTGTATACACGGTATTCCACAAAACTATTATGCAGCATTAATTTACTTACTATTTAAACCTGCGAGCTCACTAACAATTTTGTTGACCATTTTGAGCATATTTTTTCAGGTGATAATGCCAATTGAAGATCTAGGTGTGCTGCCTTAGTGGAGACCCTAGGATGCATTTTAAGACTATACAATACTTGACAAACATTCTTTTGAAACATTGGAGTCTGATTACATACAATTATTCTTTTGGACACTTGTTCCCGGGTTGTGGGAATTACATTACAATGTTAATATGTTTGGTTATGAAAATCAATTACAAGTTTATGCTTATGGCTATGTTGTCGTGAATATTGACTAAACATGACACAAGTCTCCTTGGTGTCGTCATGACACGGTTTATCATCAATTACATATATTGCACCTCTATTATTAACAATGTGTTATGACGATCTCGTTTCATTACATCCCCGTGTTTCCGCTCTCAGCGGGGGTGTGACAGAGTGGTATCAGAGCCATTGGTTATGGAGAATTAGGCAAATCACTTGACCTAGACTATAACCTAGGAACTTTCATGTAGAATGCAAGCTAGGATTGGCCTGCATCTGATATTACATGTACGTTCCTCTATACTTGCTTTTTTTTCATCTCTATGTCTTGTTATCTGACCATCCTGAGGAAGGCAGTATTATTCTTACTCTTTCCTCACGGGATGCCTCCTACAGGAATCTTCCATTCGTATGAGCGCCGTATTATACTATTAGGTTGGGATACCCAACCTGAAGGGATCTTCACAGATCACGCGAAGTGTTGATCTCAGATATTGAGTCCAACCCTGAGATAGTTATGCCTGAAGTCCCGAAAGAAGAAGGGATAGGCAACTTTTGTAGACCAATTGTGATTGTGATCTTGGATTCTATTTGTTATGACGGACTACCATTGGAATACTATTGATTCATGGACTTGAGAACATTACATAAACCGTGCATGATGAATGGTATCAATACTGTGATGTTAGCTTGGGTAGGTGAAGCTAAGGGTGACCATGCAAGGCAAATTACCATTATGGGTGCACACGTAATTGCAATTTGCAGTGCATGTGAAGCCTGGCTAATCTTACCATGAGGTAACGATATACCTTAGAATACTAGAACCATAATTCTAGTAAGACTTTGCTAATGATGATAAAACATTCATAACCTCTACTATTACTTAAGTCTTGTTCTACTTGGAGCCCTCATGAGATTTCAATAATGATATTAGTCATATTCCCTATGAAACATTACTATGTCTAGCATTTCAGTAACTATAGGACTGACTAAATGCTTAAAATGAATGTGGACTCCATGAAAATGTAAAAGAGTGATGATACTCCCTACACATACATTACGTTGTTCGTTGGTATGATCTTAAGGAAAATCGGATGTCATGTAACCGGTTTAAGCATCGTTCTCGGTAAATCATGGATGTGGTGGGAAAGCTGCGGGGAACCATATATATAAGCATCATCGATATACCAAAAATGTGCTTGAACTGGACTACGTGATGATTTTGATTGACTGGAGCATGAAATGTTGGAACTTGATGAGTGGAGTTATGTGTGTATATTTAAGTGACTAAAGTTTACATGTTTACTCCTTTTATGATTTGAAAATGCCGCCTTGAAGAGTCACCCGCCGTACAAATCGTGAAGGTGAGACCCCACGGGGCAGAGGTAGAGGTAGGCCACCAAGAACAGGTGGTGGTCCCCCTGACAACAATCAGGGAACTGAAAACCCTGATATAGCCGCCATGATCGCTCAGCAGCTAGCCGCACTGATTCCTACGATAGTAACCCAAGTGAGACACACTCTTCTGAATCATAATCTCCACAGGGATAGCGATACTAACAATGAGCATAACCAAGGAACGGGGGAAGATACTGAGAATGGTGGAACAACTGGTAGTGAAACTGGGATTGTTAATACTAGGCAGGGATGTTCTTACAATGATTTTGTGGCCTGTAAACCGAAGGAATTTGATGGGAAGGGTGGAGCGATAGCTCTAACAAGGTGGCTTGAGAAGATGGAGGCAGTGATCGATATCAGCGAGTGCCTCGACAGCCAGAAAATTATGTATGCCACGTGTTCACTACAGGGCAAAGCACTAACTTGGTGGAACACACAGATTCAAGCGAGGGGAAGAGAATCAGCATTGCAGATGACTTGGGATGAGTTTAAAGCATTGATCACTAAAGAATACTGTCCTCTCAACGAGATGGAGAAGTTGGAGCGGGAGTTCTGGAATCATGCTATGGTAGGAGGTGGGCACGCAGCTTACACTGATCGTTTTCATGAGTTGGCAAGACTGGTTCCACATCTGGTAACTCCGGAATCCAAGAGGATTGAAAGGTACATCTGGGGACTCGTGCCTCAAATTTGGGAAATGGTAACAACAGCAGCCCCTCCAACTATTCAGAGTGCAATTCTAAAGGCTGGTACGTTAACAGATGAGATGGTGAGAACTGGGGTTTTGGGCAAAGGAGCTGAGAAGAGGAAGGATGTTGGAGAAGCGAGCAGGACGAGTACCGGGAGGTTTGACAAACGGGCCAAGGCAACTAGGAATTTTGTGGCCGTGACACAAGGTAGGAGGGAATGCGTCGGGCCACACCCCAAATGTAATAGGTGTAACTTCCATCATCCCCCAGGGATGCAGTGTCGAGTGTGTGTGAACTGTAGACGCCCGGGGCATCTAGCGAAAGACTGTAGAGTAGCGCCAAATCTGGTTGCGTCCGTTAATGCGGTTAACCCCGCAGGGAATGCTAGGGTTTGCTATGAGTGCGAAAACCTGGGTCACTACCCGAACATGTGCCCCAGATTGAATCGGGCGCAGGTTCAGCAAGGAAACAACCAACCACAAGTGATGGCCATAGCCGGTAATCAAGGCCAGAGAAATCAAGGAAATGCTGCTAGAGGACGTGCGTTTGTCATTGGAGCAAACGATGTCCGTCAGGACCCGAATGTCGTTACGGGTTACGTACTTGCTCAATCACCACTTTGCATATATATTGTTTGATACAGGAGCAGAAAATAGTTTTATATCCTCTGAATTTGCTCGCATGATTGACTTGAACCCTAGTAGGCTAGAAACTAGCTACTCTATAGAAATGGCCAACGGTAGAATCATACAGGCTGACGAGATTATTAGAAAGTGCTCGATGATATTGGAAAACCATGCCTTCGATATAGACTTAATACCTTTTGAGCTGGGAAGTTTTGATGTGATTGTGGGAATGTATTGGTTATCGAAACACGGAGCTGAGATTGTCTTTCGGGAAAAAGTAGTGCAAATCCCCATGCCAGACGGGGAGGTACTCAGGATTCAAGGAGAACGATCAGGAAGAACCCTAAAGCTTATCTCTTGCATGAAGACACATCGATGTTTACGAAAGCAGTGTTACGCATTTCTGGCCCATGTAGTGGAAAAGAAAGAAGAGGAAAGAAAGATGGTAGATATTCCCGTAGTACAAGATTATCCGGATGTATTCTCTAACGACTTGTCTGGTTTGCCTCCTCCACGTCAAGTGGAATTTCGTATAGAGTTGGTTCCAGGAGCTACACCAGTAGCAAAAGCACCGTATCGGTTGGCACCATCAGAAATGCAAGAGTTATCTAGTCAATTACAGGAACTACTGGAGAAGGGTTTTATTCAGCCGAGTCACTCACCATGGGGAGCACCGGTATTATTTTTCAAAAAGAAAGACGGGTCGTTCCGTATGTGCATCGATTATCGCGAGCTGAACATATTGACCGTGAAGAACCGATATCCTCTTCCCAGAATCGACGATTTGTTCGATCAACTGCAAGGAGCGTCGTATTTCTCCAAGATCGACCTTCGATCGGGATACCATCAACTAAGGGTTTTCGAGGATGACATACCGAAAAAAGCGTTTAGGACTCGTTATGGGCACTATGAGTTCTTAGTCATGCCATTTGGACTGACTAATGCACCAGCTATGTTAATGGATCTGATGAATCGAGTCTGCAAACCTTACTTGGATAAGTTCGTGATCGTATTCATAGACGATATACTTATCTACTCCCGATCGAAAGAGGACCATGAGGAACACCTTCTGGAAATATTGAGTCTATTACAAGAAGAGAAACTTTTCGCTAAATTCTTGAAGTGCGAGTTTTGGCTCCGAGAAGTGAAATTTTTGGGACACGTGGTGAACAAAAATGGGATCCATGTAGATCCGGGAAATATTGAAGTAGTGAAGAAATAGGATGTACCCCAGACACCTTCAGAAATACGGCAATTCTTAGGATTGGCTGGATATTATCGACGTTTCGTCATAAATTTTTCGAAGATCGCTCAACCATTGACACTGCTGACTCAGAAAGACAAGAAGTTTGATTGGGGACATGCACAAGAACAAGCATTCCAGACACTGAAGGAAAAGTTGTGCAATGCACCGATATTGTCCCTCCTAGACAAAACTGATGATTTTATGGTGTACTGCGATGCTTCACATCAAGGATTGGGTTGTGTGCTAATGCAGAAGGATAAGGTGATTGCCTACGCCTCACGACAACTTAAGGTGCATGAAAAGAACTATACGACTCATGACCTGTAGTTAGGCGCTGTGGTATTTGCACTAAAGATATGGAGGCATTACTTGTATGGGACCAAATGCATCGTTTACACGGATC
The DNA here is from genome assembly GCA_024085815.1 of Flaveria linearis. Taxonomy (NCBI): domain Eukaryota; kingdom Viridiplantae; phylum Streptophyta; class Magnoliopsida; order Asterales; family Asteraceae; genus Flaveria; species Flaveria linearis. Next base: position 32,674,859 of record CM044011.1, read on the forward strand.
ATAAGAGCCTCCAACATATTCTGGATCAGAAGGAACTTAATATGCCTCAATGACGTTGGGTAGAACTACTCAGTGACTATGATTGTGAAATCCGGTATCATCCGGGGAAAGCGAACGTGGTGGCTGATGCTTTAAGCCGCAAAGAACGCGTGAAAGCACTACGTGCTCAAGTATTAGGATTGACTATTCAAACGAGCCCAAAAGCCCAGATCCTAACAGCACAAAGTGAAGCGTTGAAAGAAGAGAACATCGCAGGAGAAGAATTTTGAGGGTTGGATAAACAGATAATTTGCAAGGAAGATGGCTTACAGTACTTCATGAATTGTTTATGGGTACCCAAATGGGGAGATGTTCGTACCCTAATGATGGATGAAGCACACAAGACATGATATTCTGTTCATCCTGGTGCAGACAAGATGTACCACGATCTTAAAGATCTGTACTGGTGGCCAGGCATGAAGAAAGACATTGCTGTGTATGTAAGCCGATGCTTGACGTGCTCGAAAGTTAAAGCTGAACATCAAAAACCATCAGGATTATTGCAGCAACCGGAAATTCCTGAATGGAAGTGGGAAAACATAGCCATGGATTTTATTACCAAACTTCCTAGAACGGGTAGTGGGCACGACTCGATATGGGTCGTAGTGGATCGGATGACAAAGTCAGCTCATTTCTTGCCGATCCGGGAAGACTACAAAATGGATAAGTTGGGGAGATTGTACATAAAGGAGGTCGTGACAAGGCATGGAGTGCCGGTGTAGATCATATCCGACCATGATAGCCGATTTACTTCACGATTTTGGCAGACACTGCAGAAAGCAATGGGCACTCGATTAGATATGAGTACCGCCTATCACCCACAGACAGACGGCCAAAGTGAACGAACAATACAAACATTAGAAGACATGCTCAGGGCTTGTGTAATCGATTTTGATGGTAGCTGGGACACTCATTTACCACTAATTGAGTTTTCATACAACAACAGCTACCATACGAACATTGGACGCGCTCCATTTGAAGCATTGTATGGGAGGAAATGTAGATCCCCAGTTTGTTGGGTAGAGATTGGTGAAAGCCAGTTGACAGGCCCAGAGATCATTCAGGAAACAACAGACAAGATCTTCCAGATCAAAGATAGACTAAAAGCAGCCAGAGATCGCCAAAAGAGCTACGCCGACAATCGTCGGAAACCTCTGGAATTCAACGTGGGAGATCACGTTCTACTCAAAGTCTCTCCCTGGAAAGGGATTGTACGATTTGGAAAGAAAGGGAAGTTAGCCCCGGGATACGTAGGACCATTCGAAATCACGAAAAGAATCGGTCCAGTGGCATATCGATTAAGGTTGCCACCAGAACTCAGTGGTGTGCACGATACGTTTCACGTATCAAACCTCAAGAAGTGCTTGGTAGATGAAAGTCTTCATGTACCAATTGAGGAAGTCAAGATCGATGAAAAGCTTCATTTCGTCGAAGAACCTATCGAGATCATGGACCAAAAGGTCAAACAACTAAGGTGCAGCAAGATACCGATTGTCCGCTTGAGATGGAACTCCAAACGAGGACCAGAATTCACATGGGAACGAGAAGACCAAATAAAACTCAAGTATCCGCACCTATTCGTGAATCACACTCTAGGACCTAACTCCAGCTGAATTTCGGGACAAAATTCTCTCAACCGGGGGATACTGTGACATCCATCACCAAAAGATCCATCATTTAACATGGATTCTGTTAACTTTTCTTTGAACGTTCATTCCTCACTTTTATAAACTATTCGTGTGGATATTATACTTGCTTTATCATCTTTAACACTTGTGTTCTCATCATTAGCGTTATATCCTTAAAACCTTTACAACTGTCCTTATCGTTATCATTAAATACACCATTTTTATATATTATTATTGTCATTAATAAAACCATTTTTAAGTTACAAATATCATTATTTGCACTTTTATCGTTAATATGACTAGCCGATTAAGGTCGTTTTTAACCGAAACAAACTTGGGAACTCGGGGGTTAAGTACAGGGACCAAATGTGACATTTTTCCAAACTAAGGCTTGGTATATATACCCCATTTCAGCCCTAGCCCCCATTTCACCTTCTTCTTCTTCATCTTCTTCTTCTTCCACTTTTCTCCTCCTCCTTGCACCAAAACCGCCCCTTTCTTCGCGTTTTCACCGGCAAGGCCTTGGCTACAGCTGAGTCTACTCCCTTCTTGTAGGTAGACGACCTTGGTCGTCCCTTTTTCTTACTTGTTTACAGCTATCCCTGAAGGGTTTCGGGTGCTAGGGGCTAACCCGAGCACATGTGGTCGTGTTGGTGCGTGCAATGTCTTTTTGTGCGTTCTTCTGGTTGGTGTGTGTGAAATGTGTTTCTGGAAGTGCTTGTGGTGTAGATCTCGTGCACGGAGCATCCAAAGGCTGCTCTGCACTTCTGTAGTTGCGATTCTGCTGTTCTGGCGACTAGGTCTACCGTGCGACTAAGCGTGCGACTGGGTGTGTCGTGCGACTGAATCATGCGACTCTGTCTATCGTGCGACTGAGTTGTGTGACTGAGTGTGTCGTGCGACTGTGTGTATGCGTGCGATTGAATCCTGCGGATGAATGTGTGTGATTGTGCGTGTATCGCACGACTGAATGCTGAGTCGTACGAATGAAGGTTCATTCGTATGAATGAAGCTGATTCATACGAATGAAGGTTGATTCGTACGTAGGGATGTTGAGCCGTGCGATTGAGTGTTGTGTGGTACGACTGAAGGCCGAATCGCAAGAATGGAGGTCCATTCGTACGAATGTAGCTGATTCGTACGAATGAAGGTTGATTCGTGTGACTGGAGTTGTTGTGTGTGAGTTTCTTCTTGTGTGTGGTGTGTGTATGTCGTGTGATGTTAAGGAGACATCGACACGGTTACCGTTGCTAATGACAATATTTAAGTTAACATTATCAAACTAACTAATGATATCACAAATCAAATCAACTTTAGCATTTTACAATTATCAATAACGGATTTGTAACCAACAATATTTACCAAGTATTTCCCTAATAACAATGACACTTTTACACAAATATCATCGGCAATGGCAACAATTTCTAGTACTTGGATCTACATAAGACCTAACACGTATGTCTGCTTGTGTGTGTTCCACGCAACCGAACCGATACAACCCGAACCAACCAAACGTTACTATTTTCATTAAACGTATCATTAATGCTTAAAGATAACTGCTAATAGGTGTTTGACCATTTATCACTTACATCATTTGGAAACTTAATCATTCATACTTACCATCGAACAAGTGAGTTTCGTGGCCCCTTTTCATACTTATTCAATTCGTTAATCATTTACAAACATGGGAGAAAAGTATGCTCACCCATTTTGATGTTGTACAACTTACATTCTTAGAATCAACGTGTTACTGTTTTGTGAGTACTTATTTGATACATACATGGGTCGTTGTGTGATACTTTCTTTGCAACCATTTAATTCCGGTGTTGGAACCGACGGATAGGTATTGGTAGTACTACTGGGTTGACACCCCCACCCTTGTTTGTTGGTATACTAGTTGGTACCAACAGTGGCCAGGAACGGGCCCTTGGGTGAATATATTCCGACAAGATTCTGTGTGTACGCCATTAGGTTTGGTTGTAAAGCTCATGGTTATGTGATTTTGCTTACTTATAACTGTATACCAGGTATTCTGTAAAACTATTATGCAGCATCAATTTACTTACTATTTAAACCTGCGAGCTCACCAATAATTTTGTTGACCATTTTGAGCATATCTTTTCAGGTGATAAGCTAATTGAGGATCTAGGTGTGCTACCTTAGCGGAGACCCTAGGATGTATTTTGAGACTATACAATACTTGATAAACATTCTTTTGAAAAATTGGAGTCTGATTACATACAATTATTCTTTTGGATACTTGTTCCTGGGTTGTGGGAATTACATTACAATGTTAATATTTTTGGTTATGCGAATCAATTACAAGTTTATGCTTATGGCTATGTTGTCGTGAATATTGACTAAACACGACACAAGTCTCCTTTGTGTCGGGTGTCTTCATGACACACTTTATCATCAATAACATATATTGCACCTCCATTATTAACAATGTATTATGACGATCCCGTCTCGTTACATCCCCATGTTTCCGTTCTCAGCGGGGGTGTGACAGAGAAGCTAGCAAGATTATATGTGAATGAGATCTTGGCTAGGTATGAAGTGCCTGTGTCAATTATATCAGGTTATGATAGTAGATTTACATCGCGGTTCTGGCAGACTTTACAGAAGGGGATGGGCACTAGATTACATTTAAGTACCGCCTATCATCCATAAAAGGATGGTCAAAGTGAACGTATTATACAGACTCTATAAGACATGCTCAGGGCATATATGATCGACTTTGGTGGGAGTTGGGATACTCATTTACCGTTGGTCGAATTCTCTTGTAATAATAGTTACCATATGAGGATTGGATGTGCTCTGTTTAAAGCGTTGTATGAAAGAAAGTGTAGGTCTCGCGTATGTTGGACTGAAGTAGGTGAGAGTCAACTAACAGGTCGGGAGATTATCCAAGAAACGACTGATAAGATATTCCAAATCAAGGATAGACTTAAGGCAGCTAGAGACCGTAAGAAAAGTTACGCCGACAACCATCGGAAGCCTCTAGAGTTTAGCGTGGGTGATCCTGTCTTGTTGAATGTTTCTCCTTGGAAGAGAATCGTACGATTCGGGAAGAAAGAAAAGTTAGCTCCGAGGTATGTTGGACCATTCGAGATCACTGAAAGAATTGGTCCTGTGGCGTGTCGATTAAAATTACCTCTAGAGCTTAGCGGCGTGCATGATACTTTCCGCGTATCACACCTTAAGAAATGTTTAGTAGATGGATCCCTCCATGTCCCGATCACTAACAGATCCGTCGATTAACTTTAGGCTCGTTGACTCTCCGTGTGCATTAATTATCCTTACGTAATTAATTCGATTTTGAACCGAATCTTGTCTTATTTGTCCTACGTGTAAATCCAAATCTTATAATACTACAGTTAAATTAATAAAGAGAAGATTTTTTTAAGCATTATTAATATGATTATGGGTAATAATAAATTAGCCTATTATTATTATTACTATTATTATTATAATTATTATTACTATTACATAGATAGTATCACTCGCGAAAAACCTATCCAGTCACGCTCGCGACGCCGCAAATCTTGACCGCACTAATATTATTTTGCGTCCCATCATAACCCATACACATATTATCTTTAAATTGGTTCGTTAAAAGTTACGACTATAAAGTATGGACTAAATAAAAATAAAATAAAAGTTCAGGGTTTAAAATAAATATTTTCAAACTAAAAGGAATTAATTCATAAATAGTCCGGGGGCTAAACTGCAAATAACAAAAATCATTATGTATCAAACGCATAACCCTCGGCAGTTCCATTCGACTTCGACGAACATTCTGCCATCACCGTTCCACCTCGTGAACCACCGAAATCAACCCCGTTTGGCCGCCGTTAGCCATCCTTTGTTGTCAGCGTCTCGTCGTTTACTAGTTTCGTAGGTAACTGAACGTCGTGAACATCGTTTCATTTCGTTTCGTTTTATTGTCGAGATTGGTTCGGTTGAATCGGGTTTTCGTGGGTTTCGTTCGCGCAATATGTGTGTGTATGTATACGGCGGTATATATATATATATATATATATATATATATATATATATATGTATGTGTGTATCGATGCATGTATATATATATATTGTGTGTGTGTGTTGCCACAAGAAGCAAACACAACAGCCAAGGTTGCTATGAATGTGAAAAGTGTGTGTTGCAGGTGTGTGTGCATATATATATATACATATATATATGTATATATATATGTATATATATATGTATATATATATGTATATATATATATATGTATATATATGTTTTGTGTGTGTGACTGCAGTGTGTGTTTGTATGTGAATGCACTGTGTGTTTGTATGTGTATGGTGTGTGCATGATTTATATATGTGTGTGGTGTGTTGTGCTCATGTGCATGTGAGTATATATAATATTGAAACTAGTGTGCTTATGGTGTAAAATGTGTGTGTGTGTATGAGGCAAACACAGCCGCCGTCTGCTGCTGTGTATTGTGTGTGTTTTGAGTGCACATATGTTGTGTGTGTGTTTATATTGAGTGTTAGTGTGTAAGGTGTTAGTATGTACATATGTTATATGTTGGGTATAAGTTTGTTAATATAAATATGTATTAAGATGATATTATATAGCCGGGTATGTAATTTTATTGGTTGGGGTGTATAGACAAATCCTTGTGTGTCGAGTCATGTTGTAATATGTATGTGGATATATTGCGCGTGCATGTGTAAGTATATATGTATTTTATCGTGCGTGTAGATATATGCATGGGTGTGTGTTTTATAAACTATATACAGGTGTGTGTCATGTATATGCATTAGGATACAAGTGATTACATGTCGGACATATATATATATATATATATATGTATATATATATGTATATATATATATGTATATATATATATATATGTATATATATATATATTGACACACACATAATGAATGTGTGATTATAAAATATACAAATATAGTGTACCTAAACTAATTATATATCAATAAGTAAATATATATACCTTTGAGCATGTTGCGAGTTGAACCCGAACCGATCTAAACTGACCGAATGCATCTATTCTCGTTGAATGCATTTTAAGACTTAATTACAATTAATAATAGGTGTTTGATTGTGCATTGCCCTTATTCTTTGAAGCCTTTGTTCATTTCATTACATCACATTCAAGGTGAGTTTCATGGTCCCATTTTCATTACAATTTTATACATCTTTAGGGGAAAGTATGCTCACTCCTTTCGGCTATGAACTCAATTTATTTTGAATTAACGTGTTACTGTTTACAAGTTATATCTTATGCATGAGTTACTGTGTGGTTCTTTAATTACAACTATTTAACTCTGGTGTTGGAGCCGACGGACAGGTATTGATAGTACTATTGGGTTGACACCCTACTCATGTATGTTAGTTTACTAGTTGAGACTGACTGTGGTTATCATCGACCCCTCTGTGAATATGTTCCAACAATTGCTGTGTGGTTCGTCATAGGTTAGGTGGTTATGATCGACCCCTCTGTGAATATGTTCCAACAAGTTTTCAATTTAAACTTGTGAACTCGCCAACCATGTGTTGACTTTTTGAGTATATCTTTTCAGGTAATAACAATCAAAGGGGATAGCTAGAGCCGATGCCTTAGCAAAGACCCTAAGGATTTCAGTACATCTACATTATTGTTTTGTCTAGCATTTGAACTCGTTTATGGTTACTATGTTGAACATTTCTGTTTGTTGGATTTCATGTTGGATTTGATATTGATTAATCAATAGACTATGCTGGTCGTGGAACTGACTAACCACGATACAAGTCACCATTGTGTCGGGTGATATCATGACATGTGGATCTTTACATTTTTAGTGTCTCTGTAAACTAACCCGGTGTTACGACGATCCCGTCAGTTACATCCTTGTGTTTCCGCTATAAGCGGGGTTGTGATAGGTTGGTATCAGAACCATTGGTTATAGAGAATTAGGTGGATTATTTGACCTAGACTATAACCTAAGTACCCACATGTAGTATGCACAATAGGATTATGTGTGCAACAATATTCATGTGAATGTTTTAAGTGCATTATTGGTTATGCTTACATAGCATGTCTTACAAGCTTTCTATAGTATACTTATTTGAAAGGGTTGTAGGCATTATATCATCTATTTATACCTTGAGAAAGCACTCGATAAGCACATCCTATCGTTATGTGTTTGACTTATATTTGGTTTGGATTAATAAGGGCTTTTATAAGAATTCTCTTAAGAACTTAGGTTGTTAATCCAACGTTTATTCCATGCGCCTGTCGATGTCGCATTTGCTATATGCTCCCTTAATTATAATTTGTTAGATTAATTAAATCTTGGAAGATGGACACACTGGCTAAGATGACACAATAAACAAGAGACGCAATGTACTCAGATTACATGGCTACTTCATCATAGCTCGGATTAAACTACACAGATTCTTTCAACTATTCCTTGCTCAAGTGAATGATTACTCAATCGATTCCTTTATACAACTCCGGTTAATTAACTTTTCATTAGTAACCATATCCTTGATACTCAAATCATGGATAACACCCTGTACTTGACAAGATATGTTAACTTTGGTAGGTTGAGCTGGGGGTGACCATGCAAAGCAAATTATTATTATGGGTACACACGTAATTGCAATTCATGGTGTATATGAAGCCTGACAAATCTTGCCATGAGATAACAGTCATAGTCAGTACAAATCTCTCATTCTATACTTTGGGACGCTATAGTCTCTGTCCTTATAAGACTCTGTTAATGATTAGAAAACATCTATAACCTTTACTCTTATGTAAGTTCTAATCTACCTATAGTCTACATGGGATTCATAGTGTGACATTAGTCCTACTTCCAGTGAGACGTTGCTCTTTTTAGCAGTTCAGAAATTATGCAATTGACTATTTGTTAGAATATACATGGCCTTCGGAGAGTTGCAGCAAAGTAATGATACTCTATTCACATGTATCACTTTGTTCAATGGATTAATCTTAGAACTTGAAGTAGTTTGAATGTTCTAGCATTGTGCCTTGATGAAGTAATCGGATATCACCGTGGACGTGGTGGGAACACTGTGGGGAACCCTATACATAAGCATCACCGGTATACTAAGAATGTACCGGAAATGGGCTATGTGATGATCTTGATGGATTGGAGTTGGAAATGGTGGGTAATGGTACTGGAGATGTGATTGGTTGTACATACAAGGATTTCATGACGTGCTAGTTAAATGAGTATGACAGGAACTAAGGAAGCAATAGCCCTAACTCGTTAGATGATAAAAAATGGAAACTATAATGGATATCAATAACTATTCTTAAAACCAAAAGATGAAGGCCATAGTTATGATTGTAATATGTGTCCTAGCTGAGTCGGGCACCGAAACAAGTTAGGAACAAACAGGCTCAAGTAGTGGCTATCACTAGAAATCAGGGACTGGAAAAGCTATGGAAATCAAGCTCATGCAAATAATAGAAGTCAAACATGCATTCGTACATTTACGACCGGAGCAAAAGACGCTCGACAACATCCAACCAATGGTATGGGTGCAAATCTCCTCGATAATTATTACGTGTTTGTACTACTTGATATCGGAACAGATTATAGCTTTGATTTTTCTAAAATTATCACTTTACCTTGGCATGAACCCTAGTTTCTTAGAAATTAGTTACTCGCTTGAGATGGCCAGTGATAAAGTTAAAGGTTGCACATAAGTACAAGAAGATCATGTCTTTGACATACACTTAATTTCGTTTGGATTGTTTATCGAAACATGAAGTCAAGATAGTCCGTCAGAAGAAGGTGGTATGTAATTCTCTATCAAATGACTAATTGCTCAAGAATCAAGGAAAACGACCTGGAAGAGATTTAAGACTCATTTCTTGCATGAAGATTTGTTGATGCCTAAGGAAGAGTGTTACGTAATTCTAGCTCATGTGGTACAAAAAAACAAAAAAAAAGAAAGTTGAAAGATATTTCAATTGTATGAGATTTTCCAAGGACTTTCCTAATAACATAAAGATCACCCCCTCCTTGGGAGGTAGAATTCCAAAATGATTAATCCTGTTAAAAGAACACCCTATCGGTTAGCACCATCGAAAATACAAGAATTATCGAGTCAATTACAAAAGCTCTTGGATAAAACTCTTATTCGACGTAGTCACTCGCTGTGAGGAACACCGACCTTGTTGGTTAAAAAGAAGGATAGTCACTAGTGCGCTGATGGTGTAAAATGTTTGTGTGTGTGTGTGAGGTATGTGTAATGTGTGTGTTTTGAGTGCACATATGTTTTGTGTGTGTTTATATTGAGTGTTAGTGTGTAAGGTGTTTGTATGTACATATGTTATATGTTAGGAATAAGTGTGTTAATATAAATATGTATTAAGATGAACCCTTGTGTGTAGACAAATCCTCGTGTGTCGAGTCGTGTTGTAATATGTATATGGATATATTGCGCGTGCATGTGTAAGTATGTATGTATGTATTTTTGTCATGCGTGTAGATATATGCATGGGTGTGTTTATTATAAACTATATACAAGTGTGTGTCTTGTATATGCATTAGGATACAAGTGAGTACATGTCGGACACACACACACACACAAACATATATATATATATACATACATATATATATATAATGAATGTGTGATTATAAAATATACAAATATAGATATATACCAATAGTGTACCTAAACTAATTATATATCAATAAGTAAATATATATACCTTTGGGCATGTGGCGCGTTGAACTCGAACCGACCTAAACCGACCGAACGTATCTATTCTCGTTGAACGCATTTTAAGACTTAATTACAATTAATAATAGGTGTTTGATCATGCATTGCCCTTATTCTTTGAAGGCTTTGTTCATTTCATTACATCATATTCTTGGTGAGTTTCACGGCCCCATTTTTATTACAATTTTATACATCTTTGGGGGAAAAGTATGCTCAATCCTTTCGGCTGTGAACTCAATTTATTTTGGATTAACGTGTTAGTGTTTACAAGTTATATCTTATCCATGAGTTATTGTGTGATTCTTTAATCATAACTATTTAACACCGGTGTTGGAGCCGACGGGCAGGTATTGATAGTACTATTGGGTTGACACCCCGACTCATGTATGTTAGTATACTAGTTGAGACTGACTGTGGTTATGATCGAGCCCTGGGTGAATATGTTCCGACAATTACTGTGTGGTTCGTCATAGGTTTGGTTGTGATTCTCATGTGATATTACTTGTGATAAACTGTATACACTTATGATTATAAACTCATACACAGCAACAAGTTTTCAATTTATGTTTAAACCTGTGAACTCGCCAACCATGTGTTGACTTTTTGAGCATATCTTTTCAGGTAATAACAATCAAAGGGGATAGCTAGAGCTGATACCTTAGCAGAGACCCTAAGGATTTCAGTAGATCTGCATTAGTGTTTTGTCTAGCATTTGAACTCGTTTATGATTACTATGTTGATCATTTCTGTTTGTTGGATTTCATGTTGGATTTGATATTGATTAACCGATAGACTATGCTGGTCGTGTAACTGACTAACCACGGCACAGGTCACCATTATGTCGGGTGACGTTATGACACGTGGATCTTTGCATTTATTGTTAGGACCGTGTACGTACGGAGTACTAAATGATTTTTCGTTATATCGGATCAAATAGTGCGGAATCCTATTCGATTGGTGATCCAATCAGGGAGAACGTAATCAAGATCAAACCTAACGATTAGAAAACGTTAAGAATGGACTAGGAATGATCTCAGACGTTCTATGAACTTGGAATGGACGAACAGGACGCTCTGGGTCGACTAGGGTTTCAAGTATTCGAAGTGTTATGTTTTTCCATGAATTAAGTGGTATTTATAGGTTACAGCTATCATTCGTAAGACTGAGCCAAGCGACTGGCTCAGTCGTGCGACTGAGTCATACGATTGGTTCATTCGGACGACTGAGTCAGTCTTATGACTCAATCGTATGATTGGCTCAATCACCTGGTTCATTCGTGTGACTGGCCCATTCGTATGGTCCAGTCGTGCGACTGAATCAGATTACTTAGTTAAACACATTCTTGAACCTTTGATGGTTCAAACCTATGTCTAACAACTGTAAACCTATATAACATTGTCAAATATGCGTGTACTAATAATTGATATGAATAGATATAACATGTAAACAACCAATAAACATAAATAAAAGGGATTCTCATTATAATGATCAAACGTTACATATGTGTTACAGGAAGAAGTTCTATTACATTAAAGCTCACTAGACTAGAACTGGTGACATGTGTACCAACAAACTCCCCTTGGACCTAGTTCTATCTATACTTTGACTTCTTTCTTGAATTCTTCAAATCTCTTCTTCCTATCTTCTCTAGAAACCCCAGAGTGAATATGGAGTGCGAAGCATAAACGTATAACGTGTTGAAACTGAAGTGCTTGCACGATATCTTGAGTGTCAAAAAACAGTGGCCCCTTGTACAAGATGTATACATCTGAAGCAGACAAGTTAGTTAGCCACATAGGGTCAAATACCCTAACTGTCTCGACCTTCCCTTCTTTCTCCAAAACTATGACTGCCTCACCAGTGCGCCAGTCATAGTACCACCATTTAAAATGGGGTGCAAAATCTTGTGGCATTTCCCTCAGTGGAATACGCGACATTATGCGCGGAGGGTGCCATCTCAAAATCACCTTTGGCCTTCCGAGGTGGGGTCAACCTCGGTCTTATGAATCAACCTTTTGGGCTGTTGAGGTTTAAAATTGACCCACCTCGTAAGATACTCCTTCTTCAGAGCCTTCTCGAACCATCCAGATATCTTCTCGGGGACAACATATAGGAGGCTCAAGTTAGCTAAACGATTTAGCTCAAAACCAGGGAGAGTTTTCAGATCCTGTGGGAATCTGAAATACTCTATTCCCTTCTCTCTCTTCACGGCATATACTTTGAGATCCTCAAAGTATGCCCAGCTAATGATCTTGCCTGACACCTTCTGATGTTTCTTGACCTTGTAGAGCTTAGTGTAGGCGTTTGTCTTTGTAGGCTCTCTTTGCTTTTTCATTTCCTCCAGGCAGGCTGCCCACTCAGCCTTTTTAGATGCAAGATTAGCAGCATCTGCCTGAGGATCCTCTGCTGTAGCCTCTTTAGCAGCAGTCATTGTCTCAACCTTATCGAATGTACTGCTGTCAAATGCATCTCCCAGATCTGGTAGCACTTCTCCTTCGGCGTTAGTGTACTGGGGATAGTGATCAGCAGTCACATCCTCTATCTCCACCTCGTCGACATCCTCTAGTTCTTCATCACTGACTACGTCGACCTCAGGCGCATCCTTTACCAGCTCATTCGGGTTTAGACTGAATAGTTCAGCAATCTGCTCATCAGTTAGATCTTGTATGACCTCGCCCTGTTCAGGTGTGTAACTAACAGAGCGATGTACTATTCCTTTCAAATCAAGAATCATTGTCAATTTAGTCTCGATTTGTCGAAGGGGTACCATATCGTGCTTGTCAGCCTGCTTGGATGAACCTGTATAACAATTTACCAAACACAGTGTAGGTTAGTATACATTAAGCACATAACCAATATCAATTTAACTTTTCATTCATTTACTTTAAACACATATTAAATACATGATTACAAGGACAAAATTTTAATGATAAATAAACATCTAATCCTGAACTTTGCCTTGAATCATCGCTGGATCTTCGGGAGACGGGGAGGTAGGTGGGGCAGCAGATGATTCTCCCTGGTCTTGTCTTTTCTTTGTTTGTTGCTCATGACCAGGAGAAGAGGTAGAGGTAGATGCATCCCCTTCATCTTCATCGTCATCTTTTTCTTTATCTTCATCATCACCTCCCTCATCATCATCATCATCATCACTATCATCATCCTCATCATCCTCCTTATCATCATCATCTTCACCTTCTCCTATCTTTAGGGGCTCATTTTGTGACCCCTTGAGTTTTAGTCTGATCTCCTTGTCGGCAACTTCTAACTCCTCGAGCTTCTTGGTGGACTCATCTCGGTGCTCTAGGAGTTGGTGATCTGTTCATTTTGCTGGTTGATCTGATCAGTTTGCTGGGAGATAAGTTGAGCTTGGGAAGTTGTTAGCTCCCTCAGCTGACGTATCTCTGCTGACTTTTCTTCATCAGCAGCTATGAGCTTAAGCACCACCCTGTTTAGGGCTGCTAGCTGCTCCTCCATAGAAAAGGAAGGAAGATATGTACCGGTGGGGAATGAAGAAGGTCCAGTCTGGTGAGTGGTGGTGGTAGTGGTGGCTGTAGTGAATATGGGTGGAGGTGCATGAGTAGTAGTGGTCACTGGTGGGATGGTGGTGGTGGGGGATGTTGTTGTAGTGGGTGGAGTAGCTGTATTTGGTGGTGTAATGGTAGTGGGTGGTGTAGTAGTAGTAGCAGAGGTGGTGGTAGTAGTGGTAGCAGAGGTGGTGGTAGTAGTGGTGGCAGAGGAGGTAGTAATGAGTGTAATCCTCCTGCATTTCGGCTTCAGCCCATGAGGCCGAGCCATATGTTTCCTTCACGTCCCCCTTGACACGGAGGCTCCCCCTCAGTTGCTGGGAGAGGCTGGGGTGTAAGATGGATCAGCTGAAGAGCTCCCAGACTCTCCTGGCCGTCCACCAACCGCCCGTAATCCCTGCTCAGTGGCCACTTCCCGACTGCCCACAGTCCGGGTAAGTGGCACATCATCAGAATCCTCCTCTTCTTGCATATGGAAATCAGGGTGAATTGGAGCTGGTTCTGGTCCTCCCTGACCATCTCCTCCCTGATCAGTATTGTCATCATCGTCGTCGGAGTCATCGGAGGGAAGAGCAATTTGCTCAACATCCGAGTCACTATCATCGTGACGCCACTTTCTCCTAGCAGGCGCAACGTAATCCTCACGGGCCAGATGCCCAAACAAACTCCTCACCGGGGGCTTGACCTGCTTGCCCCGGTATACCTTCATCTTTCCCAATGTAGTGTCGTCCATGATCTCCAGGACGACAGCATCATCTTGAGCTTTCGGGAGCTGGGGGAGCTTCTGGTCTATAATCATCTGGATGAACCTTGGGTACATAAAGAAGCTCTCTTTCCCTTTTGCTTCAATGTTCTCCACCAAATAGGTGAAGATCATCCGTGAAAAACTGAATGGATGGTTCAGCACCAGAGCAGCGAATGCACTCTGCATCTGGTCTGATAGCTCATCAAACCCGCCCTTCCTTGAGGCTATACAACATAGAAGCACATGGGCAAGATACTTGAATTGGGGACATAAGTTGCTTTTGTTAAGCATACCCGAGTTGATGTCCCCCGAGTACTTTGCCCTCATAAAACAACCTCGGACAGTAAGGGGATGCAGTCTAGTTGGGTATTCTGCATCGTCCCCAAGCTCCAGTACCGTCCGTATATCCTCCTCAGATAGCTCGATATCTTGTCCAAAGATAGAGCTTCTAATAGTATATGGCTCCCTGGATCTTTCGACCACAGCATGTTCCCAAAACGACTGCTGTATCGACCTGTATGGTGTACACTGTGCAGAGATCGCTCGGAATATCCTCGATCTCCTCAAAAATGTGATAATGCCAGAAAACTCGGCGGCATTCCTGGAGGTCAAGTCCACATGAGCACAAATGTTGTGCTTCGTGCTCATAATCCATCAACTTGCCATCTGTCACACAATGTATGTAAACGTTAGTGCATGCAAAAGATAGAAAATTAAAGTCAATGAGCTTTAAACCTTGGTTAAGTCAGGCGACTGAGCAAACGAATGAACATAGTTGTGCAACTAAGTAGGACGACTGAGCTTTATATGTGTGAATTGGTTCATACGTGCGACTAAGTCAAGCGAATGGACATAGTCGTGCGATTGAACCATTCGTCCATCTTAGTCGTGCGACTGAGACTAGTCGTCTTCTCAGTCGGGCGATTGAAGTTCATCAGTGTGTCCAGTCGCCTACTCGACGGTTTGTCCATTCAAATTCTTGTTTTGAGCCATACTTGATTTTAAACGTCGAACTTAGGCTCATTACACTCAGAAACGACCGATTAAGCGTATTTTAACTTCTGTTTGAACGTTTAGATTAGTTTTGATGGTCTATTTGTTCGTTAAGTTCTCGGTTACTGTTGGGTCAGACTTCGAGTGATTCTAGATGTCATTTATCGGTTTTATCGATGAAACACCACGAATATTACCTATATAAGCACAAATGAATGTTAGAACACACAAATCGAAGGTAAGTATGAATGAAATGAAATTTTGGCAGCGGTTCGTTAGGTCGTGCGTATAGAGGGGGAGATTTGGGTGAATGAGCGACTGATGCTGATTCGTCCTGTATTTATACTAGGGCAAGTCCAGTCGTACGACTGAGCTTGGTCTCCTGGCTTAGTCGTGTGACTGAAGCTAGTCGCCTAATTGAGTCGTACGACTGAGATTGAGTCGTACGGTTCACCCAATCGTCCATTTCCAATCGTACGATTAAACTTCATTTGCACATCTGACCTAGTCGGTCACTTTCAATCGGGCGATTGGATTCATTCGCATTGTCTAATCGTATGATTGTACTCATTCGTATGCTCCATTCGTACGACTGGTTCATACTGATGATTTAGTCGTGCGACTGGGCCATACTTGTGACATTTTGACCATTTTACCCACCGACAATTAGCTTCACTTAACAATTGATAAAACATTATGTGCAATTGATCATCTCAGACATGATCACTTTTAAATTAACACACCCATTGATCACCTCAGACGTGATCCATTTATCCACCCGATCACCTCAGACGTGATCCATTTATCCACCTTATCACCTTAGACGTGATACTTTTATCCTTTCAGAACCAATTTGTTTAAATAAACATTAAGCTCGTTTAGTGACATTACCAGATAACAATATACACAGTCCGACATTGACACACTTAGACTAATAAAATAAAAATTTAAACTACGAACAAAATGAACATCTTTTTATGATTTTTGTTAGGGCAGGTTTATGTAGCCTATTAGCATTGACATCATATCAAGAACAGACTCATATAGAATCAGACAGGCATAAACAACATTACTTGGAACCTTTGATTTGTATTTAACTATAAATACTTGCATAAATTACATATCACAGTTTTCTCACTCATCTAAGACTTCTAAGATCTAACTGGGAATCATGCTTGATATGATACATAACGTACTTTGATTATCAACTTCAGTCGGTGCATACACGACGATTGTCAGTATATTTGTCCACTTAAATCCATACATAGACTTTTGACACGCATTGGTGAAGAATTAAGTTATATTATTTCAACCAACATTTGTGGATCCCAAGCTTATATGGTAATCAATATTCCTTAGAGGACTTTCGAGCGGTCTATAGGTATTTTGACAAGAAGAGACTATTCTTAGAGCTTTCAAAGAGAAGCCAAGCCTCAGGTCAGTGCCATCACACAGCAGAGAGGCGGCAAACAACAATGAATTCTAGAATATGTAGGTTATGCTTATCCTCAGGTCAGTGCCATCGCACAGCAGAGAGGCACACAACCTATCTCCTTGTTAGAGCATTTCTTATTTTCTTTTTCACATAACGCACCAACAACTTTTTGTTATCAGCATGATTGCGCTTGTATTCATTTTTTTCTTTTGCTCTTTTTGTAGTCACACACACTCCTTTGGTGGCGTTTATTTGCTCGTTATCCCTTATTGGAAATAACTGATTGTGTTAACCAGTGATAAGATGGGACCCCACAGTCGGTTGAGCCATTTAGTTTAGATTGAGTTTACCAATGACGTCTACTCGTCTTTTGTGTTGAATCTACCGACACATCGTATAGTGAACTAGCACCTCCCTAGATCAACTTTCTCCGTGTAATTACAATACCAACCAAGCGTACTATCATTTTCCCATTTTGTTAGACTTAGACTTCTCGGATTTATAATTTTTCTGTGATTTAATTAACCTTGCAAAACCGAAAATCTTTTTGGTGTTCCAAGTAACCCGATACCTGTGTACTATCACTTTCCATTTTATTGAGTCACATTTCCTGTCTTTTTGTCTATGCCTTTTCAGCTTGACTATCCTTCCCCCCTTTTTTTATTTTATTTTATTTTATTTTATTTTATTTTATTTTTATTTTTTTAAGTAGATGAATACTGAAATAATAAATAATCTCCCCCTAAAATTCTAAAACAGAAAATCTTTTTGTGTTTTTGGATTTTTATACAACAAGGAAATTAAAAAAAATTAAAATAAAAGAAATACTAAAAATTAAAAAAAAACGGTGTCGGACTATGTATCTGTTTCTTCTAAATAACATCACTTTTCTTTTTAACCCCGTTGACCTCTAGCAGATAGAAAAATCTGGGTTTATCAAATGGTTTGGTATAGAGGTCAGCGCGTTGGAAATCCGTGTTAATTTTGACCACATCAATTAAATGTTTTTTATAGCAGTCGCGTATGACGTGATACTTGATGCCTATGTGTTTGGTCTTAGGATATTGGACCGGATTTTTAGTTACTGCAATTGCAGCAGAATTATCAACAAATATAGGAGTAGAAGTGAAATGCAAACCCTAGTCCCGCACTTGCTGTTGAATCCAAATGATTTGAGAGCAGCAGCTGGCGGCGGCAACGTATTCAGTTTCACAGGTAGATAGAGCAACTGATGTCTGCTTCTTGCACTGCCAAGTAACCAATCTTCTCCCGAAAAATTGGCATCCTGCTGACGTAGACTTGTAATTCATTTTGCAGCCTCCATAATCCGAGTCACTATACGCCGTGAGCTCAAAGTCATCATCATGAGGATACCACAACCCCAGTGTTGGAGTACCCTTCAGATAATGAAAAATCCTCTTGACTCCAATGAGATCATTTACTTTGGGTTTCGCTTGATATCGGGAACATAAACATGTGGCATACATGATATCTGGACGTGATGCAGTGAGATACATGAGAAATCCGATCATCCCACGATACATGGTGGCATCCACCAAATCCCCATTCTCATCAGGAGCCACATCATGATTTGTGGCAAGTGGGGTACTGGCTGCAGTGACATTTTCCATATCAAAGCGACTAAGAATATCACCGACATACTTAGTTTGATGCAGAAAGATGCCGGTAGGTGTTTGATCCACCTGTAATCCTAGGAAGAACTTCATTTCTCCTATGGCACTCATCTCAAACTCAGCCTTCATCACAGATTCAAACTCTTTACATAACTCTTCGTTTCATGAACCGAAGATTATGTCGTCCACATATATTTGCACCAGAAGCAAATCACCATCCTCTTCTTTGATGAACAATGTATAGTCAATCACACCCCTACGAAAGCCGTGCTTCAACAGATAGGTGGAGAGCTTTTCATACCAAGCTCGAGGAGCCTGATGTAGCCCATACAGAGCCTTGTCTAGCTTGTAGACTCTGTCCTGATGATAAGGATCTTCGAATCCTTCGGGTTGACTGACATAGACCTCTTCACGGATTTCTCCATGCAAGAATGCACTCTTAACATCTAGTTGATAGACTTTGATCTTCATGTAAGAGGCGTAGGCTAGAAAGATGCGGATAGCTTCCATTCTAGCTACCGGGGCAAAGACTTCATTGTAGTCGATTCCTTCGACTTGTCTGAAGCCCTGAACGACCAACCGTGCCTTGTTTCTGATAACAACACCCTGGTCATCCTTCTTGCACTTTAGTACCCATTTGGTACCAATTACCTTGACTCCTCTGGGTCGGTCAACAAGAGTCCACACTCCAAGTTTCTTGAACTGTAGCAACTCCTCTTGTATAGCATTGACCCAGGCTTCATCCTTAAAAGCGTCGCTTACATGTTTGGGTTCAATTTGAGAGACAAAACATCTGTAAGCCCCGTCATTCACATAGCCCTTTTCCATAACTTCAGCATAATCAGCAGTATACAGTCGATTTCTAGTCTGCATGCCGGAGTGAAGATCAATAATGATAGTATCTGGCGGATGATTCGTACTGACCCTAGTCATGGGAGTTGTAGGAACAACAACTTCAGAGTCCATAGTTGTGACTGGAGGTTCAGTATCTGTATTTCCAGATGCCGGTTTAGTAGCTGAAGAGCTTCCTTCTTGATCAACATGTGGTGCATTGCTGATTTCAGTTGCCTCTTCATCATCTGATGAGTCCTCACTATCATCCCGATCAGCTGTGGCAGATCCCGATGAACCACTTGCAGGTGTTGCATTGCTAGTATCCGGATTCGGTGAGTTGAGAACATCGTGCATCATCTGAGTATCAATATCATCATCTGAATCTATCTGAGGAAGATTGAATGATTTGAAAAAGCCATTGTAGTCAAAGAATGACGATGGACCTTTTCCAGCAGGGGGGATGGTGAAACGTTGAACGTCAGCATTACACCATACTTCTACCTGACCAGTAGAGTAGTTTAAACTCGTTTGTCGGGTATACTGTATCCCAGAAAGATCCCCTGATCTGCCTTTTCATTAAACTTGCCTTCTTGAGTTTTCTTCAGAAGCGTACAAGGAGCACCAAAAGGTTCCAAATACTCCAAGTTTGGTTTACGCTTCTGTAGAACTCATAGCAAGTCTTCCCATGCCTTTTCACTACTGACACACGATTGAGTGTGTAGCAGGCATTGGCTACAGCTTCGTTCCAGAACTGCACTAGCAGTTTTGAGTCTGCCAACATAGTCCTGGCGGTCTCGATCAGGCTCCTACTCTTTCGCTCAGCAACTCCATTCATCTGTGGTGTGTATGCAGAGGTGAATTGATAAACAATTCCTTTTTCTTTGCAGAAAGCATCCATCCACTGATTCTTAAACTCGGTTCCATTATCTGAGCGAATCTTTCTCACCTTCAGTTTGTAAAGTGATTCCAGAGTGGTGACCAGCACTTTGAATGACTCAAAGGTTTCTGACTTTGCTTTCAGAAACATCACCCACGAGAATCGTGAGTAGTCATCAGTGACTACGAAGCAGTACTAGTCTCCTGCAATACTCTTCGTGCTAACTGGATTGAAAAAATCCATGTGCAGTAGCTCCAGGGGCATCTCAATAGAATTGACATTCTTGGTCTTGTGAGATTTCCTGGTTTGCTTTCCTTTCTTGCATGAGACACAGAAATCAGGAAGCTTGAAGTTCTTGACAGGAACTCCATCAACTAAGTTGTTATGAATCAGATGATTCATCTTCCTATGATTAATGTGTCCCATTCTTCTGTGCCACGAAATGGAGTCCTTCTCCGTTGCTTTAGACAAGAAACATTGAACAGTGGAAGAACTAGTAGAAGCATTAGACATATCTAAAACATATAAGTCATTATATCTAGATGCGGACATTAATACCTGCTCCTCTGGAATATCCATTTCTTTCTTCAGAATGTAGCACTTGCGATTGTCAAACATGACTTTGAAGCCCTTGTCACAAATCTGAGACACAAAAAGCAGATTGTTTTCTAATTGCTGAACAAAGTTGACTTTGTCAAACCTTACCTTTTCATTACCTACTTCGCCTTGAGCAGTAATGTAGCCTCCTTTGTTACCAGCAAAGGAAACGTGTCCCCCTTTAATTTGTTTGACATTGAAAAGGAGAGATTTGTTTCCTGTCATGTGCCTGGAAGCTCCTCTATCTACTATCCATGTATTTGTAGACGCACTATAGCGGACAACCTGCAATTAGAGAAAATAATCAGTTAAGGAGGGGGACCCAAGCCTTGAATGGCTTGGGTTTCCCAGAGGACTCAACCATCATAAATTCGACCCACTGTCCTTTATCAGTGGGTGGAATCTCAACGTTCAGCTTGTCCTTGCTTTCAGACACATCAGTCGTTTTGGCTTTCCACAAACCATCCCTGTGAAAGGATTGTTTGTGGTAAACCTTAGACTGATTTACAGTTTGAGCATATGGTTTAGATTCAGAAACAGGTTTTGCAGCTGGCATCACAGACGTGTCTGTGACTTGTCTGTGTTGCCTTTGGCGTGGAGGAGACGAAAACGACCTAGAAGGTGTTTTAGACCTAATAGGTGTTTTCGATCTAACAGGAGTCTTAGATCGCTGTTTTGAATCTAGGTTAACTTTGTTATTCAGCTCAACCTTAATTCTTGGAGTCTGATAGCGAGGACAATTTGTTAAAATATGGCCGCGCTGTCCACAAGTATAGCAGGACCTCCATTCATCAGGGCTAGGAGATCTCTTGTAGGGCGGTGAGTAAACTTCAGGTTCTTTCTTCTTGTTCTCACTTTTAAGGCTTCCACCTCCCTTGACAAATTTAACTTGTTTAACATTATGAGAGTTTTGTCTTGGAAGTTGGTGGTTATCTTGCTTCACCGGTTTAGTCTGAGTGGTTTTGGAAATCTTAGGTTGTGTGGTAGTCGATTTTGGACCCAACCAAAGAGATGCTTGAACATTTTCTTCCACCCTATTTCCAGTGATTTTTGTGCCAGTTGTGCCTGATGTAGATGCTTTCTGGTCAGTAGCCGGAGGGGCAGATTTAACTGCTGTGTCCGGGTCGCTGACCAGAGGGGTTGTCACCACATGATCCTTTAATGGGTTATTATTAATTGGACGTTGTTTGGTGTTCAAAAGGATCTCATGTGGTGGAGGCACAACTTTGTATCCCAAACCTTCCCCGTTGTTGCGTTCTTTAACCAAGTTTTTCAAAATATGTGAGGAACTAGCTAGACTGTAGAGTTTCTGTTTCAAAGACTCATTTTGACTTGTAAGACCGCTCGTTCCTTCTTAGTTTCTTCGATTGTCTTTAAGTAAAACTTGATATCATTTTCTTGGTTAAATGCAACAACCTCTGTTTCTTTTAACTGTTTCTTTAATGCTTCAACCTTTTCTTTATAGTTGTTTTCATTTTGTGTTAAGATTCTGTTAGCCTCAGTGCATATTTTTAAATCATTTACTAAGTTATCATTGTGATCTAATAACCTAGCAAATTTCAGGTCAATGCTTTCTCTAAACTTTTCACATTCAACACACGCATGTTTAATAAATAAGTCATCCTTTGATTCTACCTGTGCTGATGTAGACGTTCCAGCCATGAAAGCATTTTGGGGTTCAGAATGTGCTTCAGATTCAGCATTCAGTTTATCCTCAACAATTTGATCAACAGCAGATATGTCATCATCCAATTCAGCAGTGTCAGGTTCAGCTGAGTTCTCCCCCTCACTCGCTGAGTCTTCATTTAGATCATCAACGGATGCTATGTTGGCTTCACTATCAGATAAGAATCGAAAGGACCAGTCCTGTCCTTCATCACCTTGCGCCACCATAGCCTTTGAGTCACTGCTGGTTGAAGCTGGCCTCTTCTCTTTCTCTTGCTTTGTGAAGGAGGAGAATGGGTTTCCATTTCCAGTCTTCTTAGGTTTGACACATTCCCGCTTGAAGTGTCCTTTCTCCCCACAGTTGAAACAGGTGACTTTGGACTTGTCGAAGCCGAAAGTAGTATCTTTTGTAGCCACCAAATTCTGACCTGTTTTCTTCACAAATTTCTTTGCTCGTCGCACAGCACTTGCGAGAGCCCACATAATATCCATCCTCTCCAACTCATTCTCATCCACCTGCTCGTAATCTTCATCAGCCAAGTGGCAGTTTCCTATCTTCCCAGCAACCAAACCATCATAGGAATGGACCACAGCAGCAAGCAGGTCCATGTGTTCCTTGGCCACTTCCACAGTTACCTTACCCAAGTTCTCTGTTACTAACTTTGTCGATTGAGCTTCAGTAACACTATGTTGAACCCCTGATGAGACCGTTGACTCACCAACAGATGATGAGCTTTGTCCAGATGCAGATGTATTAGTAACAAAAGCAGTTTGCAGAGTAGCATTTGAAGACTTGGCAATAGGAGTTGGAGTCACATTGTAGAGTGTCGGATCCTGAGCATATGAACCCTTCTTTGCCTTGTACTTGTGTCTAACTTCTTCCTCTCGTAGTTTCAGAATAAAGTCATTTATATCCAATGTCTCAAGAACTGAATTGTGTCTCAAGGTGGAAATAAACAAATCCCACTTTTCTGGAAGTCCATCCGCCAAACTGGAGACCTTTTCTTCTTTAGACGTGGTTACCCCATGAGTGTGAAGTTCACTCATCAGATGATAGAAGCGGTCAATTATGTCGTCCAAACTCTCATTCCCAATAGCCGAAAAATTATCAAATTCTTTCTTAAGTGCTTTGGCCTTCAAAGACTTCAGAGTTGAACTCCCTTCATATCTTTTCTCGAGAGCTTTCCAGAATTTCTTACTTTGTTTATGATCAGAATACTGATGGAAGATCTCTTTAGGAATAGACTGGGTGAGCATCGCGTAAGCTTTCTTTTCAGCATTGTATGCAATCTTTTGAGCATCAGTCAGTCCACTCAACGTTAAGGGTATTCCATCAGCACCAACTGGCATGGTATAACCAGTTTCAATAGCGTTCCAAAGATTAGTATCCACGCTATTGAGATGAATCTCAAACCTTTGCTTCCACTGCGGGAACTCATCAATAGACAGAAGCTTAGGTGGCTTATTGTGGTTACCAATCTCATTTTCCAGTAATAGTAAGTTCTGGATCCTTGAGTCTTTCCCTGCTGAGAACGCGAAGTTTTCAGAGTCCATAATGAATGTTGACTGAAACTTGAAAACAAAACTGTTAATGCGATTGGGGAGTACGACTGGGATGCGATTGACACTAACAGTATGTGATTGAATTCAATCGTGCGATTTAACAGGCGACTGAGACACTTGGGTGACTGAACGCGACTGACTCAATCGGTCGATTGGACTAGGCAACTGATTCAATCGGGCGAATGAACAGGCGACTGGACTTCAGTCGTACGATTGAGATAATCGTGCGACTGAGACTGCTGAAATCGAGGTTTTTCAAAACTTTTGACCTAAAACGCAATTTTTGCCACCCTAGACGGCTGAAAGTCGAAAAATATTGATTTTTCAGAACATGCAAACGTAAAGACTTGATTTTTAGCAGAAAGATTGAATCTTTTCGTGTAAAAACGTTGACTTTACCAAAAACTTGATTGAATCCACGAAGAATCAAGAGCCTATGCTCTGATACTACTTGTTAGGACCGTGTACGTACGGAGTACTAAATGATTTTTCGTTATATCGGATCAAATAGTGCGGAATCCTATTCGATTGGTGATCCAATCAGGGAGAACGTAATCAAGATCAAACCTAACGATTAGAAAACGTTAAGAATGGACTAGGAATGATCTCAGACGTTCTATGAACTTGGAATGGACGAACAGGACGCTCTGGGTCGACTAGGGTTTCAAGTATTCGAAGTGTTATGTTTTTCCATGAATTAAGTGGTATTTATAGGTTACAGCTATCATTCGTAAGACTGAGCCAAGCGACTGGCTCAGTCGTGCGACTGAGTCATACGATTGGTTCATTCGGACGACTGAGTCAGTCTTATGACTCAATCGTATGATTGGCTCAATCACCTGGTTCATTCGTGTGACTGGCCCATTCGTATGGTCCAGTCGTGCGACTGAATCAGATTACTTAGTTAAACACATTCTTGAACCTTTGATGGTTCAAACCTATGTCTAACAACTGTAAACCTATATAACATTGTCAAATATGCGTGTACTAATAATTGATATGAATAGATATAACTGTAAACAACCAATAAACATAAATAGAAGAGATTCTCATTATAATGATCAAACGTTACATATGTGTTACAGGAAGAAGTTCTATTATATTGAAGCTCACTAGACTAGAACTGGGGACATGTGTACCAACATTTATTATGTCTCTGTAAACTAACCAGGTGTTATGACGATCCTGTCCGTTACATCCTTGTGTTTCGCTATAAGCGGGGGTGTGACACAACTGCACATCTCAACACCAATACGAGCTTCTCGAACCATCTCAGGAGACCTACACCTCCTTCTACTCCCATGAACGGGTTGGGTTTGTAGTCTATTAAGGACTTGAAAGTACAAACCCCTTGATATGAAACAAATTTAGATCAGGATTTTGGAATTCTAGCGAGTGTTAAAATTTAACAAGACTGATGGAGCGTTAACGTCAGGAATGTATTTTGTATTACTTACCAATCGGAGCGAGCTGTGGGTTGGGTTGTGGTTGGCCAACACATCACCCACATGTTGATTAATTAGTGCGGCCAGTTCAGCTGGAGTCATGTTGATTATACCACGACCATGTTCGCGTCCACATCCAGACATTCTTAATAATCATAACATATGAATATAAGTAAATATACAACATATCAACTTCATTTAAGTATAAGCAATTAAAAGAATTTAGCACACTCATAACTAAATGTCCAAATAATAATTTCTGATAATATAAATTTTAAGTACGTCTACAATTAATCAAACCAAATACCAAAATTCAAATACATCAGTCAGATGGGAAACAACCCTTTCCGTCTAGGTGTGAAATGAATAAAAGTCTGCTGACACTACTAGAAAGTAAGGCTAATGCAACGTTTTAAATGCAACTTTTTTTATTTAAGTTGCGTCTGACTCTAATACAACTTTATTTATCATAAAAGTTGCATTAAAGATCTAATGCAACCTTTTACATAAAAAGTTGCATAATTTTAGTGAAATTGCAACCTTTTTATAAAAACGATACATATTTTACTTAAGATTACAACTTTTTTTTAAAAGGTTGACAATTTTATTAAAATATGCAACCTTGTTAAAAAAGGGTTACGACTTTGTAAGATTATGTACTTTTAAATAAATATATTAGAATTTTAATAAAGTTGTAGGTTTAATATTTTGATTTTCTTAATATTTGTAACTTTATGTTATAAAAATACATTTTTGATGCTTACTAAAAATCTTAATGAAATTAGATATATATTTATAAAATATTGTCATTATAATTTTTAAATAATTTATGTATTATCGAACTTATCTTAAAATTTTATTCAATTACTATTTCCCTCTTATGTCTAACTTAAAAAAATCAAAATTCCCTCATATTTTTTCACTAAATCTTTGAAACTTCCCACCTAATTGAAGATACCATACTAATCGGGTACTATTAGATCATCTATACTAATTGAAGATACCCATTCTCTCAACGTAAAAGCCTCCATCATTCGTGACCTAATCCTCCCCGTAATTTATCAGATTCTCTTCCGATCATCCGATCAGAGTATTGTAATCTCTCTTCGACTGATGATATCATCTTTCGTGTTTGATTATTGCGCTTAATTCTACTCAATTTCGCGAATCCCGGTGAGTGAATTTCCAATTCATCGTTTTTCAGCTTCTTCTATTCACAAGTAGGTTTTTGTTTGTTATGTTATCTCTGGATTGTACGTGAATGTGAGTCATTTATTGCACCTACAGTTGATGAATTTAGGATTGATTGGGTGGAGGAGGTGTGTACAAGCTGAATTATTGTTCATATTAGGATGATCGAACGTACAATCTGCGAGATCATCTGTGCGTTTACATACATTACATACATTAGGGCTTGTTGATTTTGTTGACTGGGGAAATTGACCCGAGTCAACCATCCTGTTTTAGGTATAAAGCCTGTTCCCTGTGATTGCTTTGTTCATAGATGCCTGCTAGAAAGGGTTATCCAGCTCCACAACTCCTTTTTCTTGAGTTTTATGACCTCGCCAAGTTGCTTTGAAGATTTCTGTTTACTTGATTTATCAGTGTTTGATTCATTGTTTATTGATTGAACAATCACCAGTGTGTGATTCCACCATTCTGTCTTTTTCAAAATCAAGTTTTTTAATTGTTTTTAAGTTTCACAAAATTGGTTTACTTTAATTACAGCATATTTTAGCTCAGGTTTTATTCACTTTAGACCTCTGTATGATTGATCTTGAATTTGGATTTAATTTAAATGAATCATATCAAAACCAATCAAACTTAGTGATGCCTTTCAACATGTAATATCAAGAATTCAAGATTTGGGCATTTGGGACTACAAGAGAAAATGCATATTAATTGGCAGGTGTTAATTTATTTGGGGTGTTTGGCTTTTAAACAACATAAGCATTAGATTCTAAATAATAATCTTAAATATCCCTAAATAAGTTACATAATCACTATTGTTTGTTCCTGTATGTATAAGCATGATATGAAAACTTGTAATCTAGAAGACTAGAAAAGGGATGAAGTTGTGGATGCCACCTATGGAAATGGTTATGATAGCCAGTGGTGAATATGATTTTGGTTATGAATTTTGGATTCTATCTTTTACTCTTTTTTATGAAGTAACAAATGGATTTTAAATTTCATAAGAATTGTTTAAATACGCTGCAGAAGAACTACCAATAATTCCAATCTTTTTGGTCAAGCTGGGGTACGATCAGATTTGTGTTTTTTACATCCCCAATATAGCATGATCAATTGAAAAATATTGTGGAATAAGATATATAGATGATACCCTGAATAGCCTCCATCCTAAGAGTGATGGGCAGATCAAGGTTAATTATGTCATTTGAACTCCATTATTTTAAGACTGACAGGAAAGTACCTGCAAAGAATACACCTTATGAACTCTGCAATTGAGGTAAAGATTATTTTTTATTTTTTTAGTTTGATTCAAAGATACATACCTGGAGATGTTAGAGGAATAATAACTTAACTCTTTAAATAAAACAATTTAGGAGGTTATGCATGTTAGAAATGAACTTTGGGCAACTTTCTCTCCTATCTAAAAAGATTGATACGTATCCGATGGGTCAACTAAACCCAATTGGACCCGTGGAGACCCATGACCCAGTCAAGTGTGTCCTAGTTAAGTAGAAACTGCAGGGTAGTGGGGAAGTAACAGCTGAATTTTCATTTAAAGCAAGTGTTGAAGTTGAGAAAAATCAGTTGTTGGAAATGCGCAAAAACATTGAAGAGGAGCAAGAAAGAAAAAAGGCAGAGTTAGAAGCTATGCAAAAAATATTGAAAACCAACGAGAAAACTTGGAAGCTATTATGCGAAAGATTATGGAACAACTACCGGTTGGAGACCGAGAGTTTGTAACATGAGTCAATTACCATTTTCGTTAGTCTTTATACTTGGCACTTTTTGTTGACTTTATTAGTATTTGAGTTTGCATAGGTATGTTAAAGTACACAATATGACTTTCAATGATATTTATGCTATTATTGTCTTGATGTGATTGCAATTAAATGCATTTAAATTAATAGCAATGATATTGAACTTGGGCGTAATAAAAGTTGCATATTTGTTGTAATTAAAATCGTAAAAATTTTACTGTAAATAAAGGTTGCATCATATCTTTAAAAGGTTGCATATTTGTAACTAAACTGTTATAAAAGTTGCATTTAAGCATAGGAAAAGTTACATTTTAATGTATAAAATGTTACGTTTTTAAAACAAAACTATAATAAAAGTTGCATTTAAATATTTTAAAGGTTGCATTTCAAAGCGAAAAAGTTGCATTAAAATATAAAAAGGTTGCATATTAAAAAAGTTGCATTTGAACAGAAAATGTAACACATTTAAAAAAAGTTGCATTATCTAACAAAAAAGTTGCATTATGTCTAATGCAACCGCTTCTAATGCAGCCCCAGGTAAAAAGTTGCATTAGACATAAAGCAACTTTTTCAAGACTTAATGCAACATTTTACGGGGGTTACATTAGCTTCATTTTGTTGTAGTGTGAAAAAAGAAATGAATAAACTAGATAATCAATAAGAATCTATAGATCCAGCGCTATTCTCTGGCTCGTCCTCGGGCTACTACTCAGGTTCTTCCTCAGGATCCTCTTCTAGCGCCTCCTCAGGTTCCTCTTCTGGATCTTCTTCAACAGGCGCTAGCACAGCTTTCAATGCATTGACTTGACCTTCCAGATTCTCAAGTAGCTATCCATACATATGACAACCGAAAAATTACAGGTTAATACCGGGCCCGACTTAGTTATAATTTTACATATTTTACATGAGTTTCAATCGAGTTCTATCTATTTAAGGTTATTTCATGCATTACAAAATTTCATGCATAACATTTCATGCATCGGTGATTCGGCTTAATTACCATTTTTATACGTGATACAACCGACACACACGAACGTTGGTGATAATTAATATATGTGTACTAATAAATACTTTAAAGTGTTTCAAAGTATTTTATATTCTAGTCTTTCAAAATATTTTAGATTCCAAATTAAATACACTAAAAAAGCTTAAATTTATAAATAAACCTAATCGCGTAAATTGATATTTTACCCGAAATTGATCATTTTAACACGAATAATAGATACATAATGTGTCATTAATATATCATCAATATTGAAATATATAATATTATATAAGTTCTTATAATATTTTAAGGTATTCTAAAAAGTAAAAAGTAAAAATATAAAAATATATAAAAATACCTATAGTTCAACAAATACCGCACAAATACCCTATACTACTAAAAAATAAAACAAAACCACAATTTTTCATATCTTTGTCCCTCCCCCCCCCCCTTTTCCAAGATTTCTTGTAAATGTTGTTGACTTTTACTAAAAGTCCAATACTTGTCTTTTTTATGATGCTCTTTTGATGTTGATTAAAGGGACCTAACCCCATTACCATAATTGGAGTGCTCCATCTCATCCATCCTTGTCAATAAGATGATACATCCATATTTTAAAAACCCATGCTAAAAGGGTGTAAGACTATAAAGCATGCAAGCACTTCATTCACCAACCATAGCAACACAAATCACCAACACCACCCAAAGCACTCTTTTCCTTCTTTCATCCCTTTAAATTTCATTCAAGGCTTCATCACCACCATTTCATTTCATTTTCAATTCAGTTTCTACAAATCTTGGGTGATTAAGTGCCATTGTTGAACACCAAGTGATTTTTGAAGCTTCCAAGCATCATACATCAACCCTTCCATTTTTGTTATATATCTTTCATTTCATTATATTATTCATCTACTAGATCATATGTAACAATATTCATCCACAAAAGTCTTATATGTTAAAATAATGTTTTTACCAACAAAGAGTTTCAAGGATTTTACTTCATACAAAATATTTTAACACGAACTTAATAATGATTCTTGTTCTTAAAAAATAAATATTCATAGATCCATGGTTGACCATGTTACTAGTTGGTGATTTTATAAAAAGTCATATGGATTTGTTAAAACTCAATATAATCTACAAAAGGATTTTGTTATGGTTATGGAATTTTAAACCTTTACAAATATTATTATGAATTCTTATATATATTCTTCAAGTCATACTTAGTTAGTGAGTGGCAATATATTATTACTAAAGTTGGGTTATAGGTCGACAACAATTTGATCAAATTTACAAGTATGGTTAAATATATACAAACATGAGACTTTAAAGGGAAAAATATGAACTTCATAACTAAATATTATGTTAGTATACAGGGTATGTTAAAATGTTAGTGGGTGACTTTTTGTCAAAGATAACACATGATTTTGCTATCTTGACATGGGACTTAAAATATAAATTTATGAAATTCATAATATTAGTTACCAGGTCACTCAAAAATGGTTAAGACAAGTTGGTAAATTGACTAAAGTAACTAATTAATTTATTGAAGAGATTTTACTTTATAATATACCAAAATTACTTAATAAATTAAAGAAACCCTAATTTAATATATGTCAAGAACTAGACAAAATAAAAGAATAATCTTACTAAGAAAATAAATTAATAATTATTTTAGGGGCAAAATATATATATTTATACATGTATTGTAAAATATGAAAACTAGTGATTCTACTTGGATGTTAATATTTCAAATTGTATTCCAATTAATATAATGTGAATATTATTTTACCTAAGAAAATAAGATTATTTCAAAATCCTAGCTTCTATAATTTCATATGTAAATTACATAACTAATTACTAAATAGTCGAGTCATGTCTAGAGTCGAGTCAAAATGATATTTAGTTACCCAAATAATATGTCAACTTCAAGATACAAGGTTTTTTTGAACACTTTTAAGCGAAGTTTAATTTATTAATATTTTCTAAGTTATATATATTTCACAAATATCCATTTTGTGTCACCAACGGGTTATCGAGTCAAACACTTTGTTATCAAGTGTGTGGATGAAATAGTTACATGCTCACATTACATGTAAGAGCAATTACTTAGACATAAATTGCCTTGTTTGTTCTAGGGTGAACTTAGTTCGGATTTTCCTGAGCACCTGCGATACTTATAGATTTCACACCCGACTCACTTCACAGGTGGGTTTCACAGCCTCATTTTTACTTATTTTCCTTTTGGGGGAGATTACATGCAAATTACAATTTTCTTGGACATATTTACTTGTCAATAATTTCACATGTTATATAAGTTGTTTACTTACCGTATGAAGTTCCCTGTTATCGGACCGTTAGTTTATTTCCCAAAGCAAGGTAATCATGGATAGTACTATTGGGTTTGACTACCCCCACTCGGGTTAATTACCGTAACCTTGACTGGATGTCTAAACGGGTGCATTATTAGCCTATTCACCCCTGTTCTTACGGTAGGCATCGGTAGGGGCAATCTATTACAGCTACAGTTTAGCTTCGGTTCCGGTTCTTATATAATATTATAGTATTGTATGATCGACAATCAAATCATGGAAAGACTTGTGGTCCATTACACTATTTACTAGTACTTTAAAACCTGTGAACTCACTAACTTTATGTTGACATATTTTCATGCATGTTTTTTCAGATATTTGACATGTGCATCAAGTTAAGCTAGCTTGGACTGCATTGTATTTAGGGCCATTCATGCTATTGGATCATTTATTTGTGAATTAATCATGCATTGAAAACAATTTACATTAGTTCTACTGCTTCTGCAATTCAACTCTGAAAACAATTATGTATTTTTTTAAACTCATTTGCAACGTATGTTTACTAAACCATGTAGTGGCCGACCAGTGACCGTAATTTCATGACGTTCACGCCCTACGGGAAACCGCCGTTGTTGGGGTGTGACAGATTGGTATCAGAGCTATTGGTTATAGCGAATTATGTTGAATTTAGTGAGCTTAGACTATAACCGTTGGCTATAGGGAATTAGGTTGCATTTAGTGAGCCTAGATTATAACCATAGCTCATTGCAAAGCCTTCTTTCAGATAAGTTGTTTATACAAAAACTCCTTAGCTCATTAACTGTCCCTGCACCACTGCATTCAATTACTCTATCATAAAGAAACGGAATGTCACACCCTCAATTTCCACGAACGGGGTTTTACCGTTAGGCGTGTGACATACCAGGATCTCAGACTCAGTCATATCGAACGACACTATATGAATTTAAAATAAACATTTGACTTCATTCAACAGATCATAAACAAAGTTTACAATAGTGCGGAAGCATGTACAAAAGTTGTAAATCCATTACAATACTATTACAATAATCATGTTTAGACAAAATGTTCAATGCTGAAAATAAACTAGATGAATGCATGTCCTGAGTGCATTTCCTGAAGCGTGCCTCAAAAGTTTATGCGTTCCTGTGACCTGAGAAAACATGCTAAAATGTGTCAACATAAAGTTGGTGAGTTCACAGGTTTAATCAACAAGAAATGTATTCGTAAGCGTTTCCATATTTTGCGTTTCAATGGTTTAGTACATAAAGCATATCGTTAGGTAGCTAGCCTATGTTCTTGTTACTTAGCGTTTCGAACCGAAGCTGACTGTTTACGTCCTATTTGTGTTTCCACCACGTCTTAACCGACCGTGTCAATCGTATGTTTCGTCATGTCTCATCAGACCATGACAATGTGTTTTCCACCATGTCTTAACCGACCGTGGCAATCGTATGTTTTGTGTTTCCACCACGTCTTAACCGACCGTGGCAATCGTATGTTTTGTGTTTCCACCGCGTCTTAACCGACCGTGGCAATCGTATGTTAGGTCAATTTGGCACCCGTTTGACCTCCAATCAAGCTAGCGCGACTAGCCCGGGCGGGGTTTGTCAGACCCAGTAGTACTACTCAAAATTACCTCGCTAATCCCATTACTAACGGTTCGAGTGTGTCAGGACATGTTGTGTGTGTTTGCACTAACGTAACAAGCGATATCAATATTACTACAACCATTCAAGTAAATGTAAGTCTGTTTGCATGTTTTCTCCCCCAAAAGGAAAGGGATGTAAAATAGGGGCCGTGAAACTCACAGATGATGTAGCAAGTGTGTAGGATGCAAGTCTCCCAAGTGTTGTTTTACGATGCGCTGTCAAACACCTATTGACAGTTGTGTTACGCGTTAATGTTGTGTTTAGCGTTAATAGACATGTTTAGTCGGGTCGGGTCGCATGGGTTCGGTCGTGGGTATCACACACACAAGCAGTCATAGACGTATTAGACTTCATGTAGATTTCAAATGGGTTGTTGATATTTGTAAACAGTTAGGTTGTTTCGAGTTGAAAAGCATATGTCTGTTGATTGCGTTGACTTTAATCTTTGTGATCAAGAAATGACATTTTTATTGATGTTAACTTATCGTCCCATGATAGACACATCGCACACCAGAAAAATTCACTCAAATGACTCCAGTCGTATAACAAGGCTAGACGCACGACTGGACACTTCATTCGCACGAATGGGCCTTCAATCGTACGAATCAACTTCCCTCGTACGATTGAACCCTCATTCATGCGACTCAGCCTTCAGTCGTACCACACATCACTCATTCACCCGAATCAATAACCAATCGCACGAATGAACCTTCATTCGTGCGGTTGGACCTTCAGTCGGGTGATACTCAGTCGCACACATTCATTCGGTTGACTCAATCGCACGCATTCATTCGGTTAACTCAGTCGTACGGTTTCATTCGCACGTCTCACCCCAGTCGCCCCGATCAATCGCACGATGGGACCGGTCGCATGACTCAACCGCACGATGGGACCAGTCGCATGACCCAATCGCACGGCTGGCCCAGTCGCGGACTGCAGCAGGTCGCGACTGCTGGGTGGGTCGAACAGCCTTCGGCGGTCCCGTGCTCGGTTTTCTCACAGTCAAGACTTCCAGAAACACTCTCCTAACATGTCTAAGTGAAATGCACACGCTGATTGACCTCATAAGCACCCCCACGACCACATGCATTCGGGTTGAACCCGAACACCCGAATCCCGTACTTGCAGTAGTGAAACGGGTGATAAAACGGATGGAAATGGTCGCCTACCTGCTGGGAACGTGATTGCTCAGCTGTTGCGTGGTTTAGCCGGCGAAAACGGGCTCAATCGAGTGGAATTTGGTGCTGGAGTGAAGAATCGGAGAGGAAGAGAGCGTAAGGGAGAAAGAGCAGAGTGTGAGTGTTTGGGGCTGGTGGGTGGGTATTTATACCCAGCCCCAGTTTGCCAATTTGGCAGGTTTAGCCCCTGCACTTTAGGTACCTAGTTTCCCAAATTTTGTTTCGGCTGATAACGACGTTGATGAGCGAGCCCTATTAATTAATAGGATTCCTTAGGTAATCTCGTTTATGTGAATCCTCTACAGGCACCCACGTTAGTATTTTATCATAATTCGTTTAACGATGTCCGTGGCGGTGTTCGTATACGTTTCAAGTATTTACGAGTACGGGTCAATGTTAACGACAACGGTCTAATTTATGTAAGTTTGAAATTACAGGGTGTCACATCATCCCCTTGTTGCAGGAATTTTCGTCCCGAAAATTAGTACATCTTGTTACGCGGTTTTTACGGGGTAGTACAAGGCTCAATAGTGTGTAACGCGTGTGGAATGGAGTACCTGTGTATCTAAGAGGTAGGTGCCTGGTTTTGGAACAGTTGAGGGTACTTCCTCTTCATCTAATCCTCGCGTTCCCAAGTAAATTCTGGTCCACGCTTTGAGTTCCAACGGATTTTGATGATAGGGATACGACTATGTTTGAGCGTCTTGACCTCTCGGTCCATGACTTCCACTGGTTCCTCGACGAAATGTAGTTGTTCGTCCACATGTATCTCGTCCAACGGGACGATAAGAGTCTCGTCTGCAAGGCACTTCCTCAGATTGGAGACGTGGAACACATCGTGTACCTCACGGAGTTCTTCGGGTAGGTTCAGCTGATAGGCCACGGGGCCAACTCGTTTGACAATCTCAAACGGTCCCACGTACCTAGGACTTAGCTTCCCACGCTTTCCGAAACGGATTCAAAAGCACCTTGTCACCTATTTGGAATTCCAACGGTCGGCGACGCTTGTCAGCGTAGCTTTTCTGTCGGTCACGGGCTGCTGCCATACGGTTACGGATTTGCACGATCTTCTGAGTCGTCTCGTGCACAAGTTCAGGGCCGGTGAGTTGACTTTCCCCAACTTCCGCCCAACAGATAGGTGATCGACACTTACGCCCATAAAGTGCCTCAAATGGAGCAGCTTTGATCGATGTGTGGTAGCTATTGTTGTAAGAAAACTCGACTAGCGGTAAGTGGGTTTCCCAACTGCTGCCGAAATCTATGACGCAGGCACGTAACATGTCTTCTAGAGTCTGGATCGTACGCTCACTTTGGCCATCGGT
The DNA here is from genome assembly GCA_024085815.1 of Flaveria linearis. Classification (NCBI taxonomy): domain Eukaryota; kingdom Viridiplantae; phylum Streptophyta; class Magnoliopsida; order Asterales; family Asteraceae; genus Flaveria; species Flaveria linearis. The sequence goes on from CM044011.1 coordinate 32,711,002, forward strand.
TTGGGGGTGGTACGCGGTGCTCATATCCAGCCGCGTTCCTAGTGCTCGTTGTAAGGACTGCCAGAAGTGTGAAGTGAATCGAGCGTCACGATCAGAGATAATGGAAACCGGCACACCATGCCGAGAGACTATTTCCCTTAAGTAGATACGAGTTAACTTTTCCATGCAATCAGTCTCACGGATTGCCAGGAAGTGTGCGGATTTCGTCAAGCGATCCACGATCACCCAAATGGTGTCGCATCCGCTGGGAGTTCAAGGAAGTTTCGTGATAAAGTCCATGGATATCTGTTCCTACTTCCATACTGGTATTTCCGGCTGTTGGAGTAAACCAGACGGTCGTTGATACTCTACCTTGACCTTAGAACAGGTCAAACATCTGCCCACGTAGGTGGCGATATCTGCTTTCATGTTTGGCCACCAGTAAAGAACCTTCAGGTCGTGGTACATCTTGTCTAAACCTGGGTGGATTGAGTACCGTGATTTGTGAGCTTCGTCCATTACCAGTTCTCGTAGGTTTCCATACGAGGGAATCCATGTTCGATCCATGAAGTAGCGGATTCCGTTAGGCTTGGTTTCCAATTGCTTCTCCATGCCTCGTAGCGACTCGGCTTTCAGGTTCTTGTCTTTTAACGCCTCAAGTTGAGCATTGCGGATCTGGTCGGGTAAACCAGTGTGAATGGTGAGTTGCAATGCTCGAACTCGTCTTGGCTTGGGTGTTTCCTTCCGACTTAGGGCGTCTGCTACTACATTGGCCTTGCCCGGATGATACTTGATCATACAGTCATAGTCGTTTAACAACTCGACCCAACGATGTTGTCTCATATTTAGCTCCTTCTGTTCAAAGATGTGCTGGAAACTCTTGCGATCGGTGTAAATGGTGCACTTGGTACCGTACAAGTAGTGTCTCCATATCTTGAGTGCAAACACGACTGCTCCCAACTCTAGGTCGTGTGTCGTGTAGTTTTTCTCATGTATCTTCAGTTGTCGTGATGCATAGGCAATCACCTTATTGCGTTGCATTAGTACACAATCGAGGCCTTGTATAGAAGCATCACAGTAAACTACAAAATCATCGTTTCCCTCAGGCAGGGATAGAATCGGTGCTGTACAGAGTTTTTGCTTCAGAATCTGGAATGCAGATTCTTGTTTATCTCCCCAATCGTACGTAGTGCCTTTATGAGTCAATGCGGTGAGAGGTTGAGCAATCTTCGAGAACCCTTCGATGAACCGTCGATAATAGCCAGCCAACCCAAGAAATTGTCGTACCTCGGTCGGAGTCTTAGGCGCAGCCCAGTTCTTGATAGCTGCTATTTTTGCCGGGTCAACGTGTATCCCATTCTCATTGACCACATGACCCAAGAAATGGACCTCTCGTATCCAGAAGTCGCACTTTGAAAATTTCGCATACAATTGTTCTCGTCTCAACAGCTCCAGAATCAACCTCAGGTGTTCCTCATGTTCTTCATTATTCTTGGAATAAATAAGGATGTCATCGATGAAGACAATGACGAACTTGTCCAAATAGGGTTTGCACACTCGATTCATGAGGTCCATGAAAACCGCTGGTGCATTGGTCAACCCGAATGGCATAACCAAAAACTCGTAGTGGCCATACCTAGTTCGGAAGGCAGTCTTTGAAATGTCTTCATCTCGAATCCGTAGTTGGTGATAACCCAATCTTAGATCTATCATGGAATAGAAACTCGGCCCTTGTAGTTGATCGAACAAATCATCGATACGCGGGAGGGGATAACGATTCTTAACCGTCACTTTGTTCAGTTCACGGTAATCAATACACATGCGAAAAGTTCCATCCTTTTTCTTGACAAACAGGACTGGAGCTCCCCACGGTGATGAGCTGGGTCTGATGAATCCTTTATCCAAGAGCTCTTGCAGTTGGGTAGCCAGTTCTTGCAGTTCCTTTGCTGCTAGTCGATATGGTGCTCTAGCTATCGGTGCGGCTCCAGGCGTCAAATCAATCTGAAACTCGACTTGACGATGCGGTGGAAGACCAGGTAAGTCTTCAGGGAACACTTCAGGAAAGTCACGAACGATAGGGATATCTTCGATCTTCTTTTCTTCAGTGGTCTTCTTAGTGATCATAGCTAAGATAGCAGTATGGCCTTTGCGTAAGCACTTCTGGGCTTTCTTATACGAAATGATGCCAGAAACGACACCACTTTTCTCACCCTAAACGGATAATACTTCACCACTAGGGAGGGGTACATGAACGATCTTCTCGCGACAGAAAATTTCAGCTTGGTTTTTCGATAACCAGTCCATGCCAACGACATCGTAGTAACCATGGGTAATAGAAATCAGACTTATATCGAACGAATGTCTAGTCACACCTAGATCACAACTGCCAAGCACACGGGTGGCGGTTATAATTGTACTTGCTGTTTATAATGGAAAGGCAGAGATGAAATGAACGAGGTCTTCATAATATCTTGTTATTTGGTCCTACGCCAAACGTAGTTAGCCGGAAAAATCCGATTGTGTCCCACCACTAGGGAACAAGCAAATATAATGTACGCTTAAACACGATAAATATCAAATGAAATGAATGTTGGAACGCTCAAATTACCAAGATTCTAAGTCTTATGATCAATTCAATGAACAAGAACTACATACGGCAGAGAGTATCACCATTCTATTACAAAATTTGAAGATCCGGTACGTTGTTGATAGATAGTTATGCACGATCACTGAAATGACAGAAAGGGTAACGTCTCATAGAGACTAGGGCTAATGCCATAATACGAATCTCATTAAGGGTCGAGGTGGATGAGAACTTTCATACGAGTAGGAATGAAGGATTTGTTACCATATCAACTGTGAGGTTTTATGAGAACTGAGACCTCATGTCTCCAAGTATAGAAATTGAAAATTTGTACTGATTATGGCCGTTATCACCCGATAGATTTGCCAGAATTCTCATGCACGACAAATTACAATTATGTGTGCACCCGTGATTCTAATTTGCTTTGCATGGTCACCCATGGTTCCTCCTATTTGCGATAACCTACCTTGTCGAGTACTGAGTGTTATCAATGGGAGAGGTATCAAAGATATATTTGTTATACCAAGAGTCAAGCAACTGTGGTTGTACTAAGGTTGTACAAAGGATTCGGTCAAGATAACAACGGGGAATCAAGACAATTTGACCCTTTTTCCCTTTGAAGTTCTAGGCGTTTAAATGTTTAAGTCCGATTCTCTAACAGACTTGAATATCTTAGTTGTCCCTCATCTACTGCTCGTGCTAGTGTAGGGGATAGGATATGTTGGGAATGGTAACAAGTGTGAGAGAGTTGGGAGAGTGAGGTATTGTTCTTTTCGTTTGTCATAGTTAAACTTGTCGCGTGTGTTTGGAGAGAGTTTCGTGTTCCAATCGTGGAAATGTTGGGTTCAATTCGTTGTTGCTTCCACTCCGAGAGTGAAGGATCAAGTGTAAACGTTGGTAGTGAGCGAGCGGGATTCTCCGCCCCTCTGTCAGCCGGTAATGACACACATGTCATACCCATAATGTTATGTTTGCTCAGCAGCGTACTGTCGGTACACCAGAAGGTTGTTTGCACAACAGTGGTAACCATGTAAAAGTGTCTGTGCAATACTAGTGTTGTGTCTAAGGCTATAGTCTAGATGCAATGCAATCCTAGTTCTCTATAACCTGTGGCTCTGATACCAATCTGTCACACCCTTAATTTCCACGAACGGGGTTTTACCGTTAGGCGTGTGACATACCAGGATCTCAGACACAGTCATATCGAATGACACTATATGAATTTAAAATAAACATTTGACTTCATTCAACAGATCATAAACAAAGTTTACAATAGTGCGGAAGCATGTACAAAAGTTGTAAATCCATTACAATACTATTACAATAATCATGTTTAGACAAAATGTTCAATGCTGAAAATAAACTAGATGAATGCATGTCCTGAGTGCATTTCCTGAAGCGTGCCTCAAAAGTTTATGCGTTCCTGTGACCTGAGAAAACATGCTAAAATGTGTCAACATAAAGTTGGTGAGTTCACAGGTTTAATCAACAAGAAATGTATTCGTAAGCGTTTCCATATTTTGCGTTTCAATGGTTTAGTACATAAAGCATATCGTTAGGTAGCTAGCCTATGTTCTTGTTACTTAGCGTTTCGAACCGAAGCTGACTGTTTACGTCCTATTTGTGTTTCCACCACGTCTTAACCGACCGTGGCAATCGTATGTTTCGTCATGTCTCATCAGACCATGACAATGTGTTTTCCACCATGTCTTAACCGACCGTGGCAATCGTATGTTTTGTGTTTCCACCACGTCTTAACCGACCGTGGCAATCGTATGTTTTGTGTTTCCACCGCGTCTTAACCGACCGTGGCAATCGTATGTTAGGTCAATTTGGCACCCGTTTGACCTCCAATCAAGCTAGCGCGACTAGCCCGGGCGGGGTTTGTCAGACCCAGTAGTACTACTCAAAATTACCTCGCTAATCCCATTACTAACGGTTCGAGTGTGTCAGGACATGTTGTGTGTGTTTGCACTAACGTAACAAGCGATATCAATATTACTACAACCATTCAAGTAAATGTAAGTCTGTTTGCATGTTTTCTCCCCCAAAAGGAAAGGGATGTAAAATAGGGGCCGTGAAACTCACAGATGATGTAGCAAGTGTGTAGGATGCAAGTCTCCCAAGTGTTGTTTTACGATGTGCTGTCAAACACCTATTGACAGTTGTGTTACGCGTTAATGTTGTGTTTAGCGTTAATAGACATGTTTAGTCGGGTCGGGTCGCATGGGTTCGGTCGTGGGTATCACACACACAAGCAGTCATAGACGTATTAGACTTCATGTAGATTTCAAATGGGTTGTTGATATTTGTAAACAGTTAGGTTGTTTCGAGTTGAAAAGCATATGTTTGTTGATTGCGTTGACTTTAATCTTTGTGATCAAGAAATGACATTTTTATTGATGTTAACTTATCGTCCCATGATAGACACATCGCACACCAGAAAAATTCACTCAAATGACTCCAGTCGCATAACAAGGCTAGACGCACGACTGGACACTTCATTCGCACGAATGGGCCTTCAATCGTACGAATCAACTTCCCTCGTACGATTGAACCCTCATTCATGCGACTCAGCCTTCAGTCGTACCACACATCACTCATTCACCCGAATCAATAACCAATCGCACGAATGAACCTTCATTCGTGCGGTTGGACCTTCAGTCGGGTGATACTCAGTCGCACACATTCATTCGGTTGACTCAATCGCACGCATTCATTCGGTTAACTCAGTCGTACGGTTTCATTCGCACGTCTCACCCCAGTCGCCCCGATCAATCACACGATGGGACCGGTCGCATGACTCAACCGCACGATGGGACCAGTCGCATGACCCAATCGCACGGCTGGCCCAGTCGCGGACTGCAGCAGGTCGCGACTGCTGGGTGGGTCGAACAGCCTTCGGCGATCCCGTGCTCGGTTTTCTCACAATCAAGACTTCCAGAAACACTCTCCTAACATGTCTAAGTGAAATGCACACGCTGATTGACCTCATAAGCACCCCCACGACCACATGCATTCGGGTTGAACCCGAACACCCGAATCCCTTACTTGCAGCAGTGAAACGGGTGATAAAACGGATGGAAATGGTCGCCTACCTGCTGGGAACGTGATTGCTCAGCTGTTGTGTGGTTTAGCCGGCGAAAACGGGCTCAATCGGGTGGAATTTGGTGCTGGAGTGAAGAATCGGAGAGGAAGAGAGCGTAAGGGAGAAAGAGCAGAGTGTGAGTGTTTGGGGCTGGTGGGTGGGTATTTATACCCAGCCCCAGTTTGCCAATTTGGCAGGTTTAGCCCCTGCACTTTAGGTACCTAGTTTCCCAAATTTTGTTTCGGCTGATAACGACGTTGATGAGCGAGCCCTATTAATTAATAGGATTCCTTAGGTAATCTCGTTTATGTGAATCCTCTACAGGCACCCACGTTAGTATTTTATCATAATTCGTTTAACGATGTCCGTGGCGATGTTTGTATACGTTTCAAGTATTTACGAGTACGGGTCAATGTTAACGACAACGGTCTAATTTATGTAAGTTTGAAATTACGGGGTGTCACACGGAAGGAAAGATTAATTGTACTTATGTGTTGCTTTGTCATAGAGATGTCGTTTTCATCGATGCCGATCTACGTTTTTTACTCAGATGAGGAGTATGGGTCGACATCTCTGACCTCGTCTACAAGATCTATACCTGCAATTCTGACCCCTACGCCCCACATCTTGCTTCAGCCTATTGACCCCACGGAGGCTGAGACCCCTGCGCGTCCTCCTACTACTGTCCTCGCTCCCACTCTGGACCTCATTCCTAACACCACTGAGGCCATACCCACAGCCTCATATTCTAGGTTACCTCCCCCTCCCCCAGGCATATATTGGTGGATGCCTGCACCCGATATTCATGCCAGTGTCCCGAAGGAGCTCCTTCTAGGAGTCGTATATATCATTGGACCAATGATGCCGATGGCCATTCCGGTGACCATGTCACAAATTTTTATCGAGCCATCGCTTGAGTCTAGCCACACGACAACTAATGTTCAACCTGCTGACCCAGCCCTTGAGCCAGTCGATACCCTCCTCGAGCCTACTGATTCCACTCCTCATCCAGCCGACACTGAGGTAGTCCACCTTGATTCTAAGACTACTGATTTTGTCTCATAAACGGCCAAACCGACCAAGTGTTTTTTGAGTCGGAGCCTACTGAGGCCATTCCTCATTCTATTGACTCTATTCCATAGCCAGTCGACCCTATTCCCCATCCTACTGATTCATCCTCCCAGCCCACTGACCCTACTCCCCAGATTCCTAACACTGATCCTCATGATCTCACTTCTGAATCTGCTGACCCCAACCCTATGGCCACTATTCCTAAGCAAGTGGTTGGAGATATCCACCATTGCATCATTCTAACACTATCACCACCCTTGTTGCAACCCTACTAGACTCACCTTGTGGGTGTGCTTCATTTTCACACACCTAATAAGCGAGTTTATATCCCGATATTGATGTTAACTTATCGTCCCATGATAGACACATCGCACACCAGAAAAATTCACTCAAATGACTCCAGTCGCATAACAAGGCTAGACGCACGACTGGACACTTCATTCGCACGAATGGGCCTTCAATCGTACGAATCAACTTCCCTCGTACGATTGAACCCTCATTCATGCGACTCAGCCTTCAGTCGTACCACACATCACTCATTCACCCGAATCAATAACCAATCGCACGAATGAACCTTCATTCGTGCGGTTGGACCTTCAGTCGGGTGATACTCAGTCGCACACATTCATTCGGTTGACTCAATCGCACGCATTCATTCGGTTAACTCAGTCGTACGGTTTCATTCGCACGTCTCACCCCAGTCGCCCCGATCAATCACACGATGGGACCGGTCGCATGACTCAACCGCACGATGGGACCAGTCGCATGACCCAATCGCACGGCTGGCCCAGTCGCGGACTGCAGCAGGTCGCGACTGCTGGGTGGGTCGAACAGCCTTCGGCGATCCCGTGCTCGGTTTTCTCACAATCAAGACTTCCAGAAACACTCTCCTAACATGTCTAAGTGAAATGCACACGCTGATTGACCTCATAAGCACCCCCACGACCACATGCATTCGGGTTGAACCCGAACACCCGAATCCCGTACTTGCAGCAGTGAAACGGGTGATAAAACGGATGGAAATGGTCGCCTACCTGCTGGGAACGTGATTGCTCAGCTGTTGTGTGGTTTAGCCGGCGAAAACGGGCTCAATCGGGTGGAATTTGGTGCTGGAGTGAAGAATCGGAGAGGAAGAGAGCGTAAGGGATAAAGAGCAGAGTGTGAGTGTTTGGGGCTGGTGGGTGGGTATTTATACCCAGCCCCAGTTTGCCAATTTGGCAGGTTTAGCCCCTGCACTTTAGGTACCTAGTTTCCCAAATTTTGTTTCGGCTGATAACGACGTTGATGAGCGAGCCCTATTAATTAATAGGATTCCTTAGGTAATCTCGTTTATGTGAATCCTCTACAGGCACCCACGTTAGTATTTTATCATAATTCGTTTAACGATGTCCGTGGCGATGTTTGTATACGTTTCAAGTATTTACGAGTACGGGTCAATGTTAACGACAACGGTCTAATTTATGTAAGTTTGAAATTACGGGGTGTCACACGGAAGGAAAGATTAATTGTACTTATGTGTTGCTTTGTCATAGAGATGTCGTTTTCATCGATGCCGATCTACGTTTTTTACTCAGATGAGGAGTATGGGTCGACATCTCTGACCTCGTCTACAAGATCTATACCTGCAATTCTGACCCCTACGCCCCACATCTTGCTTCAGCCTATTGACCCCACGGAGGCTGAGACCCCTGCGCGTCCTCCTACTACTGTCCTCGCTCCCACTCTGGACCTCATTCCTAACACCACTGAGGCCATACCCACAGCCTCATATTCTAGGTTACCTCCCCCTCCCCCAGGCATATATTGGTGGATGCCTGCACCCGATATTCATGCCAGTGTCCCGAAGGAGCTCCTTCTAGGAGTCGTATATATCATTGGACCAATGATGCCGATGGCCATTCCGGTGACCATGTCACAAATTTTTATCGAGCCATCGCTTGAGTCTAGCCACACGACAACTAATGTTCAACTTGCTGACCCAGCCCTTGAGCCAGTCGATACCCTCCTCGAGCCTACTGATTCCACTCCTCATCCAGCCGACACTGAGGTAGTCCACCTTGATTCTAAGACTACTGATTTTGTCTCATAAACGGCCAAACCGACCAAGTGTTTTTTGAGTCGGAGCCTACTGAGGCCATTCCTCATTCTATTGACTCTATTCCATAGCCAGTCGACCCTATTCCCCATCCTACTGATTCATCCTCCCAGCCCACTGACCCTACTCCCCAGATTCCTAACACTGATCCTCATGATCTCACTTCTGAATCTGCTGACCCCAACCCTATGGCCACTATTCCTAAGCAAGTGGTTGGAGATATCCACCATTGCATCATTCTAACACTATCACCACCCTTGTTGCAACCCTACTAGACTCACCTTGTGGGTGTGCTTCATTTTCACACACCTAATAAGCGAGTTTATATCCCGATTTCTATTTTCTTCGATACGGGTGTCGATTGGAGTTTTGTTACTAGTAGTTTTAGTCATTAGATAGAATTACATTGACATATTTAGCTTGTAAGTTTACGATAGGTTTAACTTATGGTAAATTAATCAAAACAAACAAGATAATACAAGGATGCACTTTGAATTTGGTTGATCACTCTTTCGATATGGATTTATTACCTGTAACTCTTAAGAGTTTTGACATCATTATTGGCATAGATTGGTTGTCGAAAAGTCAAGCGGAAATTATTTGTCGTGATAAGATTATTCGCATTCCACTTCCAAATGTAGAGACAATATCAATTCAAGGAGAAAGGCGTGGTACCATGCTAAGGGCCATTACATATTTAAATCCTGGAAGTACTTACAAAAAGGCTATCATGCAATCTTGGCACACGTGGTAGAGAAGCAAGCGGATGAGTAAAGAATCGAGGACATACCTATTATGCTGACTACTCGGAAGTCTTTCCCGAGGACTTGCCCGGACTTCCACCCCAAAGACAACTTGAATTTTGAATTGACTTGGTACCTGAAACTTCTCCACTAGCACGATCACCATACTGACTACCACTATCAGATATGCATGAGTTGTAAACTCGAAATAATTATTAGATAAAGGATTCATAAGGTAGAGTTTCTCACCCTGGGGAGCTCCAGTCTTGTTTGTCAACAAGAAGGATGGATCATTCCGAATGTGCGTTGACTACCGAGAATTAAACAAACTCACTATCAAGAATCGGTATCCACTTCCATGAATTGATGACTTATTCGATCAACTTCAAGGGTCTAGCTATTACTCGAAGATTGATTTACGTTCGGGATATTACCAATTACTAATCCAAGAGGAGGATGTCCCTAAGACCGCTTCCCGAACTCATTATGGTCACTACGAGTTCATGGTCATGCCATTTGGGTTAACCAATGCACCATCCGTATTCATGGATATTATGAATAGAGTGTGCAAACTCTACTTGGATAAACTCGTAATCATCTTCATCAATGACATTTTGATATATTCACGAACCAAGGATTAGCACGAACAACATTTAATGTTAATCTTGGAACTACTCAAGAACGAGAAATTGTACGCAAAATTCTCAAAATGGGACTTCTGAATCCGAGAATTGCAATTTCTCGGGCATGTGGTTAATGAGAAGGGAATACATGTTGACTCATCCAAGATAGAGGATATTAAGAACTGGGAAGCACCGAGGTGTGATAATTCCTAGGTCTTGCAGGTTAATATCGACACTTCATTGAAAATTTCTCCAAAATAGGCCAACCGTTGAGGACTTTAACCTAGAAAGACAAGAAGTTCGATTGGGGTGATAAACAGGAAGTGTCATTTCAATTTTTGAAGCAAAAATATGTTATACACCAATTTTGTCACTACAAGAGGGAACCGATGGTTTTGTGATGTACTGTGACGCATCACGACAAGGGCTTGGTTGTGTCCTAATGAAACACGGCAAGGTTATTGCTTACGCTTCTCAACAATTCAAAGTGCATGAGAAAAATTACACTATTCACGACCTCAAATTAGGAGCTGTCGTTTTTGCACTAAAAATTTGACGACACTATTTGTATAGTACCAAGTGTGCTATATTCACTGATCATAAAAGCCTTTAACACATCTTCGATCAAAAGAACTGAACATGAAACAACGCAGGTGGATTGAGTTACTGAACGACTATGATTGCGAGATTCGTTATCACCTTGGAAAGCCAAATGTTGTAGCAGACGCTTTGAGCAACAAGGAACGAACCAGGACCTTGCAAGTGCGAGCGTTAGGAATGACGATCCACACGAGTCTAACTACTCAAATTCGCGAAGCTCAATCCGAAGCACTAAAGGAACAAAATTTAAAGGAAGAATCTCTTCACGTCATGGAAAAACAATTTGAGATCAAGTCTGATGGAGCTCACTACTTCATGAACCAAATTCGGGTACCAAATTTTGGAAACTTTAGGGATCTTTTGATGAATGAGGCACATAAATCCAGATACTCCATCCACCCAGGCTATGATAAGATGTATCAGGACCTGAAGGAGTTATACTGGTGGCCTAATATGAAAGCTAACATAGCCACCTATGTTAGCAAGTGCCTCACATGTTCAAAGGTTAAGGCAGAATATCAGAAGCCATCAGGACTACTGCACCAACCAGAATTCCACAATGGAAATGGGAACAGATTTCCATAGACTTCATAACAATACTACCCAAGACATCCACTAGGTGTGATACGATTTGGATAATTGTGGACCGATTAACAAAGTCTGCATATTTCCTACCAATTAAAGATACCGATAAAATGGAAAGGTTGACTTGGATCTATCTCAAGGAGGTTGTCTCAAGACATGGAGTGCCAATCTCCATTATCTCCAATCGAGACAATCGATTCACCTCTAGATTCTGGCAATCATTACAAAAGGCCTTAGGTACACGATTGGACATGAGCACCGTATACCACCCACAAATGGATGGTCAGAGCAAAGGACTATCCAAACATTGGAAGACATGCTTAGAGCTTGTGTGATAGACTTCGGACACCGTTGGGATGCTCATCTACCTTTAGCTTAATTTTCTTACAATAACAGTTATCACACTAGTATCAAGGCTGATCCATTCGAAGCACTATATGGAAGGAAGTGTCGATCACCATTGTGTTAGACAGACGTACGTGATAGACAACTTACTAGTCCTGATATCATACACGAACAACTGAGAAGATCACTCAGATTCAGAACCAACTCCAAGCCGCGCGTGATCGTTAGAAAAGCTCGCTGACATGAGACGCAAACCATTAGAATTCTAAGTGGGAGATAAAGTTCTACTTAAAGTCTCACCTTGGAAAGGAATTATCCATTTTAGTAAACATAGTAAACTAAACCCTAGATACATTAGACCATTTTAGATTCTAGCAAGGATTGGTCCCGTAGCTTACAAACTCAAACTACCACAAGAACTTAGTAGTGTTCATGATACTTTTCACATGTCAAATCTGAAGAAGTGCTTGTTAGATGAAACCCTAGTTATACCACTCGACGAGATTCAGATCGATGATCAACTTCATTTTGTTGAGAAACCTTTTGAGATCATAGATCGAGAGGTCAAGAGGAGGAAACAAAGTCGTATTCCCATCGTGAAGGTCCGATGGAATTCCAGACGGGGACCAAAATTTACTTGGGAACGCGATGATCAAATGAAACTCAAATACCCTTACTTCTTTGAAACCTTAGCAACTAGGAAAGACACTAACTGAATTTTGGGACGAAATTCTTTCTAACATGGGGAGTATATGACAACCGGCGAATTTCAGGTCAATACTCGGCCTGACTTAGTTATAATTTAATATATTTTACATGAGTTTCAATCGAGTTCTATCTATTTAAGCTTATTTCATGCAAAATTTAATGCATAACATTTCATGCAAAATTTCATGCATAACATTTCATGCATCGGTGATTCGTCTTAATTACCACTTTTACACGCGATACAACAGGCACACACGAACGTTGGTGTTAATTAATATATGTATACAAATAAACACTTTAAAGTGTTTCAAAGTATTTTATATTCTAGAGTTTCAAAGTATTTTAGATTCCAAATTAAATACACTAAAAAGATTAAATTTATAAATAAACCTAATCGCGTAAATTGATATTTTATCCGAAATGGATCATTTTAATGCGAATACTAGATACATGATGTATCATTAATATATCATCAATATTGAAATATTTAATATTATATAAGCTTTTAAAATACTTTAAGGCATTCTAAAAAGTAAAAAGTAAAAATATAAAAATATGTAAAAATACCTATAGTGCAACAAATGTCACCCAAATACCCTATACTACTAAAATATAAAACAAAACCCCCATTTTTCATCTCTTTGCCCCCCCCCCAACTCCTACTTTCCAAGATTTCTTGGAAATGTAGTTGACTTTTACTAAAAATCCAAGACTTGCCTTTTTTATGAAGCTCTTTTGATGTTGATTAAAGGGACCTAACCCCATTACTATAATTGGAGTGCTCCATCTCATCCATCCTTGTCAATAAGATGATACATCCATATTCCAAAAACCCATGCTAAAAGGGTGTAAGGCTATAAAGCATGCAAGCACTTCATTCACCAACCATAGCAACACAAATCACCAACACCACCCAAAGCACTCTTTTCCTTCTTTCTTCCCTTCAAATTTCGTTCAAGGCTTCATCACCACCATTTCATTTCATTTCAACTCATTTTCTACAAATCTTGGGTGATTCAAGTGCCATTGTTGAAGACTAAGTGATTTTTGAAGCATCCAAACATCATACATCAACCCTTCCATCTTTTCTTACTTGTTTTTAGTGAGAACACTCTCTTTTTGTTTATATATCATTCATTTCATTATATTATTCATCAACTAGATCATATGTAACAACATTCATCCACAAAAGTCTTTTATGTTAAAATGGTGTTTTACCAACAAAGAGTTTCAAGGAGTTTACTTCATACAAAATATTTTAACATGAACTCAATAATGATTCTTGTTCTTAAAAAGTAAATATTCATATATCCATGGTTGACCAAGTTACTAGTTAGTGATTTTATAAGAAGTCATATGGATTTGTTAAAACCTAATTTAATCTACAAAAGGATTTTGTTATGGTTATGCAATTTTAACCTTTACAAATATTTTTATATATTCTTCAAGTCCTACTTAGTTAGTGAGTGGCAATATATTATTACAAAAGTTGGGTTACAGGTAGACGATAATTTGATCAAATTTACAAGTATGGTTAAATATATACAAACATGAGACTTTTAAGGGAAATATATGAACTTCATAACTAAATATTATGTTAGTATACACGGTATGTTAAAATGGTTAGTGGGTGATTTTTTGTCTAAGATAACACATCACTTAGTTATCTTGACATGGGACTTAAAATATAAATTTATGAAATTCATAATATTAGTTACCAGGTTACTCAAAAATGGTTAAGACAAGTTGGTAAATTGACTAAAGTAGCTAATTAATTTATAAAAGAGATTTTACTTTATAATATACCAAAATTACTTAATAAATTAAAGAAACCCTAATTTAATATATGTCAAGAACTAGACAAAATAAAAAAATAATCTTACTAAGAAAATAAATAAATAATTATTTTAGGGGCAATATATATATATTTATACATGTATTGTAAAATATGAAAACTGATAATTTTACTTGGATGTTAATATTTCAAATTGTATTCCAATTAACATAATGTGAATATTATTTTACCTAAGAAAATAAGATTATTTCAAAAGCCTAGCTTCTATAATTTCATATGTAAATTGCATAACTAATTACTAAATACTCGAGTCATGTCTCGAGTCCAGTCAAATTGATATTTAGTTACCCAAATAATATGTCAACTTCAAGATTCAAGGTTTTTTTGAACATTTTCAAGCGAAGTTTAATTTATTAATATTTTCTAAGTAATATATATTTCACAAATATCCATTTTGTGTCACCAACGGGTCATCGGGTCAAACACTTTGTTACCGAGTGTGTGGATGAAATAGTCACATGCTCACCTACACGTAGGAGCAATTACTAGACATAAATTACCTTATTTGTTCTAGGGTGAACTTAGTTTGGATTTTCCTAAGCACTTGCAATACTTACAGATTTCACACCCGACTTACTTCACAGGTGAGTTTCACGGCCCCATTTTTACTTATTTTCCTTTTGGGGGAGATTACATGCAAATTACTATTTTCTTGGACACATTTACTTGTCAAGGGATTCACATGTTATATAAGTTGTTTACTTACCGTATGAAGTCCCCTGTTATCGGACCGTTAGCTTATTTCTCAAAGCGAGATGATAGTACTATTGGGTTGACTACTCCCACCCGGGTTAATTACCCTAACCTTGACCGGATGTCTAAACGGGTGCATTATTAGCGTATTCACCCCTGTGCTTACGGTAGGCATGGGTAGCGGCAATCTATTACAGTTACAGCCTAGTTTCGGTTGCGGTGCTTATATGATATTGTAGTATTTTATGATCGACAATCATATCATGGAAAGAATTGTGGTCCATTACATTGTTAACTTATTACTTTAAAACCTGTGAACTCACCAACTTTATGTTGACATATTTTCATGCATGTTTTCGCAGATATTTGACATGTGCATCAAGTTAAGCTAGCCTGGAGCATATCGTATTAGGGCCATTCATGCTATTGGATCATTTATTTATGTATTAGTCATGCTTTGAAAACAATTTACATTAGTTCTACTGCTTCCGCAATTCAACTCTGAAAACAATTATGTATTTTTTTAAACTTATTTGCAACGTATGTTTACTAAACACTTGTAAACATAATTGCTCGTTAACATTAGAAGTTCCTGAAAATAGAGTAAATAACGTAATCATGAAAATAATTGCGGAAGCGTAATAATTCATAATTCAGATGGCGCAAACATACGAGTAATTTATAGAAAATGTAAATTGTTCATTTGACCCAACAATGATGAATGCAATGGCGTGATGATCCTAATCTTACGCACCTTAAGAACCTAAAAGAAACATGCTAAAGTGTGAACACAAGTTTGGTGAGTTCACAGGTTTTGATAAAAGTAACATAATAGAAAGCAGATATAGTAAACAAAGTAATCTCAGTAGATAACTAGTACACTTAACAAGTTACATAGTATATGAAGTTTGCAACCGAAGCTGCCAATATAAATGAAGGCGTCGGCCGTGCTTACTAAGCCATAACAACAGAAAACGGTCAATTAAATAACCGTTTGACGTGCATTCGTCCTAGAGCAACTAGCCCGGGTGGAATTTGTCAAACCCAGTGGATCTACTCAGAACTACCTCACTCTAATACATAAATTAAAGGTTCGAAAGTGAGGACTTAAGTTGGTATAACACTAGTAGACAATTGCTAATTATAGTAATACTGATCTAATGAAAATACATTTTAGAACGCATGTTTCTCTCCCTCAAAAGAGGACGAGTAAAGTGGGGCTGAGAACTCTCCTCAAATGCATAATAATAAAGTAATGTAGAGATCAGGCAATTAGATTTCTGGAGTACCTGGATTTACATTTAATATTTAATTCATACTAAATACCAATAATTCGATCGTACGGTTTCGTGTTCTCGGTTCAGGTTCACCTTAGATATTAATTTAGTCAAACACCAATTCACACCAAATATATAAAACCCAATTATCATATTAACCGCATAACTCAATTATGTTTAATAATACATAACTCACACGACTTAATACACAACAATTAGATACATGAATATATATATATATATATATATATATATATATATATTGAAAACCACAAATATGTAAAGAACTACTGAAAACCACGTAAGCAACGTACATAACACCTTGATAAAAATGGTAATACTAAAAGATGATGGTTTGATTCTATTTTTTGATCGTTTCTTTCATTTTATCACCTCTCTCTCTAATTTTTTTAGAAAAACTATAAAATGTTCACATATGCAATACATTATGGGTGCATATATGCACATTATCAAAAGACTATAGATATCACACTTTTTAAAAATCTTTCTTAAAAGTAGTAAAATTACAAGTATTTTGATATATTTATATAATAAATATTATAATAGTTAATGTGGTTCTTTCTTGTTTTTTACAGATTTATGGTTCTCAATTTAATATTCCTCTCTCTCTCTCTCTCTCTCTCTATATATATATATATATATATATATATATATATATATATATATATATACATACATATATGTATATACATATATATACATAGATATACATATATATACATATATATATATATATATATATATATACATAGGGCAAGGATCAATTGTTAACCCTCTACTATTGCGATAACCGTGTTAACTTTGGAATATCAATCAAAATTATTATTTTTTATTGGAATAGTATCATTATACATATACAACGTTATGTTCTTTTATGTATATGTGTAAATTCACAAGCGTAAAAAAGTTACGACAAGTGTAAGTTACACTTACATCACTAAATGTTTACTGATGTAAGTGTAGTTTACACTAGTGTAAACTTTTTTAATTTTATGAATTTACACATATGCATTAAAGAACATATTTTTGTATATGTGTAATGATGTTATTCCAACAAAAAAATAATGATTTTGATTGATCTTCAAAAGTTAACACGGTTATCGCAATAATTGAGGGTTAACGATTGAACCTTACCCTATACATATATATACATATATATATATACATATATATACATATATATATATACATATATATCTACATATATATACATATACATATATATATACATATTATATATATATATATATATATATGTATGTATAGGGTAAGGTTCCAATGGGAACCCTGTGTTATTGCGAGAACTTGCGAGAACCCGTCAACATCAATATAAATCATAATTTTTTCTATTGCAATAACAATATTACACATATACAAGATTATGATATTTTATATATGTGTGTGAATTCGTAAATATAAAAAATTTACATTGGTGTAGGTTTTGCTTACAACTTTGAATATATGTGTTTTTTTTTGCAAAAGTTACACCAATGTAAACTCTTTTACACTTACGAATTTACACATATACATAAAATATCATAATCTTATATATGTGTAATAATATTATATAAGCAAAAATAATAATAATGTTTATTGATCTTGATGAATTTTCGCAAGTTCTCGCAATAAAAGAGGGTTCTCGCTTGAACCTTTTCCTATATATATATATATATATATATATATATATATATATATATATATATATATATATATATATATATATATATATATATATATATCATATAGGGTCAAAATGCTACTGCTTATACTCTTGCAAGCAAGGCGAGATATATATATATATATATATATATATATATATATATATATATATATATAAGATCTGATTGCTCTTAGTGATCAAGTTTGGCAAAATGTGGTTTGGGTGTTTATTAAAAATTATGTAACTTTGATTAATGACAATTCAGTCCTTCTTGTTTCTTGATTTGCACAAAGACCCTCTTAATATAATTAACTTCAACCCAACGAAATTTGATAGTTTGTATGGGAACGTTAAATTAATAATGGTTAGTTTAATGGCGTTAGCCTAAAAAAATACGTCTTGTCACACATGTGATTGCAATAATTTCAAACATGTGGCATAGTAAAAACACAAACTAATCTAGGTCAAAACCCAAGATCATCCATCACGAGTCAAATTGAAAGAAAAAATATTCAATTAAACTCAACCATTGGTGTTTAGAGATAATACCTTTCACTTGAGATTGTAGACCACAATAAAGAAACCATGTGCTAAGACTCTGGTCATTAGATCCGGTCTCATAAATCAAAATCCACAACCCTAATTGCCATGTAAAATCTAGATCTATATCGGAATCATCACCCAAACTTGATCACTAAGAGTAATCAGATCTCTATCCAGTGATAATGACTCAAGACAAGACAATGACATGCGAACATAACCTAGACGGTGACTGTAAGGCCCACCTTTCTCAGGGAAGCCTCACAGTTGGTCATTCACAGCAAAACATCGATTTAAAACAATCATTTACTCATATACATATAAGATATGTATATATTGCAGCGGAAAGTTACTGTCATTTCAATTCATTACAAGTAAAATATAAACATTGTCTTTAATCCACAAAACTATTTAGGGGTTCTTGTTTAGCTTTTCTTCATTCGGGATGCCAGTCTTCTAGTGCCAAGAAGCTTCAGTCCCATGCCTCTATTCCGTCGCTCTAACTCTTACCTGTCAACTGATATGCATACGAAAGTCAGCTTCGCTGAGTGAATTCTAGGTTTTCTTTGTAAATAACTTTTTGTAAAGGTATTAGCTTTAGCAGTTGAAAATAGTTCTCGTCTATCAAGCATCAATACATACAGGCTATCACTTTATCGATACTTTATCATTTCTTTTCATTTCTCGTTATTTATTACTCTTCTTTATCCGTCAATTCTCTGTCACAATCGGTGCCTAGGCTCGCCTAGGACTTTACCGACACGCCAATTAAGGGCTTACAGTCGTACTCGATCGGGCCATTAATGTCATGCCAATTCAGGGCTTACAGACCTGCCTGTTCGAGCATTACTTTATCCGGGTGAGGGCACAACAAATGCAACCCTCCTTTAGCCATTGCTTGCAAGTCTTTACTTTATCCCTTGCCTGCAAGACTTTACATGCAAGACTTTACTTTATCCAGGTACACGTTATGGGCCACATAACCTTTCTTTATGTTTCACTTTCTTATTTAAGTTATATATATATATAATATAACACAACACATCTCGAAGGCAATCCATCACTACAAGGTTATATCTCAATAAGGAAAAACACGTTATCAATTCGTTTGAAAATCCCGTTTCCCATATAAGATAGTAAGTAAAACTTTACTCTAAAAGAACTGGTCATAAAAAGGTATATATATTAGTATGCATACCGCCTCAAAACATTTAAAGCATGTGTAAAATAGGGGATCTAGAACTCATCTGAACTCGTCCAAGTATCTTAAATTCTAAGTCACTTAGGCTATAGCCTGAATACTCTAGCTGCACGAAAGTTAACATGCAAAAATGTCATTTTCTTCATAGTTTCGCCCATAGTTTCGCTACAGCGAAACTGCAGTTTCGTTGACAGTTTCGCTGGGCAGCACTTCTGCTAGTTTCGTAGTCTCGTCTGAATAGGAGTTCACAATTTCGCTGGTTGAATGCTTAAATTCGCTAGATCGGGGCCCAGTTTCGCTGGATGAACAGAAACTCAGATCCAGCCCATTTTTAACCCAAAATCTTAACTTTTTACGTCCAAATCCTTGGTTTACCTTTCATGAAACCAAATCTAAGCTTTTACACGTTTTCATACGTAAAAATTCGACCATTATGTGTTTCTTTAAACTTTTCTAAACCCCAAAACCCTAGAATCCGGGTTTGATCTACAGAAGGCCTTAGGGGCCGATTCTTACCTCGTTTTGTTGCTCTTTTCTTGTGTTTTGATGCTCCAATCCACCAGAACTTCAATCCTTCAAACCTTCAAGCTCCAAATCTTGAATTTCTTCACTTTCTCTCTCTACTTTCTCTCTCTATGAATTTGGTGGCTAGGGTTTGAAATGATGGAAGATGGAGCTGCTCATGCATGTTTAAGGGCTGATTAGGGCCCTTAAACCCATCAAGTCTAGCCCATTAAGGCTAATTTGATCCATAGCCCACTAATTTACCCCTTTATTTCTTAAATTAACCCTTAAAAGCCCATTATTATTAAATGGCTCGTTTTGGGAAATTTCGGGGCGTTACAAGTCTCCCCCCTTATTTAGGTTTCGTCCTCGAAACCTGCTTCGTCGTTAAACAGATCGGGGTATTGACGTCTCATTTCCTCCTCGGATTCCCAGGTGGCATCCGACCCCTTTCGATGTTTCCATTGTACCTTGACTTGTTTGACTACTTTATTTCTCAATTGTTTCTCCTTCCGGTCCAGTATAACCACTGGTTGTTCTACATAGTTCAGCTTCTCGTCCACCTCGATGTCATCTAGAGGTATGACTGCCTCATTCGGTGCTAAACATTTTCTTAAGTGTGACACATGAAAGGTAGGGTGAATCCCACTTAATTCTTCTGGAAGGTCTAGCCTGTAAGCTACATCCCCAACTCGTGCTAGTACCTCGAATGGTTCGATGAACCTGGGACTCACTTTCCCCCTCTTCTTAAATCGGATGATTCCCTTCCATGGTGACACTTTCAGCATTACCCTGTTGCCCACGCTGAACTCTATTGGTCTCCTTCTCCTGTCGGCGTATGACTTTTGTCTATCCTTGGCAGCCTTCATATACGCCTTGATTTTCTCCAACCTTTCCGTGGTGGCTTCCACGACTTCCAAGCTCCCTAGTTCCTTCTGCCCGATATCACCCCAACAAATAGGAGTTCTGCACCGTCGACCGTACAATAACTCATATGGGGGCATCTTAATACTGGCGTGGTAGCTGTTGTTATAGGAGAACTCTGCTAGTGGCAAGTGATCATCCCAGTTACCGCCAAATTCGATTACGCATGCCCGAAGCATATCCTCCAGGGTCTGGATCGTTCTCTCCGATTGCCCATCGGTCTGCGGGTGGTATGCGGTACTAACATGCAACCTCGCACCCATCTCTTCATGGAACTTTTTCCAAAACTTTGAGGTGAACTGCGTATCCCTATCTGAACAATCGATACGGGCATACCATGTCGCGCCACAATTTCTCGGATAAATAGTTCAGCAAGCTTTTCTGAACTAATTGCCTCCTTGATTGGCAGGAAATGCGCACTTTTAGTCAGTCTATCAACAACCACCCATATCGCGTCACGGCCTTTTGTCGTGCGGGGTAGTTTGGTGATGAAGTCCATGGTAACATGTTCCCACTTCCACTCTGGCACTTCTAATGACTGAACATAACCATAAGGTCTTTGGTGCTCAGCCTTCACCCGTAGGCACGTGAGACATTTATTTACATACGCAACCACATCTCTCTTCATCCCAGGCCACCAATAATCTTTCTTCAAATCATGGTACATCTTATTTGCGCCTGGATGTATTGAGTAGCGGGTCTTGTGCGCTTCATCCATAATCTTTTCCCGCAAGTCACCATGCTTTGAAACCCATATCCTGCCATGGAAGGTCTTAACACCCAAGGTGTTCTCTACCAATTCATCCGCTTTTCCCACCATCCTTTCCTTATTGATTTGCTGCTCTTTTAAAGCGTCCACTTGAGCTTTGCTTATCATCCTCATAACATCTGGGGTCACTACTAGTTGGCACGCCTTTACCCGGATCGGTTCATATCCTTCTTTTCGGCTCAGGGCATCGGCTACCACGTTCGCCTTACCCGGGTGATAATGGATTTCGCAGTCGTAATCCTTTATCAACTCCAACCACCTCCTCTGTCTCATATTTAGGTCCTTCTGCTCAAAGAAGTATTTCAGACTTTTGTGGTCGGTAAATATGGCGCACTTAGTTCCATACAAATAGTGTCTCCAGATCTTCAATGCGAACACTACTGCGGCAAGTTCCAAATCGTGAACTGGGTAGTTAACCTCCGTGTCCTTTAGCTGTCTGGATGCGTAGGCTATAACCTTTCCTCTTTGCATCAACACACAGCCTAAACCGCAGTAAGAAGCATCGGAGTATACCGTTAGGTCTTCATCTCCCTCTAGTAGGGTTAGTATCGGAGCTTTGGTTAATCTATCCTTCAATTCCTGAAACGCATTTTCCTTTTCCTTTCCCCAGTCGAACACCACGTTCTTCCTCGTTAACCTTGTTAATGGGGAAGCTATCTTCGAGAAATCTTTGATGAACCTTCTATAATAGCCGGCCAATCCCAAGAAACTACGGATTTCGGATGGCGTCCACGGGGAATTCCATTGCGTAACTGCCTCGACTTTTGCTGGATCAACCATAACTCCCTCGGAATTTATAACGTGCCCTAAAAACTGCACCTCCCGTAGCCAGAAGGCACATTTAGAGAACTTCGCATATAGTTTCTCCTTTCATAAGGTCTCTAACACCTCCTTAATATGACAAGCGTGGTCTCCTTCATTCTTTGAGTATATCAAAATATCGTCAATGAAGACTATCACTGATCGGTCCAACATCGGCCGACACACGCGATTCATCAAGTCCATGAATGCCGCAGGAGCATTGGTTAGCCCAAAAGACATAACCAGAAACTCATAGTGGCCATAGCGTGTTCGGAAAGCCGTCTTTGGGATATCTTGCTCCCTTACCTTCAGTTGGTGATATCCAGATCGGAGATCTATTCGGGAGAACCAGCTTGCCCCTTGCAATTGATCAAACAGATCGTCTATCCGGGGTAGAGGGTATCGATTCTTCACGGTCAGCTTATTCAACTCCCTGTAATCTATACACATCCTCATGCTGCCATCCTTCTTCTTCACAAACAGCACGGGAGCGCCCCACGGAGAAATGCTGGGCCTAATGAATCCCTTGTCAAGGAGTTCCCGCAGTTGTGACATGAGCTCCTTCATCTCGGACGGAGCTAGGCGGTAGGGTGCTTTGGCAATGGGTTGGGCTCCTGGCAGTAAGTCAATCTGAAACTCTATCTCTCTATCTGGTGGTACTCCTGGCAGATCCTCCGGGAATACGTCGGGAAAGTCCCGTACCACTGGTACATCGGGCAACTCTTTCGCTTTATCTTTAACATCCTTGACATACGCTAGATAAGCTCCGCACCCTCGCCTCATACATTTCTCCGCCTTGATCATGGAAATGATCCTTTAGACCTTACAATCGTTATCACCGTAGATCGTAACCGAACTACCATCTGGACCCGTTAATCGGATCATCTTCTGTTGGCATACTATGTTAGCATCGTGGGCCGCTAGCCAACCCATCCCTAGTACGACATCGAAACCTCCTAAGGGCATAACAAACAATCGTCCGGGAAAGTAATGGCCTCCTAGTTTAATGTGGCAATCCTCTATCATCCTGACTATTCTAATGGACTTACCATCGACTGTTTCTACTTTGAAGGCATCATCTATTTCCTTAGTTTGGACATCTAGTGTAGCACAGAAGGATACAGATACGAAACTCTTACTGGCACCACTATCAAATAATATGGAGGCGCAAACATCATTGACAAGGAACGTACCTGACACTACGTCCGGGTCCTTCCTTGCTTCTTTCTTGTTCATGGTGAAAGCCCTTGCCTTGACCTTGGGCTTTCCATCATCCCCCTTGTCATCACCCCTGCTCGTGCTCGAGCTTCCCGGCTTGGCTTTCTTGCAATCCTTGCTGTAGTGCCCCGACTCATGGCAGTTGAAGCACTCGTTTACTTCGGGGCACTCCCTAGCCATATGACCTGTTTTCCCACACCGGTAGCACCCATGGATACCCAATCGGCACTCTCCGGGATGCCTCCTCCCACACTTCCCACAGTTCTTAACTTCCTCGATCCCCTTCACAACCATCTGTTTTGCATCCACCCTTGCTTTCTTGTTCCCCGGTTGGTGGCCACCACTTCCATATCTCTTCCCATTGTTATTCCAAGCCTTCTTCGTCTCACCCACTATCACCGGCCTGCGATGATCGTACAACCTTCCACTGAGGTCCACCGCTGATCTAAAAGTACCAGGTCGGGCAGTGACCATGTCCCTACGAATGTCCAGAGGCAACCCTTATATGTACCTCTTGATTCTCTTGGATTCGGGAGTCACCAAGTCAGGCACCAGACGTGCCATTTCATTGAATTTTGTAGTGTACTCCTGGTGAGTCATATTTCCAGCCTCCAAACTCACGAACTCTTGCTCAATCTTGTCAAGCTCTCTTTCCGGGCAGTACTCCTCTATCACCAACCTCTTCATCTCCGGCCACTTCATCCTCTCAATGGCCTCCTCTCCGTAAGACTCAACAATGTTATCCCACCAACACAATGCTGGATCCAAAAGGGAATAGGAAGCAAACTTCACCTTTTGGTTTTCACGGCACTCACTGATCTTCAGTATGGCCTCCATTTCCCTGATCCAACGCTGGGCAGTGGCAGCGTTACCAGTACCATCAAATGTCGGGGCCCTACACCTCTGAAAATGCCCGTAGCTGCACCCATTCGCCCTCTCTTCCACCTCGGGACCGTCATGGTTACCCAGACGATCTCCCTCGTCGCTCAACTCCTCAGTCTTGACCGCTTCCTTCCTATCCACCTTCTCGGAAGCTGTACTCTTCTTACTGTCGCCCTTAACCTGCTCCACAAATTCCGCAAGCAGAGCGGGCATCACTCCAGAGAGGACTTGATGCACCTCTTGGGCAATAGCTTCCTTCACTGTCTCCTTCAGTTTTGCCTGGTCAGTAGTGAGCCCCTCGGCTCCCATTTCTAACTCAACCTCCTCCTCTTTAACCGGCTCCTCGACCGGCTTTCGGGTTGACCTTTTCGTTGGCTTCACCGTTGCACTTGCAGTTTCCTTTGCCTTAGTCGGGGGCCTTCCCCTACTGCTTCTCCGGGTGACCATTGTTGGGACTTCTTTCTTTGGTGCCATTCTTTCTACTTCCTATAAGATTCAGAATGTTAATATGGTCCTTCAAGGCAAGTTCAGTTCACGACAAGTTTTGTAAATTTTTAATAACAGTGCCCAGTTGTGATTAACTACTTACAGAACTTCTCGCGCCATAAACTTTCCTATCCTGAACCACACCAACACCAGAACCTACTATACCTAGTCTATGCACGTATAAGTCACATAAATTCAGATAGGTGTCACAGATAACTTTATCATACTCTACCTCGGCTCTTACTTAAATAAGAAGGCACTATCCCTCGGAATAATACCTACAACATACTTTGTTACCTCTTGGCATGGAGCTTCTTGGACTGGCATCCTTGACACTTGGTCCCATTATCTGTTTAAGTTTAGGTTTACAAAAACAGTTTTCCCAAATCTCTTAAACATTGGCTCTGATACCAACTTGTAAGGCCCACCTTTCTCAGGGAAGCCTCACAGTTGGTCATTCACAGCAAAACATCGATTTAAAACAATCATTTACTCATATACATATAAGATATGTATATATTGCAGGGAAAGTTACTGTCATTTCAATTCATTACAAGTAAAACATAAACATTGTCTTTAATCCACAAAACTATTTAGGGGTTCTTGTTTAGCTTTTCTTCATTCGGGATGCCAGTCTTCTAGTGCCAAGAAGCTTCAGTCCCATGCCTCTATTCCGTCGCTCTAACTCTTACCTGTCAACTGATATGCATACGAAAGTCAGCTTCGCTGAGTGAATTCTAGGTTTTCTTTGTAAATAACTTTTTGTAAAGGTATTAGCTTTAGCAGTTGAAAATAGTTCTCGTCTATCAAGCATCAATACATACAGGCTATCACTTATCGATACTTTATCATTTCTTTTCATTTCTCGTTATTTATTACTCTTCTTTATCCGTCAATTCTCTGTCACAATCGGTGCCTAGGCTCGCCTAGTACTTTACCGACATGCCAATTAAGGGCTTACAGTCGTACTCGATCAGGCCATTAATGTCATGCCAATTCAGGGCTTACAGACCTGCCTGTTCGAGCATTACTTTATCCGGGTGAGGGCACCACAAATGCAACCCTCCTTTAGCCATTGCTTGCAAGTCTTTACTTTATCCCTTGCCTGCAGGACTTTACTTGCAAGACTTTACTTTATCCAGGTACACGTTATGGGCCACATAACCTTTCTTTACGTTTCACTTTCTTATTTAAGTATATATATATAATATAACACAACACATCTCGAAGGCAATCCATCACTACAAGGTTATATCTCAATAAGGAAAAACACGTTATCAATTCGTTAGAAAATCCCGTTTCCCATATAAGATAGTAAGTAAAACTTTACTCTAAAAGAACTGGTCATAAAAGGTATATATATTAGTATGCATACCGCCCCAAAACATTTAAAGCATGTGTAAAATAGGGGATCTAGAACTCACCTGAACTCGTCCAAGTAGCTTAAATTCTAAGTCACTTAGGCTATAGCCTGAATACTCTAGCTGTACGAAAGTTAACATGCAAAAACGTCATTTTCTTCATAGTTTCGCCCATAGTTTCGCTACAGCGAAACTGCAGTTTCGTTGACAGTTTCGCTGGGCAACACTTCTGCTAGTTTCGCTAGGCAGATTCGCTGGCTTGAGCGCCCAACTTTCGTTGGAATTCCCTAGTCTCGCAGAGTCTATAGGTCATCTGGGTTTTAGCGAGATTACCGGCGAAACTGTAGTTTCGCCTGAGCGAAACTGTAGTTTCGCTGAAATTTCTCCTAGTCTCGCTGAATGAGTTCACAGTTTCGCTGGTTGAATGCTTAAATTCGCTGGATCGGGGCCCAGTTTCGCTGGATGAACAGAAACTAAGATCCAGCCTATTTTTAACCCAAAATCTTAACTTTTTACGTCCAAATCCTTGGTTTACCTTCCATGAAACCAAATCTAAGCTTTTTACACGTTTTCATACGTAAAAATTCGACCTTTATGTTTCTTTAAACTTTTCAAAACCCCAAAACCCTAGAATCCGGGTTTGATCTACAGAAGGCCTTAGGGGCGGATTCTTACCTCGTTTTGTTGCTCTTTCCTTGTGTTTTGATGCTCCAATCCACCGGAACTTCAATCCTTCAAACCTTCAAGCTCCAAATCTTGAATTTCTTCACTTTCTCTCTCTACTTTCTCTCTCTACGAATTTGGTGGCTAGGGTTTGAAATGGTGGAAGATGGAGCTGCTCATGCATGTTTAAGGGCTGATTAGGGCCCTTAAACCCATCAAGTCTAGCCCATTAAGGCTAATTTGATCCATAGCCCACTAATTTACCCCTTTATTTCTTAAATTAACCCTTAAAAGCCCATTATTATTAAATGGCTCGTTTCGGGAAATTTCGGGGCGTTACAGTGACACATACAGTGGCGGTCCGTGGTCTTGGCGGTAGTGCAAGGGTTGCAGTCGACACAGGATTACAACTATTATTATCTCTCCAACCACAACCCGAATGACCGCACTTATGCAACTGGTTGAACCAATTATTACAACCCTTGATCATCCAACATCTCTTCCGTTATAATTTCCCATCTCATATAGTTGGTTAACCTTAACTTAAGAATTTATTACCATACTTGACCGGTCACTTTGCCTGAAGATTGCAAGTGTTGTATGTGTCATGGTGTTCTGCGAATAGACGCTTCCCAGAGTCATATATTTTCTTTGAAAACAATTATTGGAAGAAAACAAACATCAAAATCAATAATGTACTGCAACTAAAATCAATGACGACTCTTTTATCTTAGTCACTAGACAAACATGAAAATAGATAAAATGACCTTTTATCTATTTATAGTAAACCTAATTCTTGGGGATTACGTTTCTGTCAAAAATATAGACTTAATAATAGGAAGCGTGATCAAAACAAAAATAACCACCAAAAACCAAAAACATGGTTTTGGCTAAAAGCTAAAAACTATGGCTTCAGTCACCTTTTTTAGAATTAATCGAACAAGAAAACTATCCATTTCATGGCATCTTCATACAATACATTTGAGAACTTTCTTCTAATGGCTTGGTCATAATACACTCAAGGCAAGTCAGCTACAATTAAGCCTCTTGTCTTCATGAAGAATTGATGACATTGTAATGCATTTCCCTCTAAATGGATAACAACATAACCCAACTTCACATATTGAAAATGTACCCACACTTTCATATGTTTGTCCTTTCAAATCATTATCTTCGTTGTGGACGTAAGGTAATCAAAAAGATCCAAACCCGAGAACTGTAGGGTCAGATTGGTCCATAACAAAACGTATCAGGTACATATGTTACGCATCTATGTCAAAGCAATAATCATCAATCTAAACCATTGAAATATCACACCCTCATTGTCGTGAGTCATCGTGACCTACTTATGTAACAAACTCTTTAGTGTTGATACATATTGATGTACCTAGTTTATGTTCTGAATGTAAAAGTCTTTCATGTCTTACATATATGTAATCGATGTAATGAATTGAATGAATGATATATGAAGTGCATTTTGATGTTAATTTATGTTTGATTATGTCATGATATCATTATACTGAATGTGTTGAACGTGTATGAACTAACTATATAGGTTTGATGTTGTTCAACATGGTTCTAAGTCAATAAAAACTTAGAAGTATGTTTAAATTATCCATGTGATAGTTCATGCTAATGGACCATGCTAATGGACCATACGCATGAATATATCATGCTTATGGACCAGTCGCACGACTAAACCAGAAGACTGGATCAGTCGCACGACTGAGACATAAGATTGAGTCAGTCGCACGACTGAACCTTCAGTCGTGCGTATGAGTCACTCGCATGATTCAGTCGCACGAATGAACCATGCTAATGGTTTAGTCGTATAATGAAGACATAAAACCTATAAATACCATGTAAATTCGTGGAAAAACTGACAGGATCTCAGCCTCTCGTGTTGATCAATTAGATTATGTTTGCAGCGGATTTAGCACATTAATTAGCAATTAAAGCAAGAACATAAAAGATATTGCGATTAAAGCATAAACATAGAGAGAGAAGAGTTCTGCGAAGCAATAAATGTTCTATTGGTCGCACGTTTCGGCATTTAAAACTGTATGGCTTGCCATCCTTATATAGGCGGCAAGAGCATGGTAGTGATGTCCTTTTCTGACATCACTGAATATTTAAATTACAGTCGTCAAAATATAAAACTACTGAAGATGTCAACAACTGACATCCTCTTACAAAAGTTCCTAAGTGCTGACAAAAGTAAACTACTGAAATCCTACAACGACTGAAGAACAAACTCTTCAGTCGTTTATAACTACTGATACTATAACAACTGAAGAACATGCTCTTCAGTTGTTGTACAACTACTGAAATGAAATAAACTACTGAAAAGGAAAAACCATCACAACAACTGAAGAAGACTTCTTCAGCTGTTGTGACAAACTCTGAAACTTCAGCACTTGGTCTTCAGACTTTGGTCTTCAGATGTTTCATCAACTGATGACTTCAGTAGTTGTCATCAGCTGATGTCTTCAGTCGTTGTCTTCAGACTTTGTGCATCAGCAGTTGTTCATCAGTTCTTCAGTTCTTCAGACTTTGATCTCCAGCACTTGTCTTCAGTACTTGAAGTCTTCAGTACTTGTGTTTATCAGTACTTTAGACTTCAGTACTTGTCTTCAGTACTTTGGGATCTTCAGCTGTTGTACTTCAGTTCTTTGAACTTCAGCTGTTGATTCTTCAGACTTTGTCAGAACAGCTGATGGGAGTCTTCAGCTGTTGTTGTGATGTCATGTGGGACTTAGAGGTTTTCCTGATCTTGGCTCATTGGTTCTTTTGGTCCAACAAACTCCCCCTGAACCAATGCAGCCAAAACCTCTAATTATTGGATGTCCCACTTATTGGTGGCATAAAGATTGGTCTATTTCCTCCTAGATCAGATTAGGAGTTGACCCAGATTAGCACTGGCCGGAGAGGTAGTCTCAAGTGTTTGTTTGGCTAAGTATGGATGGGAGCTCTGTCTTGGGGAATTGGACACAGAGCTGTTACCCCATCCATGAGATCTACCTCCCATGTACAAGTCGGTAGGATTCTCGGGTGTAGGCCTGAAGAAAGATCAATTGTTCTTCTTTGGACAGGTCTTCAGGCATACCATCAAATAATCCCTCCCGACCGTACAGCTCTGAGATGAACTTGACCTGTTTACCATTATTGAGCTCAATTGTTGTGATTTGCCTATAAGCAAACTCATCAGGATGTTTACCCTCCAACAACAGGTTGAGCTCATTTCTCTGGAAATTCTCAAGCTTCTTATAGACCAGACCCTTCCTAACCACCCTATTATCTAGCATTGAAAAGGGTGATTGGCCGGCTCTATAAGCTTTCTCGAATTCCTCTACTATTTCCAAGGGTGGTATTACAAGAGCCACAGAGATCTCTTCATCTACAATTCTCTTTAATTGGCTCTTGTACCTCACAGGCATGTCCTTCTTGACTATCCTGTGAGCCACCCTTGGGTCAGGCCAAGTTCTCACCTTATCCTTTTCATATTGAAAAGTTTGTTTCAAGGTGAATAATCTCAGAGCCTCTTTCTGCATGTTTATTATAGAGGTCGAAGCAGCATAACATTTGTCAATGCTTTTCAGCATTTCCTCATCATGTTTCTTTTGCTGCTCCTCCTCTTCTAACTTAACCCTCACAGTGTCCTGCTGTGAGGTGGGAGTGATGGTTTGTGGTTTAGCTTTGGGTAGAGGTATAACTGCTGAAAGTGGCAGACTATCCTCCTCATCCTCCTCATCTTCTTCTTCTTGCAGCCTCAACACCCTTCTCTTCTTCACCAAGGGTGGATCATTGGCTGCGGGTTTTGATGGTGAAGGGGTTGGTTTTGTGGGTTGTGGTTTGGTTGTTGGTGTGGGAATGTTGGCAGGCACTGCTAGTAGCCTAGAGATAAGTGCTGGTTTGGTTAGCTTTACTAGCAGTGTCCTGTTCCCAGCACCGGCTTCAGATAGGGCCTCAGCAACCAGTCCTTTGGTAAAATCACCAGCCGAACAGATCTTGGTGGTTATTGCCAAGAGTCTGTCCCTGGTCCATGCCTTAACATCAAGGACTGGTCTGCCCAGATACTTCGAAGTGAACCTACTCATAGCCTCAAGTTTTTGTCTTTCTTCTTGGCTACGAGTAGTCCATCGGTATTCAATCTCTTTCCTCTCCATGTTCCTGATCTCTTGATCTAGCAAAGCAGTGTCCTTGTCAAAGCCTTGCCTGAACAGCTGTTCAATGACTTTGTTCATTGAACGGTTATGTTCAGCATCAGCCTCCTTGACAAGGGCTGCTAGATCAGGATCAGCCACCTTCTTTCCCTCTCCCTTATTCTTATCAGTGCTACTGAAATCCTTTTGGATTTCAGCCACTTCTATATGTTCTACCTCCCTCACTTTCCTCTTCCCCTTCTCCCTCACCCTACTAGTCTCCTCAGCCAACTCCCTCTCTACCACCACCACTTTCTCTGCCTCTTTCTCCTCCTCTCCCCTCTTCCTCTTGTCTTGCACTGATGTCTCCCCCTTTTTGGTTGCATTGGTTGGGGTTTGACTATCAGCAAGAGCCTTATGTATGGCAACCTCCACCATGGGTTGTATATATGTGGGAAGCCTCTCATCAAGGGTTTGAATAACTATATCTTTAAGGATTGGTGTGATGAGAGGCAGGGATTTCTGGAGGATAGCATCCAGCTGCTCAGGGGGGTTCTGTCCCTGAGAGCTAGTGCCAGAAGCAGGGGCTGGTGGCTGAGTTTGTGGGAGTGGCTCAGTGTCTGTGAGACCTTCGGGTGAAGGTGCCATCTGTGGGGTAGTGGTGGCAGATGGACTTCTATCCTGAGTCATCTGAGCAAGCAGCTCTTTGAGTCTGCTTATCTCATCCTCAAGGATAGTGTTTTGAGCAACTACATCGTAGAAGAAGCTCAGGTCATCATCAGCATGAGCTGAATCACCTGACCTCCTGACATTGTCAGGATGAACATGTCCTGAGTGTGGCTCAGTAATGACATGTGCCCCTTGTTCATGGTACTGGGGACTTCTGGCCTCAGGATTGGATCCATCATCGGCCATTGCCTCTGGTGAGGTCTTAGAGATGTTACCAGCTTCACCCTGCTCAGATGTTGATGCAGGGGAAGTGGCAGCCTCACCAGATTGTTCGCTCTCCCTAGCCACACTGGGAGAGTGAACTGATTCTCTGTGCTGTGGGCTCTGATCAGCACTTGTGCCCACCCCCTCTTCGGTTGGAGTCTCCCCAGTGGTAATAGGTTTCTGGGGAGAGGGTGGAGTGCTCAGATCAGTCAGCACTTTGGCTATAACCAATGTTGGGCTTAGTGGGGCGGTCTCCTCTGTATGTGGGCTAGAAGCAGCATGCACATGGGGAGGACTGTGCTCTTCAATGGCAGCCTCCTCAAGTGAGGAAGACCCCAGTAATGTGGTTGCCCCAAAATTGGTTGCATCAGGCTCCTGTTGAGAGGAAGCCTGTGCGGTTGTGGTGGGTGGAGTCGTGGTACCTGCTGGGAGAATCGAACCAGCAGGCACATCCTGCCTTTGTGTGGCAGGGGCATCCTCAGGGGACTCATCTCCCTGAGTAGCCTTTGTGGGCTTCTTTTTGGCTTTTGGCTTGGTGGGGACTTTGGATTTGGAGGTGGAGGCTGTGGGTTCCAGCTGCGTGGGTTTTCGCAGCCGGCCAGCCTGTTTGAGTGTGGGGTCAGTGTTGTGCCTGGAGTATACCTCAGCTTGAACAGCCATGGCAGGGACCCCGGTGCCAACTAGTCCCTCAGCCTGAAGCTGGTATTCGATCATGGCCATTATGAACCGTGGATATAAGTTCCAACGGTTAGAAAAAGGTTTTGTGGCCATGTCCTTGAGTTCCAAAAATAAAAGATCAGTAAAATTTAAAGGTTGTTTCTCAAGGATAGAATACAATACCTGCTGCCACCTTGTGGACATCTGGTCCCACGAAGAGGTCTTGGGAGCCAGACATACATTCACCATGTGGAAGATCAAGCGTTGAGGATCAGGAAAGTGTTTCTTCAACAAGGTAGAGGCGGAGAGGTTACCCTGATAGTCATGAGATGTGAAGGAGAGATCAAGGGTACCTTTGGGGAAGGAAGTTGGGTGAGTGGCATCATCCAGCTCTAGGGTTTGGCGTAGAGCAGCTGGAGTGATAACCACGGGTTTGCCGTTGACGGAGGACCGGAGAGAGACCTCGGCATTCTGCTCTCCTCCGTCAAGGAGTCAGTGTATAGTGTGGGGTTCAAGAGAAAAGCCGTTTTGTATGGTGAGTCATACATAAGGTCGACGGCTTGGTGAAATTTGGGCCATAATGGCGATTTTGTAAGGTGGGCGACACAGTTGTGTCGAGGTTTCAGTTGCATGTTCGCCATTAATGGTGTATGGGAATTTCAGAGGTTTGTAAGGATTAGGTCAAGTGAGGAGTAAATGCTCTGAAGGTGGGGTATTTATAGGGTAGGGCAAAGGTTGAAAGAAAACTACTGAAGGTTTTGGTGTTAGTGATCAGTTGTTGTAACAGCTGATGACGTGGTTTTAACCTTCAGTGGTTGTAACATCTGAGGACTTGGCGTTAGCCTTCAGTAGTTGAAACTACTGAGACCTTGGTTTTGTCCTTCAGATGTTGTCTGAAGAGTTACTGTCAGTCTTCAGTAGTTATAAACTACTGATGACCTAGTATTCTTCTTCAGACGTTGTAACAACTGAAGACTTGGTTTTAGCCTTCAGTAGTTGTGAACTACTGATGTCAGTAGTTGTGAACTACTGAAGACATGGTTTTGTCCTTCAGTTGTTTGTGTATGAAATATCAGCTGTCGTTATCAGCTGATGAGAAATTACTCATCAGCTGTTTCCGTCAAATCAGTTGTTTCATACTAGCCTCCACATTTACTCATCAGCTCTTTGGCTGACTTTCAGATGTTTCATTGACCCTTCAGCTCTTGGGAATATGCCTTCAGCTCTTGGGATCAGATGTTCACAAGTGCTGATAAAATTCTTCAGAGCTGGTGAACAAATTTTGTCTTCAGTATTTGTGTAAGATTACACATCAGTACTTGTGAGCAAAATTTGTTCTTCAGTACTTATTTATTGAAAATCATACATCAGTAGTTGTAATCCACTTCACTACATCAGTTGTTTTTCAATAAATAATGTACATCAGTACTTTGAGTCAGTTTAGTCTTCAGTAGTTGTGAAAGAGCTGAAGACTAAATTACTCATCAGTACTTATATTTGACCTTTGCTCTTCAGTAGTTGTGAACTAAGAGTACCAGCATAGGTCAAATCATTCAAGCTGCAGCATACCAAGCCTTAGTACCAAATTTTGGAATGTGGCACTATCTAAAGGCTTAGTAAAAATGTCTGCAAGCTCATCAGCACTAGGCACAAACTTAGGATCAATCAGACCTTTCTCATAGCAATCCCTGATAAAATGATGTTTGATCTCAATATGCTTGGTCCTAGAGTGCTGGACTGGATTCTTAACAATACAAAGAGCTGAAGCACTATCCATTAATAATGGAGTCTTAGTCTCAGTAATGCCATAATCCAGAAGTTGGTTCTGAAGCCAGAGTATTTGAGAGGTACAACTTGCAGCAGCAATATACTCAGCTTCAGCAGTGGATGTAGCAATTGATGTTTGTTTCTTACTCTGCCAAGAAACTAAACAATTGCCTAGGAATTGGCAACCACCAGAAGTGGATTTTCTGGTGACTTTGCATCCTGCATAGTCACTATCAGAGAAAGCAACTAATTTGCATGAATGCCCAGCTGAATACCAAAGTCCTAGTGATTGGGTACCTTGCAGATATCTAAAGATCCTTTTGACTGCAATCAAATGGGATTCTTTAGGTGCAGCCTGAAATCTAGCACAAGCACATGTTGAAAACATGATGTCTGGTCTAGAAGCTGTAAGGTACATCAAGGACCCAATCATACATCTGTAAAGGGTTTCATCAACCGCTTTACCTTTCTGATCAACATCTAGTTGTGTGATGCTGCTCATGGGAGTAGAACAGGGCTTACAGGATTGTAAATCAAACTTATTCAGCAACTCTTTGGTATACTTGGACTGATGGATGAAGATTCCATCATCCAGTTGTTTGATTTGCAAGCCCAGAAAGTACTGTAATTCTCCCATAGCACTCATTTCAAATCTCAGCTTCATAAGCTTTGTAAATTCATCACACAACTTTGGATCAGAGGATGCAAAGATGATATCATCAACATAAATCTGAACAAGGAGCTTATGTTGTCCCACAGTCTTGATGAATAAGGTTTTATCAATGGTGCCTCTAGTGAACTTGTTCTCTAGAAGAAAGGTTGAGAGTGTCTCATACCAGGCTCTAGGTGCTTGCTTCAGCCCATAAAGAGCCTTATCAAGCTTGTACACCCAATCAGGATGTTTATTGTCCTCAAAGCCTGGTGGTTGACACACATAAACCTCTTCTTTGATTTTTCCATATAGGAAGGCACTTTTGACATCCATTTGATAAACCTTGAGACTGTGAAAGGCAGCATAAGCTAAGAACAGTCTAATTGCTTCTAGTCTGGCCACAGGTGCAAAGGTCTCATCATAATCGATTCCTTCCTCCTGTGCAAACCCTTGAACAACCAGTCTGGCCTTGTTCTTGACAATTTGGCCCTTCTCATCTGTTTTGTTCCTGAATACCCACTTGGTGCCTATAGCACACTTACCTTTGGGTAATGGAACAAGCTCCCACACTTGCTGTTTCTTGAATTGAAGTAGCTCAAGCTGCATAGCTTCCACCCATCCATTGTCTCTTAAAGCAATATGATAGTTCTTTGGTTCTTGCTGACTGATGAAGAGAGCATAGAAGCAGAAGTTGGACAATTGATTCCTGGTTGAAACTCCAGCATGAATATCACCAATGATTTGTGAAGTGGGGTGATTCTTGAGCTCTTGATAAACTATGATATCTGTGCAAGTGTTTGTAGACCCATCAGCAGCAACAGATGGTGATGGAGATTCCTGAAACCATGTAGAGGATGGCAGCTCAAATGAAGTAGAGCAAGCAGAAATCTCATCAGCATTTGTAGTGGATGGAGCTGCTGAGGCTACAGGAGCATCAGGTTCAGTGGAATTAGGCAGGTTGTCACTGAACTTGAAGAGGTGAGTACTGACTTCATCATCTTCAGTACCACCAGGTGGAGATCTGTTGACAGGCTCAACAGATGGAGGTTGATAAGGAACATATTGCAGTATGTTCAGATCAAACAGCTTCACAGGGTTTTGTGGAATCTTGTCCTTTGGAGATTCATTGAACTTAACATGCAAAGTTTCTTCAACCCCTTTGGTTCTACAGTTGAAGACTCTGTATGCTTTGCAAGTTGATGAATAACCAACAAAGTACCCTGCATCCACCTTACTAGCAAACTTATGGAGTGGGTTGCTAGTGTTGAGAATGAAACAAGGACACCCAAAGGCTCTAAAGAATGAAATAAGAGGGGCCAAATGATGAAGAACTTCATAGGAGTCTTCATCAACCTCTTATTTACTAAGGCTCTATTCTGTACATAGCAAGCTGTATTGACAGCTTCAGCCCAAAAGGTCAGTGGCAGCCCTGAGTCAGCCAACATTGACCTTGCTGCTTCAATGAGGGTCCTGTTCTTTCTCTCCACCACTCCATTCTGTTCAGGAGTTCTTGGAATGCTAAACTGCCTTCTAATTCCCTTGGACAGGTAGAAGTCATCAAGTGTGTGGTTTCTAAATTCTGTTCCATTGTCACTCCTCACACACTTGACCTGTAGGGAATACTGCTTTTCTACTTGTAACACAAAGTTCATTATTGTCTTTGCTGCTTCATCCTTGGAGTGCAAGAAGAAAGTCCATACAAACCTGGAGTAATCATCCACAATTACCAGGCAGTATTTCTTCTTTGCCATGCTCATTACTCTGACAGGACCAAAGAGATCCATGTGCAGAAGTTGTAAGCAGGCAGTGGACTTAGGTTCTTCTATTGAAGGGAATGAAACTTTGTGTTGTTTTCCTTTCAAGCAAGCAGTGCAGTCATCTTCACACTTGAACTCCTTCAGAGGCAATCCTCTTACTAAACCATGGCTTATAAGCTGATTCATGTTCTTGAAATTAACATGACCCAGCCTTCTATGCCAAAGTGTAGACTCTTGAGGAGATGCCTTGGAGAATAGGCAAGGATGGCCTTTTAAATCCATCTTTTTGGAAAGATCTAAGGCATACACTCTTCCTGTCCTGTTGGCCTTCAGGAGAGTGTGTTCATCCAATGCCTTGTCAATCAAACTCAGAACTTTGGATGACAGAATCCTACAGTTCTGGCTTGTGAAAAGGGCAACATGGCCTTTGTCACACATTTGACTGACACTCAAGAGGTTGTACTTGAGATTCTCCACATGGTTAACATCATCAAACCTTATTTCCCCGTTGGAAACAAAGCCTTTTCCGACGATGTAACCCTTTGCATCATTGCCAAAAGAAACAAATCCCTTCTTTCCTTGAGAGTAGTCATTAAGAAGGGAGCTGCTTCCAGTCATATGCATGGATCCTCCACTGTCTACATACCAGATGCTTCTATGGCATGTTGAAGAACCCTGCAAACACAACCATGTGTTAGTTAGTCTTGGAGACCCAAACCTGCTTGGCTTTGGGTCTGTTCTCAGCTACAGGTGTAGCACTAACAGGTGTGTTGTGAGTGACAGCTTGAGGTGAAGAGGATGGTACAGAAGAGGAACCCTTTGGCTTGGACTTCCTTTTCTGTGGTTTCAACATAGGAGCATCTAAGTGGTTGACTCTTCCCACTAGCTGCTGAACCATCATCACCAACTGTGTCTGATTTTGTGATAAAGCCTTCAGCTCTTCAGACACATTGGAGTTTGCTGATGATGAGTTTCTATGTTGTACCATCTTTTTCTGAGCAACCTCAGCTGTTGCCTGAGTAATCCCTACCTTCTTGGATTTAACTTTGGCCCTAGGGATTTCAGGGTTGGATGTTGCCAGTACAAACTTGGTTTCAAACTCATTCTTCATTTTATTGATGCTCTCAGTAATTTGCTCCTTCTGTTTGAGTTTGGAACCCCTTTTGTACCAGCATTCATCAGTAAGATGATTGAACAAGCCACATATCTCACATGGCTTTTTCTTCATCTTATACTGATCATCAGCTGAAGAGGATTTAACTGCTGAAGACTTGTTCTTCAGCTGTTTGTCATCAGTACTAGCAGTTTTCTTCCTAGTTCTTGCTTTCCTGGTATCCTCTTTAGCTGTTTCAAACCTTTCCTACTGTTAGTTTTCTTCTCTTTAGTGCTAACAGTATTTGAGGTTTGAACTTCAGATGTTGTCACTTGCTCTCCAGTACCTTCAGTACTTCTAGTGACAACTTCTGAGTTGATCAGCCTTTTGGTCATGTGATAGTCTATCTCTGATGATGCTGATTCAGAGGATAGTAAGTCACATGATGAGAAGGATTGGTTATTGCTCTCCCCATCAGATTCAACTTCTGCTCTTGAAATGAAATCTGTGGGAGGAGCAGTGTGATTATAACCAATGCCAAACTTCACATTGGAAGCTGTTTGCTTGCTAAGAAGCATTTCAAAACCCTTGCAAGATTGCACCCATCGATCACACTCAACTTGGGTGGTTGCAAGAGTTTCCTTGAGGTCCTTGTACTTCTCTAGAAGTACATCTTCCCTAGCTTTACTATCTTTGATTTGGCAGTTGAGCTTGTAAATCTCATCATTTTTATCTTTTAGGACAACCTCAAAATCAGCTTTTCTTTTGGAAATAGTGTGCTCAAGCTCAAGATTTTTATCTATTAAAGCTACATTTGCTTCTCTAATAGAAGCAAATGCTGCTATGCATGACTCTGAACAAAGCTTGGCTTTTGCCTCAGTGGATACCTGAGATGAGGCATTGGATGATGACCCTTCAGCAGAATCAAGGGCCATCAGAGCAAGATTTCCAAAAGGTTGATCACCACCATGTTGACCAACACCTTGGAGTAGTGGTTCCTGACCAGATAGCTCTTCTGGTAGACTACTCCAGTCAACAGCAGTTGGGGTGAAAAAGCTTTGTTGTTGAGGTTGTGTGTGGTGATGAGATTGGGAAGAATGAGGCTCTGGAAGAGCATGAGGTGGTTGAGCCGGGGGTGCTTGAGGTTGACCAGGCTGAGGCATGTAGTAACAGGGGTAAGGATAAGGCATATGACCCTGTGGCACAAAATAAGCAGGTGGTGCTTGTGCTTGAGATGGATGGGGAGAACTGTAGGAAGGTTGCCCTTTGTGCTGTGAGCTATTGCTGGGAAAAGTCACAAAGGGTGCAGATGAGTTAGATCCAGATGATCTACACTCTCTTGCAAAGTGTCCAAGCCTTTGGCACTTGTGACACCTCAACTTGCTCTTGTCAAAACCAACTTTGGTTTTGCCAGAGAGTCCTGGGAATTTCCTACCAGTTCTTTTGTAGAACTTCTGAGAGCGGATATTTATCATTGCCATTTGGTTCAAAATATCCATCTCTTCCAGATCATCATCTGGAATGCCCTTCAAATCCTCCATCAGAAAACACAAGTTGTCACCACCTCCTCCTGAACTACTTACACCAACAAAAGCTTGTTCTGAGTTTGTAGAGAAATCAATATGCTCATCATAAGAACTTTCTGATGAAGCATATTCTGACTCATGACTTATCAAGGCAGCATTACCTTGGACAAAGTCATCAGCAAGTTTGCCAGAAGATGACAACTTCCTCTTTTGCTCTACCTCTCTCTCAAAAGTGAGTAGTTTCCCATGAAGTTGGGTGAGAGATAGAGTGTCAAGGTCAGCACTAGAGCGTAGGACAATGGTATATGTGTCCCATCTCTCAGGCAATGACCTGAGGAACCTGTTGTTCATCTGGCTTTTGGAGTACTCTTGTTTAACCATCTTCAGCTCAGAGATTAAACAAGAGAACCGCTCAAACTGCTGGGTCAGAGTCTCACCCTTTCTATATGAGAAAGTCTCATATTGTTGGGCAAGGATTTCCCTATTGTTTGCTAAGACCGAATCAGTTCCTCCAAATTGTTCCTTTAGAGCAACCCATAGGTCATGAGCAGACTCATGATGCAAGAGCCCTGAATATATCTCGTTTGGAATGGCCATGGCTAAAATTCCATGGGCTCTAGCATCAATTTCAAACAGCTTTAGATCTTCGTCCGAATACTGTTCAGGTTTCTTCGCAACCTGTTCATTAGATTCCGGGACGTTCACCATAGGCTTGTATGGCCCATGCACCACTGACTTCCAACAACCAGCACTGTTGACAGCCAAGTGGTGCAGCATACGTCTTTGCCATATGTTATACTCGTTCCTAACCAGCATCGGAGGCTTGGTTGCGGAACCAGTATTGTGAGGATCATTGGTTGGTGTTGTCATCTCAGGGTTTGGTCAAGAACAAGTTTAAACACGACAATCGTAACTCAAAACCACCAAAAGACCTCAAGATTTTGGCCGGAAACAGCAGAAACTCACTCTCTATGACTAACTCTTGCAAATTGCTAATTCGATCAAACTGAGAGATCAAAAGAGCAGTTTCAAATGATCAATGGTAAGATCGATCAATGATTAACCTGCTCTGATACCATTTGACAGGATCTCAGCCTCTCGTGTTGATCAATTAGATTATGTTTGCAGCGGATTTAGCACATTAATTAGCAATTAAAGCAAGAACATAAAAGATATTGCGATTAAAGCATAAACATAGAGAGAGAAGAGTTCTGCGAAGCAATAAATGTTCTATTGGTCGCACGTTTCAGCATTTAAAACTGTATGGCTTGCCATCCTTATATAGGCGGCAAGAGCATGGTAGTGATGTCCTTTTCTGACATCACTGAATATTTAAATTACAGTTGTCAAAACATAAAACTACTGAAGATGTCAACAACTGACATCCTCTTACAAAAGTTCCTAAGTGCTGACAAAAGTAAACTACTGAAATCCTACAACGACTGAAGAACAAACTCTTCAGTCGTTTATAACTACTGATACTATAACAACTGAAGAACATGCTCTTCAGTTGTTGTACAACTACTGAAATGAAATAAACTACTGAAAAGGAAAAACCATCACAACAACTGAAGAAGACTTCTTCAGCTGTTGTGACAAACTCTGAAACTTCAGCACTTGGTCTTCAGACTTTGGTCTTCAGATGTTTCATCAACTGATGACTTCAGTAGTTGTCATCAGCTGATGTCTTCAGTCGTTGTCTTCAGACTTTGTGCATCAGCAGTTGTTCATCAATTCTTCAGTTCTTCAGACTTTGATCTTCAGCACTTGTCTTCAGTACTTGAAGTCTTCAGTACTTGTGTTTATCAGTACTTTAGACTTCAGTACTTGTCTTCAGTACTTTGGGATCTTCAGCTGTTGTACTTCAGTTCTTTGAACTTCAGCTGTTGATTCTTCAGACTTTGTCAGAACAGCTGATGGGAGTCTTCAGCTGTTGTTGTGATGTCATGTGGGACTTAGAGGTTTTCCTGATCTTGGCTCATTGGTTCTTTTGGTCCAACAAAAACAAAACACTTCGAAAACCTACGTACCCTACCCGTCCAGAGTGTACCAGGTCATCAATCTAAGTTCATAGTTCATTTCTGATCAATTCTTATTCGTTCTTAACGTTTGTTTCATCATTGGATTGATCTGGATATTCGTTCTCACTGATTGGATCGCCAATCAAATAGGATTCCGCACTATTTTATTCGGTATCACGCAGAATCTGTTTGTACTCTGTACGAAATCGGTCCTAACAAGTGGTATCAGAGCTTAGGCTCGTGATTTTGCATTGCTTCAATAGGTTTTGGTGTCAAAACTAACGTTTTATTCAAAAGATACACTTTTTCGCTACAAAACTTGGTTTTGTCGAGTTTCTGTGTCAAAAGTTTCGACTTGTTCCCATACGGCAGATTAGGGTTCATTAAAATTCGTAATTTTGAGTCAAGTGTTCAAAAATTCGATTTTTTCCCGCAGCAGCAGCTTCAGTCGAACGATTGGCTCAATCGCACGACTGAACTCCATTCGCATAGTTCAATCGCATGACTGAACTCATTCGCACAGTTCATTCGTAAGGTTGAAGTTTTCCAATTGGTTGACCTTATTCGTCTGGCTCAATCGCACAACTGAACTCCATTCGCATAGTTCAATCGCACGACTGAACTTATTCGTACAATTCATTTGCAAGGTTGAAGTTTTCCATTCGGTTGACCTCATTCGTCTATTTCAATCGCACGACTGAATCCAATCGCACGATTGAAGCCATTCGTATCCTTCAATCGCACGGTTGAACCAGTCGGCCTGTCCAATCGCATAGGTCAATCTGTCCTGTTCTTAGTTCATCAAGTTTAAAGAAATGGAAGATCAGTTCTCTGCTTTTACTGTTGGAAAGGATTCACACATCCAGAATTTTCTACTACTAGAAAGTGAGATCAGGAACCACAACAAACCGCCAAAGTTGTTAACGTTGGATGAATACCCACAATGGAAACAACGGTTTGAAATCTACCTTAATGGAGTTGACCCAAATCTGTGGACGTCTATTGAGACTGGTTACGTGGTGCCAGTCAGTGCTAATGGGGTAAAGCTTACATTGGGAGGAATGAGTGAAGCCCAAAAGACTATGCATAATGCTGAAAAGAAAGCATATGCCTTGTTGACTCAGTCAATACCTAAAGAT
This sequence comes from Flaveria linearis, assembly GCA_024085815.1. Lineage (NCBI taxonomy): Eukaryota > Viridiplantae > Streptophyta > Magnoliopsida > Asterales > Asteraceae > Flaveria > Flaveria linearis. The sequence continues at coordinate 32,753,965 of CM044011.1, forward strand.
ATATTTCATCAGTTTTCTAAGAACAAGCAGTCTAAGAAGTTATGGGAAGCCTTAGAAAAGAGATACGAAGGCAATGCAACTCTGAAGGCACTCAAGGCAAAAGCTCTTAAAAAGGAATTTGACAATTTCTCACCAATTAGAAAGGAGAGCTTAGATGATATCATCGATAGATTCTATCATCTTATAAGTGAGTTACACACTCATGGTGTGGTTACATCCATGGAAGACAAAGTCTCTAGCTTTGCTGACGGGGTACCAGATAAATGGGATCCATTTGTGTCCAATTTAAGACAAAATGAGACTCTTGCTACCTTGGACATAAATGACTTCATTTTAAAGCTCAGGGAGGAAAAATTGCGTCAGAAGTACAAGTCAAAGAAAGGATCCTACGCTCAGAATCCTGCTTTATACAACTCAGTTCTAACTCCTACTATTTCAGGTGCACCATTACAAACTGCTTTTGTATCTAACTCCTCTGCTCCTTCTCAGTGCAACCCATCAGGTACTGACACGTCCGGGTCATCTGGAACCCACTACATAGTTCCTGAGGCAAGAAGACAGTGTGTTAAGCCCAAGAAGACTACAAATGGAAATCCATTTCCCTCTTTAAATCGTCAGGAAAAGGATAAGATTGGGGCATCAATAGCAAGTAAAGAATCTAAAGCTTTGGTTGCTCAAGGTGATGAAGGGCAAGACTGGTCCTTCCGATTCGTATCCGAGGGTGAATCTAATGTTGTTTTTGTTGACACCTTGGATGATGGATCTGCAAGTGAGGGAGACACAATATATGAGCATTCACGTTCAGATGTTAAAGAAGCTATGGATGTAGTTTATCACTTAATGGAAGAAGAGCTTAGTGCAGCAAACACAGAATATTCAGTTGCTAAAGAGTCTGACACTGCACTGATGGATGATTCGTCTGGTACTTCACAGGTAAATTCTAAAGACGAATTATTTGATAAACATGCTTGTTCTGAATGTGACAAATTTAGAGAAAGCGTTGATTTAAAATTTTTAGGTTATTAGAACACAATGATAATCTGGTGAATGATTTGCAACTCTACACTGAAGCAAATCATGTGCTAAAACAAAATGGGTGCAGTTTCAAGGAAAAGATAGAACTTCTGGGGAAACAATTGAGGGAAACCGAAGTTTTTGCTTTTAATCAATCAAATGATATTAATTTCTATTTAAATTCTTTGGAAGAAACAAAGAAGCAAAAAGCAGTTTTGGAAGTCGAAGTTGAATCATTGAAACAAAAACTACATAGCTTGGCAAGTTCTTCACACATAGTTCAAAACTTAGTGAAAGAACGAAATGGTGGGGAAGGTTTGGGTTATAAAGTAGTACCGCCACCACATGCTATCCTTTTGAATACTAAATGTAGACCAATAAATAACAACCCTGTAAAGGATCATGTAGTGTCTACCCCTCTGGTCAGTGATCCAGATTCTACGGGTAAACTTGTGAAGTCGGTCACCAAACAAACGAATACTACTTTGGGATCTAAAGATAAGATTCCTGTTGAGGATTTGACTAATAAAATTGAAAAGGTTAACTTAGAATCAAGTTCACAAACGTCTATTTCAGAACCTAAAAATTTAACTCAAAGAATCCTAAATGTGTTAATCATCAAAGTCCAAATCAAACTAAGGAAAAAGATTTCAAAAGGTCAAAACAATTAAATTTGTTAAAGAAGGTGAAACATCTAAAAAGGAAGAGAAGTTACCAAGCCCCCAACCACACTCAACCCCACATCAACAATTTCCACAATATGTAGAAGGAAGATCTTGCTACAGTTGTGGAAAACGAGGACATATCTCTTCAAATTGTCCTTATTATCAGACACCCAAAAGGAAAATTGAACTTTTTGATGAAAAACCTAGATTTTCTAAGACCAGATCTAATACTCCTCCAAAATACCAAGGGCCATACAGATAAGCTGAAAGCAAGGCTGTGTCACCCAAGGTTAAACCTAGGATTATTAGTGAACCTAAATTCAAACCATTAGCCAGTCGTCTATTACCACAAACAGGCCTTACACAAAACTGGGTTATGGAAAGAAAAATTAGGTAATGTGTCTGACAGTGAGGACAAGAAGAAGAAAGATGTGTCCTCATCCTCTCAAGGACAGTGGGTTGAGTTCATGATGTGTGATACCTCTGGGACACCCAAGCCAATTAAGGCTTGGGTCCCAAACTTGAACTAATAATTTCCTTTGTATGTGTAGGGTGTCCGTTACAGCGCTATCACTAATACCTAGATTATTGATAGTGGGGTGTCCAGGCACATGACCGGGAATTCGTCTCTCCTTTCCAACGTCAAACAAATTAAAGGGGGACACGTATCATTTGCTGGAAATAAAGGAGGATATATCACCGCTCAAGGCGAAGTAGGAAATGAGAAAGGCAAGTTTGATAAGGTCAACTATGTTCAGTAACTGCAAAATAACTTGCTTTCTGTCTCCCAAATCTGTGATAAAGGATTCAAAGTTGTATTCGACAACAAGAAGTTTTATACACTGAAGAAGGAGTATGTCATCGAGGAGGATAAAGTATTAATGTCAGCTTCAAGATATAATGATCTGTATGTCTTGGATCTATCAAAAGCTTCCACAACTGAATCGACTCCACAGTGCTTCCTGTCAAAGACAATAAAAAGGGAGTCAGTCTCGTGGCATAGAAGAATAGGACACATCAATCCGAGGAAGATGAACCATCTGGTTCAGAATGATCTGGTAGAGGGAGTTATTGTCAAGAACTTCTACCTTCCAGATTTCTGTGTCTCTTGCAAGAAAGGAAAACAGACCAAGAAGTCTCACAAAGCAAAGAAAGTCAACTCTATCGAAATTCCACTTGAGCTTCTACACATGGATCTGTTTGGCCCAGTTAGCACAAGGAGTATTGCTGGAGACCTGTATTGATTTGTCATGACTGATGATTACTCCAGATTCTCTTGGGTAATGTTTCTGAAAGCCAAGTCTGAAAAGTTTGAATCATTCAAGCATCTGGTTATGACACTGGAATCTCTCTACAAGCTGAAAGTTAGAAAGATTCGATCAGACAAGGGCACAGAGTTCAAGAATCAGTGGATGGAGACATTTTGTCGAGAGAAAGCTATTGTTCATCAATTCACTTCTGCATATACTCTACAGATGAACAGTGTCGCTAAAAGGAAGAATCGAAGTCTGATTGAGACTGCAAGGACAATGCTAGCCGATTCAAAACTGCCTATTCAATTCTGGAACGAGGCAGTGGCTAATGCTTGTTACACTTTGAATCGGGTTCTGGTGGTCAAACGTCATGGAAAGACATGTTATGAATTACTCCAGCGACGTAAACCTAACTTGGAGTATCTCGAACCCTTCGGTGCACCTTGCTTGCTATTGAACAAGAATCAAACTAGAAAATTTTGTGAGAAGGTAGAAGAAGGTATTTTTCTCGGCTACAATATAACAGACAAGCGAGTTTACAACAACTCAACGGGTTAGGTAGAAGTGTGGTGTATCGTTGATGTTCAAAGATTCACCACCCCTCGTGTTGGAAAAGGACCTACCTTCTTCTTCAATTATGATGGATTCTTCTAAGTCCTTGAATCTACCATCTTCCTATTCTAATGATGACTTAGCTGCTCGGATGATGTATGATGTGTTGCAATCTCCAACATTAGACACTACATTGTCTGCTCCATTAGATTATACTTCAAGCCCTTCAGGGGAAGAACTTGAGGTAAGTGATTCCTCTTCTGATGATGAAGCGGTTGAGACCACAAATGCGGATCAGACAGAACAGGTTCCTGCTACTACAAGTACACCCACAGCTGAACCTAAAGCCGCCGACATTTCGGAACCTCACACTCGAATAGCAAATGAGACTCCAAATCTGGATAATGAGGTAGTTGTTCCCACCACTCCTACAACTCGGGTACACGATCATCATCCCTTGGACAACGTCATCGGGGATATTCTATCGGGAGTTCATACTAGAAATCAGTTATATTCAGCTGATTATGCAGCAGCGATGGAAAAGGGCTATATTCATGATGGTGCCAATCGATGCTTTGTATATCAAGTTAAGCCTAAGTACGTAAGCGAGGCATTAAAAGATGAGGCATGGGTAAGTGCTATGCAAGAAGAACTCCTTCAATTCAAAAAGTTAGTAGTCTGGACACTTGTGGACAGACCAAAAGGTGCAAAGGTGATTGGCACGAAATGGGTTCTTCGTTGCAAGAAAGATGACCAAGGGGTCATAATTCAAAACAAGGCTCGGCTTGTCATTCAAGGGTTTAGGCAAGTCGAAGGCATTGACTACAATGAAGTGTTTGCACCTGTGGTAAGGATGGAAGCTATTCGTATATTCCTAGCCTATGCATCCTATATGCAAATCAAAGTTTATCAATTGGATGTGAAAAGTGCCTTCCTTCATGGTGAGATTCATGAAACAGTATGGGTAAGTCAACCTGAGGGATTTTAGGACCCTTATCATCAGGGATAGAGTGTACAAACTGGACAAGGCTTTGTATGGACTTCATCAAGCCCCTCGAGCCTGGTATGAGAAACTTTCTACTCATCTACTTAAGCACAGTTTTCGCAGAGGGGTTATTAACTGTACACTGTGTATCAAGGAGAAAGGTGGTGATTTACTACTATTTCAGATTTACGTGGATGACATCATCTTTAGATTTACGTGTAATTCGAATCTGTCTTGAAAGCTGAGTTTGAAATGAGTGCCATGGGAGAAATGAAGTTCTTTCTTGGATTACAGGTGGATCAAACACTCAAAGAAATCTCCCTACATCAGACAAAATATGTTGGAGACATTCTTAGTTGGTTTGACATGGAGAATACAACTGTTACTGGAACTCCACTTGCCACAAACCACAATGTGGCACCTGACGAAAATGGTGATCTGGTAGATGCCACTATGTACCGAGGGATGATCGGATCTCTTATGTACCTCACAGCTTCTCGTCCTGATATCATGTATGCCATGTTTCTCTGTTCCAGATATCAGGCTAAACCAAAAGTAAATCATCTTATCGGGGTTAAAAGGATATTCCGTTATCTGAAGGGTACTCCAACACTCGGGTTGTGGTATCCTCATGATGATGACTTTGAGCTTACAGCGTATAGTGACTCGGACTATGGTGGTTGCAAGATGAATTACAAGTCAACATCAGCGGGTTGTCAGTTCTTTAGAAGACGGTTAGTCACCTTGCAGTGTAAGAAGCAGACGTCTGTTGCTCTGTCAACATGTGAAGCTGAATACGTTACTGCTGCAAGTTGTTGCTCATAAATCATTTGGATTCAACAGCAAATACGCAACTAAGGTTTGCAAGTTTCTAACACCCCTATCTTTGTTGATAATTCTGCTGCAATTGCTGTAACTAAAAATCCGGTCCAGCATCCTAAGACTAAACACATCGGTATTAAATATCACTTTATACGTGACTGATTTGAAAAGCAATTAATTGATGTTGTTAAAATTAATACGGATTTTCAATGCGCCGACCTCTACACAAAAGCATTTGATAAACCTCGGTTTTTATATCTCTTAGAGGTAAATGGCGTGAAAAATAAAAGTGATGTGATTCCAAAACAATCGAGTTCATAGTCCGTCTTTCTGTTTATTTTAATTTTTTCTTTATTTTAATTCTTTCTGTCCTAAAAATCCAAAAACACAAAAAGATTTTTGGTTTTAGAATTTTAGGAGGGGATTGGTTTAGTTTCAGTATTTATTTACTTAAAAAAAAAGGAGACAGGCAGATAGGCTGAAAGGAAATAATATCTGTGAGATTGATCCAAAACTATGGAAAATGATATTACACATGGAACAAATTGTTTGGGAGTTAAAAAGGACTGAAAATATCAAAAAGCTATAATTAAATTTTAAGTCTACGATGTTTAAGCTAAATAAAGGAAAATGATAGTACACTAGTTTGTTACTGGGGTTACATAGAGAAAGTAGACCTAGGGGTTGCTAGTCCATTGTATGATGTGTCGGTAGATGCAACACAATAGGCAGGTAGACTTCGTTGGTGAATCAATCTAAACTAAACTGTTTAACAGGCTGTGGGTTTCCATCTTATCACTGGTTAACACAATCAAATTAATTCCAATAAGGGGCGATGTGCAAAATAAACACCACAAATGTGTGCGGACGACCATAAAAATGAGCAAAGCACATGAAAAAAATTGATAAATGCAATCAAACTAATGACTAATGTTGTTGGTGCATTATGTGTAAAAGGAAAGGTGCTCTTACAAGAAGATAGGTTGTGTGCCTCTCTGCTGTGCGATGGCACTGACCTGAGGCTTAGCATCTCTTTGAAAGCTCTTAGAATAGTTTCTTCTTGTCTCAAAACCCGTAGACCACTCATATATCTCCTGAGGAATATTGATTACCATATAAGTGTGGGATCCACAAACACTTGCTGAAATAATAAAATCTAATCACCAATGTGAGTTGAAAGTCTGTGTATGGATTTAAGTGGACAACAATACTGATAATCGTCGTGGCTACAACTCTCGACATTCGAAATCATTGTGTGTTTTTTACAGCTCCAGTATGATTTCCTGTAAGTTATTGTGACTCTGAGAGTAATAAGAATCATTGATTTAAACATATATCAAAGAGTCCCAAATGATTATGATACACCTGTATGATTCCATAAGAATCTCTCCTGAGATGATAAAACCAAATTGAAGCCGTTCTGCTCAGGGGGAGAAATCAGTTAAAGGATAATTTAATAGTTTTCGACCCACCTCAAACAAAAGCACAAAAAATTATGTCTTGTTTTATTTTTTAAGTTGTTTTTCTGTTCCAGTTATTATCTTTTATGTCGGACCATGTAACAAGGTGAACTCTGTGAATCATACTTTAAAAGGGTCACGTCTGAGGTGACCAAACTGTTGCAAAGTTAAAAGGATTATATCTGAGATGATCAAAGTTTGAAAGGTAAATGGGTCACATCTGAGGTGACCAAAAAGTTTTTAAATTGAAAGGATCACGTCTGAGGTGATCAAATGGTTTCTCGTTAAAAGGATCACGTCTGAGATGATCGGTGCTTATAGTGTTATATCAATCAAAAGTTAAAACTGAAGGTTTGGAAAAGTATGAAGTCAACTCATGAGTATGAATCAATCGTATGATTGGATCATAAGTATGAACCAATCATACGATTGAATCATAAGAATGAGCCAGTCATACGATTGGACCAAGTCATACGATTGGACCATGAGTATGAGACAGTCATGCGATTGGGCCACAAGACTGAGCCAGTCGCACGATTGAAGAGAGGCAACTGAGCCAGTCGCACGACTGAAGAGAGGAGTATGGAGTCAGTCGCACCATTGAACCTCAGTCGCATGATTAAGCCATGCGTCTGGGTCCAGTCACACGAATGAAACCCAAAACAGTATAAATAGAGGCTCGTTCGGTCGTAAACTCTACCAGACTTCAAACTTTCAAAGAACCGCCTAAGCACTGTTACTCTGCCAAAATTTCCAACTTTTGAGATTACCTTCTGATTCCTGTTCTAACCGATAGTGTATTCTTATACAGGTAATTTGTGAAAGATATCGGGACAAACAACTGGTTAAAACGAATCAAACATGACCCAAATTGTTAAAACAAATAACCGAGACATAAACCCTAAAATAGACCACTTAAATGATCAAAAATGTCGATTTAAAGGACTTTAAATGCTATATCGGGTCCCTATGAACCATATGAACCCGAAAACGACGTCGAATATCACTTGGTGACAAGATTCAAGTTTATAGTGTCGCACAGGGGTTTATGCGAATGGACAGACTGATGAACTTCAGTCGCACGATTAAGCCAGTCACATGCTTCAATCGCACGATTGAACCAATCGGTGATTCAATCGCACGACTGACTCAACCGCATTGCTTTGCACATGACTAAACTCAGTCGCAGGCTCAATCGTACGACTGAACCCAGTCGTATGGTTCAATCGCACGATTGAACCAGATTGGTCAAAATATGTTCTAAGTCAAATTTTTTATCTATTATGAACGGAACTAATGTGTTTGTCCCTTGTATTGTAGCAATATGTCAGATAGATGGACGACGAGCACGAAGCACAATATATGTGCTCATCTGGACCCCACATCCCAGAATGCCTCTGAGTTTACCGTGATCATAGCCTTTCTACGACGTTCGAGGATCTTCAAGGCCATATCTACTCCATGTATACCATACAGGTAGATCTAGCAGGAATTCTGGGAGAACGCAATTATTGACAGATCTACAGAGCCCTACTGCATTAGGAGTTCTATCTTTGGGGAGGATATCCAGATCAGTGAAGAGGATATCAGGCGAGTCTTGGTCTTGGGTGATGATGGTGCGCACCCAACCAAGCTGCATCCCCTAACGGTACGGGGATGCTTCCTCAGGATCAAGTACGCCGGTGATATCAACGCCGGCGTGCTGAACAAGAGTAACATATGGCCACAATTCAAATATTTGGCACATGTGATCCTGAAGTGCATAGCATCCAGGAGAGGAGGATTCGATGAGCCGTCGGATGAGATCCAGAACGCGTATGTGGCTTTGGTGCTGAACCATCAGTTCAGCTTCTCACGAATGTTCTTTACTTATCTGATCGAGAACATAGAAGCCAAAGGGAAAGAGGGCTTCTGCATGTACCCAAGGTTTATTCAGATGATGATCGACGAGAAGCTTCCTCACCTTCCCAAGGAGAAGGACGATGCGGTGTCATTGAAGTTATGGACGACACCACCTTGGGAAGGATGAAGGTCTACCGGGGAAGCAGGTGAAGCCCCCGATTAGGAGGTTGTTCGGCCACCTGGCCAGGAGGATTACGTGGTGCCAGTGCATAAATGATGGCGTCACGATGACAGCGACTCAGATGTTGAGCCGATTTTGGCTCCTGTCGATGAGGGGAATGACGACAATGACCAGGATGATGGTCAGGGTGGTGGAGACACAGGCCCAAGGCAGCCAAGGGCCACTGAGACTTACACTATGTCTTCACCACCCCCACACGGTAGTTCCTCCGCTCCCGGTGGATTGGAGCAGGCGGCCATCCATCGGGACTTCCTACCAGACGACGAGGACGACGAGTCCGAGGAAGAGCCTCTCACAAGGACAGTCGGTAGTCGTGTGGTGGCTGCTGAACGGGGTATGGAGGTGGTTGGAGGACGCAAGGCTGGGGTTGAGGGTACTAACACTACTAGTCCTACCTACAAACGTCCCCAGCCAAGCCCAGGGGAGCCCAGAGCTCCAAGGGCTCATGATTGAAGAGGATGGCACAGCCACATGGCAAGACGGCCAAAAGAAGGCGTATAGTGCTGATGACCTCTTCTACCACCATAGCCACTACCTCCACCATCCCTACCACACCTACCACCACCACAGCCACTACATCCACCACTCCCATCACAACTACAACCACCACTACAGCTACCACCATTCCACTCACCTCATCCATTCCACCACAAACCACAACCACCACCACTCCCACATATACTACATCCACCACTCCACCCACCACATCACATGCCAGACCTTCCACCTCATCAGTACCACCACTGGGATCTACTCTGCCCAATGTTGGGTTAGAGGAACAGCTTGCCAGCTTCAACCGTCTGGTTCTCAAATGCTCGTAACTGACGATATTCGAGCGAACCAGATGAACCAGTTGATGGTTGTCAACGCTGCGCAGGGCAAGCAGATCGCCCTGCTGACCGAAAAGACTGCAGCTCAAAGTCAACAGATTGCCCATCTGACTGAGAGAGCTGCTACCCATGAGAAAGCCTTGGCCAGAGCTCATAGTGCACTGACAGCATAGAATGAGCTTCTGATGGCCTCGGTCAAGAGGATAGAGGAGGTCGAGAAGAAGAACAAAAAGCTTCTTCTCTGACTCAAAGGGACTAAGGGAGAGCCCCTAAAATCAAGGGTGACGATCATGACGGAGATGATGATGATTCATCTGATGATGAGTCAGATGATGATGATGATGAAGTGTGTGAGGCAGGAATCAGTGCAAAGGACAAAGATGGGGGAGATGATGATGAGCCAGGGCATGAAGGTGATGCATCTGCATCAGCCTCAAATCCATCAGCTCGGGAGAGGCGCACAAAAAGGAATCAAGATCCGCGACCCTCCACATCAGCTCCCCAAGCTGAAGAGTTGAGCTCCCAAGGAAAAAGTAATGCTTAGATTTCTATGTATTTGAAAAACTTTTGTACTTGAATCATTTATTACACTAATGTAATTTAAGTTTATTAATGTTTAATTATCCTAATTACTGATGTGTGTGAGCTTGTGTTTTAAATGTTTAATCAAACAGATGAAGCTGATCAAGCAGACGACTATGACATCGCACCCCTTCAGCAAATCAAGACTTAGCTAACAATGATTCTTGATTTGCAAGGGATTGTGCGATGATCTGTGAGCTACACACCCGAGGAGGGAGAGATCATCCATGATCTCACAGATGAGCAGCTGGCCGATATGTTCAGACTCAACCCGGATGAGCTAGTCAAGGATGCTCCCGAGGTTGATGTCATGAGTGATGAAGAGCTGCAGGGCGTCGATGAGATTGATATCGAGGATATCACTGCACAAGAGTATCCATAGTACACTGACCAACAGGGAAATGTTATCCCCAATTTGGGTGAAACATTTGGCAGTGATACGTTTAGAGCTCTTAATGCTAAAGAGAAAGAGAAGGAGAAAGAAGAAGGGAAAGCCCAAGCCTCGGACACTGATGTTGATATCAAGAAGGCGGAGTGGGCTGTGTGCCTAGAAGAAATGAGAGCCCAGTGACAACCGCCAAAGTCTAACACCTACACCAAACTCTATAGAGTTAAGAAGCATCAGAAGGTGTCTGGCAAGATTATTAACTGGGCATATTTTGAAGACTTGGATGTCTACACCATAAAGAGGGAGAAGGGGATAGAGTACTTCAGATTTCTACATGATCTGAAGACTCTTCCCGGTTTTAAGTTAAACAGGCTTGCCTGTTTAGACATTTTGTACGCCAACCCCAAAAGATGTCGGGGTGGTTTAAGATGGCGTTAAAGAGAGAATACCACACCAGGTGGGTCAACTTCAGGCCTCAACTGCCTAAATGGTTCATAAATAAGACCGAAGTTGATCCATATACTGGAAAGCCTAAGGTAGTGCTGAAGTAGAGTCCTCCGCGCACAATGTCAAAGATCCCATTACTGGAGATGCCTCAGGACTTCACTCCACACTTCAAGTGGTGGTATTACGACTGCTGGATGGGAGAGGCAGTCATAGTTTTGCACAAACATGCTCAGATTGAGACTATCCGGGTGTTTGACCCTATGTGGCTGACTAACTTGTCCAAAGATGATGTCTACACTCTATACAAGTGGCCACTATTCTATGACATGCAAGACATTGTACAAGCTCTTCCATTCCAACATGTTATACGACTCTGCTTTGCGTTTGAGATACACGTGGGAGTCACTAGAGAAGAGAAGTACAAGAAATTTCAAGAACATGCGCAGAATGTTAGACAATAGAGTAAGCTAGGTCCAAGGGGGAATTTGTTGATACATATTGATGTACCTAGTTTATGTTCTGAAATGTAAAAGTCTTTCATGTTTTAAATAAATGTAATCAATATATTGAATTGAATGAATGATATATGAAGTGCATTGTGATGTTAATTTATGTTTGATTATTTCATGATATCATTATATTGAATGTGTTGCACGTGTATGAACTAATTATATAGGCTTGATGTTATTCTACATGGTTCTAAGTCAATAAGAACTTAGAAGTATGTTTAACTTATCCATGTGATAGTTCATGCTAATGGACCATGCTAATGAACCATACGTATGAATATATCATGCTTATGGACCAGTCGCATGACTGAACCAGAAGACTGGATCACTCACACGACTGAGACATTAGATTGAGTCAGTCGCACGACTGAACCTTCAGTCGTGCATATGAGTCAATCGCATGATTCAGTCGCACGATTGAACCATCCTAATGGTTCAATCGTACGAATGAAGACAGAAAACCTATAAATACCACGTAATTCATGGAAAAACAAAACAGTTCGAATACCTACGTACCCTAGCCGTCCAGAGTGTACCAGGTCATCAATCCAAGTTCATAGTTCGTTTCTGATCAATTCTTATTCGTTCTTAATGTTTGTTTCATCGTTGGATCGATCTGGATATTCGTTCTCACTGATTGGATCGTCAATCAAATAGGATTCCGCACTATTTGATTCGATATAGTGTAGAATCTGTTAATATTCCGTACGAAATCGGTCCTAACATTTAGGACCACTCCCAATCAGTATGTATGATCATCATCCATACATCATCAAACACTAAGTATACAGGTAAGAGAAATTAAGTTTCTCACACACAAACTCTCTCTCTTCCTCCCTGTCACACCCCAACCTTAACGGCGAAAACGTTTAGATGTGAGGGTTAAGATTGTTCAAAGCCACACAACGCTACTTCATAGTGTAAATATTATTAAACATTAAGTTTATTTGATAACATGACATCTATAAGTCTCAAACATACAATCATAACATATCATAAGTCAAGACATCCAAAGTTAAAATAAATCCATTATTTTCTTTAGGTACAACCCTAGATGATTTCACAGCTTCATAATCAACAACTAAGCTTGAACATTTCCTCAAACAAGTTAAAAATAAAGTCAACATATGTATGTTGGTGAGTTCCCATGAGATAATACATACATATATAAAAGCTTTCAAAAAGGCAATTCAAGTCATAAGTTAAAGTAAAATGCAAATATATAGATAGCATAATGATACAATCAAACCTTGACAAAAATGTGGACATAACGCATAATATACCATTAACTAAGTGTACTTGGTTCATATGATAATCAAGAATACGTCATGAGGAGCCAGCAATAACCTCGGCTTTAGCACCAAATAGGTTTGTCAAGCCCATAGATCTATGATATCGCTAGGCTAGCAAAGTTAATGATTTTTTTACAAGAGTTTATCACATAATATTTACAAAAGTCCCAAATAACCATGACAAATATAAAATGAATTGCATGTGCGTTACAAGTATTTAAACGTTTTACACGGGTGCTTATGATACAAGTAACATGTTTCGCCCCAAAACGTGTGTATAAAAGTAAAATGGGGGATGGAAAAACTCACTTGATATATGAAGTACTTTGGATAATAATAAGAACTAAAGTTACTCCAATGACTCCTTCACAGCTTACCTAAGCGTGGATGTTCCAAGATTAAATTCTAACCGATTAAGTTTAAGTGACGGTTCGAGAAAATCTAAAGTTAATTATAAGGACTTGGGGTTTTTGATGATTGGGTGAAATAAAATAATGTAATCAATTGTATTTTTAATTCATAAAAGATGAAATGAATTGAATAAATACTTAAGGTTGAAAACGATAATAAATCATTTGGGAAATTGAATAATATTTAATTTATAATAATTGATGAAATAAAAGTTGAGTATTAAAGTCAAAAAGTAATAATTAATTTAATAATTAATTAAATAATGACTTGATCAAAATAATCCATTAAATAATTAATAAATAAGTTATTAAATAACATATTTGATTAAAAAATCATTTTATAAAGTAATGAAAAGATAAACCTTTAAATAACTTTTGTCATAGTTTTTATAATATTAAGCTATTTGTATATAAATAAAATAGAAAACTATATTGTTAAAATTTTCAGAAATTAAATTGATAATTTCTGGAAATAAATTTAATTAACGACATAATTTTCAAACTAATAATTAACATATAAATATATATATATATATATATTATGATTTTCAGAAATTTTAAAAATGTATTAAGGCTCTAAAATAAATAATGTGGGTGCCCGGATTCGAACCCGGGTCCCATCCGTATAGGTGCAAGGTGTTAACCGGTAGGCTGGGCGCCTATTCCTGTTAACATCCTAATTTTAAATTTATAAAAACCATAAAGAGTGAAAATCCCCAATTTCACCAACAACCCTAGATTTGATTGAACCAAAATTGATACATCATTCGATGTTGTTAAGAAGGATAACTATATGGCTTTTGTTCCCCATGTAAAAATGAGTGAGAATCCTTAAAGAATTACCTGAAATGGTTCTGAAATCAATGAGCAAGAGTTCGAGCGTAGATCGCGAGTGTTCTTGATGCAATTGTGATGCGTGTGTGTGTTTTGATGGAATTGAGAGTGCAGAAAGTGTAAGATAGTCGAATGGAATGGCTTCCTCCTTCCTACTAAAACTAGTTGGTTTACAAGAGCTGAAGTCTTTGAAGGTGCAGGTTCGGTTATTCCCTCCTTGGTTGTTGTTGTTTTCCCCTTGACCATTATTACCATAACCATCATTATTCCCATTAGTGTTGTCCATTAAGGTGCTACTTAACCCAGTGACCATAGTAGGAAGGACAACAGCCATTTGCCAGGCGATCATAGTAGCGAGTTTTCGGTCGGAGCTACCACGCTTTCCATGATGACGAGACATTCTAAAAAGAAAATAGAGAATATATTAGATTTTGGAGATTAAAACCAATTCAAATAGACATAATTCCTCAGAATTTACAAACGTATATAAGATGGTTCCATTTGGTAACACGCGGCCAATAGGAACATAGACACGTCAAGGTAACTTCATTCTAATTTGCCTTGGGGAATTTGTGTATTTTGACCATAATTTATCACTCATCCTAGAAATCCCCTAGTAAGCATAACTGGTCCCGCAGTTGATTGGGACTTATGTGAAATACTTACCTTAGACCGAAGGCTTTTTGCCAGGAAATCTAGAATACAGGTTTTTATGAGTCACCATTTCTAATAACCTAAATCCCTATAGTTATGGGCTCTGATACCAATCTGTCACACCCCAACCTTAACGGCGGAAATATTGAGATGTGAGGGTTAAGATTGTTCAAAGCCACACAACGCTACTTCAAAGTGTAAATATTATTAAACATTAAGTTCATTTCATAACATGTCATCCATAAGTCTCAAAGATACAATCATAACATATCATAAGCCAAGACATCCAAATTTAAAATAAATCCATTATTTTCTCTAGGTCCAACCCTAGATGATTTCATAGCTTCACGCTCAACAACTAAGCTTGAGCATTTCCTTAAACATGTTAAGAATAAAGTCAACATATGTATGTTGGTGAGTTCCCAAAAGATATTACATACATATATAAAAGCTTTCAAAAAAGAATTCAAGTCATAGGTTAAAGTACATGCAAATATATTGATAGCATAATGATACAATCAAACCTTGACAAAGATATGGCCACAACGAATAATATACCATTAGCTAAGTTTACTTGGTTCCTATGATGATCAAGAATACGTCATCAGGAGCTGGCAATAACCTCGGTTTTAGAACCAATAAGGCTTGTCATGCCCATTGATCTATGACATCGCTAGGCTAGCAATAGTTAATGGTTTTTTTACAAGAGAATATCACATAATATTTGCACAAGTCCCAAATAACCATGACAAATATAAAATGAATTGCACGTGCGTTACAAGTATTTAAACGTTTTACAAGTATGCTTATGATACAAGTAACATGTTTCACCCCAAAACGTGTGTATTAAAGTATGGAGGATGGAAAAACTCATTTGATGTATGAAAGTACTTTGGTTAATAATAAGAACTAAATTGCTCCAACGATTCCTTCACAACTTACCTAAGCATGGATGTTCCAAGATTAAATTATAACCGATTAAGTTTAAGAGACGGTTCAAGAAAATCTAGAGTTAATTATAAGGACTTGGGGTTTTTGATGATTGGGTGAAATAAAATAATATAATCAGTTGTATTTTTAGTTCATAAAAGATGGAATGAACTGATTAAATACTTAAGGTTGAAAATGATAATAGATCATTAGGAAAATTGAATAATATTTAATTTATAATAATTGATGAAATGAAAGTTGAGTATTAAAGTGAAAAAGTAATAATTAATTTAATAATTAATTAAATAATGACTTGATCAAAATAATCCATTGAATAATTGATTAAATAAGTTATTAAATAATATATTGATTTAAAAAAATTATTTTATAAAGAAATGAAAAGATAAACCTTTAAATAACTTTTGTCATAGTTTTTATAATATTAAACTATTTGTATATAAATAAAATAGAAAACTATATTGTTAAAATTTTCAGAAATTAAATTGATAATTTCAGAATAAATTTAATTAACGACATAATTTTTAAACTAATTAATTAACATATATATATATATATATATTTTATGATTTTCAGAAATTTTAAAAATGTTATTAAGGATGTAAAAAAATAATGTGGGTGCCCGGATTCGAACCCGGGTCCCATCCGTGTAGGTGCAAGGTGTTAAGTGCTAGGCTGGGCGCCTATGCCTGTTAACATCCCCATTTCAAATTTATAAAAACCTTAAAGAGTGAAAATCCCCAATTTCACTAACAACGCTAGATTCGATTGAACCAAAATTGATACATAACTCGATGTTGTTAAGAAGGATAACCATGTGGCTTTTGTTCCCCATGTGAAAACGAGTGAGAAGCCTTAAAGAATTACCCGAAATGGTTGTGAAATCAATGAGCACGAGTTCGAGCCTAGGTCGCGAGTGTTCTTGATACAATTGTGATGTGTGTATGTGTGTGTTTTGGTGGAATTGAGAGTGCAGAGAGTGTAAGAGAGTCGAATGGATTAGTTTGCCTCTATTGTATTCTTCCAATTTGATCGATTGAATACCCAACGAATTCAAGTTTATTCACAGAGGTTACAAGTCGATTTGGATACGAAATTCATTATTTAAGATGAAATTAATAATCCCATTGATTTCGAAATGATTAGATAACCGTTTTGGAGTCTTTAATTTCATCAATTATTAGTTTAACGTGAAAAAACAGGTTGGGGTTCGAATGGGTTTGAGTTTCATGTCAATAGTTGTCTTAACCGCATTGAAAGCCAAATTGAAACACCCATTCGGGTTCGAAACGGTTTCACGAGCGTAATGGGGGCGATTTGTAGCAAAATGGTTGTGATTTGAGGCGGATTCGAGGTCGTCGGAGCTCGGCCAGAGTCGGCCGGAGCTGGCGCGGAAAGACGAGGAGGAAGAAAGAGAATAGGGGGTTGGGGTTTAAGTTTTAAAAGTTGCAGCTTTGGTCCCTGTAGTTTTAAACTTTATTATTTTATGCCCAAACCTTAATAATTTAATTTGAAATTTGAAATTTTAACCCTTAAACTACTTAATTAATCTTATAAATCTTATAATTCTTCTTAAAAAATACATTTTAACCATAAATTTTTTTATAAAGTGTTCTCTTGATAAATTTATAAACAAGCTTTATGATTTTAATCATTTGTTTTAATTCTATAATTAAAACTCAAGATTAAACTTTATGAAAACTTACTAATTTAATAATCAAACGAACTTCCAAGGTTTCATTATTGACATCATTAACCCTTACAAGAGATAACGGAATGTAACAACTACTTAACAAATATTCGAATTGTCACCCCCCCCCCCTCAAACCCGAGACTCCTAAAATCAATACTTATGGAGGGTCATTAGAAGTAGACTTCTCTTCTTGTGGCAACTTAACCGGTGTTGTTCATGTGTGTGAAGATCAAGAGTACAATATGAACTGAAGATTTAAATTTGGTGAATTGAAGCTTTGGAATTAACATTCGACCTTGCTAGCTCTTTGCATTTATAGTCTATTTAGTGAAATCCACCTTCCCCAACCTAGTCATCCGACTTCGACTAAGTTGATTATTCATTCATAGTTGCTTTATTCAATTTGGGCGATCTCGAATAGGCTCAAATTTCATGTTACAAAGTCGTTTATGAAAAAAGTAAGATTTGTATTTAATGATGATATTCATTATTACAAAGTTAGAGGTAATGTTATCTATGCTTTGGTGCATTTAGCTTTATCATGTTTTTAAAATATTAGCTACTTAAGAGCATTCACATCTTGATCCCTATAATTTTATGAGTGTAATTCTTATATTATATGAAGTGGTTGTGAATGTAGGAGAGAGAAAATAGACTTAATTACACGAGTGGTCCCTGTGGTAAGGCCTGATTTCACTTTTGGTTCCTAACTCTTTGAAATTACAAGGTTGGTCCAATACTTTGCACAAACTTAACAATGATGGTCCCTTAAGCGGATGGACGTTAAATTTGACTGCTAAATTTTCTTTAATGACTAAAATACCCCTACAATCAAAACCCTTCAAAACCTCTTTTCTTTACCCAATTTGAACATAAACACCCATGAAAAAATCTCAACTTTTCTCATATTTCTCCCTAAAATGGCAACATTACAAGAATCCCAATTCAATTTAGAAGCCGGCGGTGGCGGTGATAATCGGACACAATAAGTATCATCTGATTGAAGTGAACAGAGTGTCATTACTACGACGAAGATCGGATGGTTGTTACCGTCGAGGTGGTGGTTGTGGTGGTGGAGAAGTGGAGGGCATCCTCTGTTTCAGATTTCTTGGTGATGGATCTGGATGGTGGCAGTGGTGGTGGTGGTGGCGGTGGCGGTGGTGGTTGTGGTGATACGGTGGATTTATTGAAGGTGGAAAAGGATTGTAGCATTTATCATTTGAGTTTGAATTTGGATGTGAATGTTGAAGAATGTGACAGTGCGATTGTAATTGAGTTAGGGTGTTGTTGTAAAGATGATTTGGGTGTTGCTCATAAGCATTGTGCTGAAGCATAGTTCAAGATTAAAGGGAATAGGTAATCAACTACTAAAACCATCTTCAAAGATTTGATTTTTAGTACTACTATTTAGCCTCAAACCCTAAAACCATCTTCAAAGATTTGATTTTTGTTGAAGTTGGTGTTGGTGGTTGAAGGTTGAGGGTGGTGGTGGTGGTTGAAGGTCGTGGTGGTGATTGAAGGTGGTGCACTAGCGCTAGTGGTGATGGTTAAAGGTGGTACTGGTGGTTGAAGGAGGTGCTGGTGGTGGCGGTGGTGGTTGAAGGTGATGGTGGTGGTAGTGATTGAAGGTGATGGTGGTGGTAGTGGTTGAAGGTGGTCGTGGCGGTCGTAGGAGATAATAATGGAGACGGTGAAGAAGAAAGGGTGAAGGGGGGTTTGGTGTGGTGGGCAAGGGTATTTTTGTCATTTCACATGCACTTAACAACAAAAGTTAACGTCCTTCCATTTCAGGGACATCGTTGTTACGTTTATGCAAAGTATTGTACCAATCTTGTATTTTAGAGAGTTAGGGACCAACACTGAAATCAAGCCTAACCACAGGGACCACCCGTGTAACTAATTCAAGAAAATATTATTGTTCATATGTATATTTGATAATACAGTGTTCTACCTTGATAAAATTTTTAAAAATTTTTAAAGTAGTAATGAGTGAAGTGGAGAGAAAAGATAATGTTAAATGTATAAAAACGTATTATGTAAGTGAAAATGAGAAATAAAAACTAGTGAGTTTTAGTATAATTATAAAAAGTAGAATAAGGAATTAGATGTGAATGCTCTCAAAGTGTAAACTAATTCGCAACATCAGCCGTTGCCTCCTTGCATGAGAGGTGTCCTAACCACTAGACTACGGAGTGAAGATTGCTCTCTCTAGGGCCGGCTTAATATTTTTTGGGACTCCAATCGAACTAAAAAAATGGAGCTCTTTTCTAAAAAAAATTATTAAAACCCTCCTCCTTTGTCCGGACTAGAGACCCTACCAATTACAAATACTAAATCAACTTAAAATTGAAGTACCTAATCAAGGAAATCTTTTTGCCTAAAACAACCTAAGACAACAAATTAAAGGCTCAAATGTACATTGAAGCTATAAGCTTTTAGTATTTAGTAATCAAAATTCAAAGGCTCAAAAGTCAAAAGTAATCAACAACAATTAAGAATGAGCAATTAATCAGGTCGGTTATCATTGATCAAGATTCAAGAATCAAGAATTAAAAAGAATAATCTAACCTTGAGTGTTTTACTTTAGTAATGAACCAAAGGATGTATCAACTTTAAATCTTCAATAACCCTCTCACTTCAGTCGCTTGCTACCAATCTAAATCGATCAGTCATCAAGAATGAAAATTCAATATACAACTTCAAGACTCAAGAACACTAGAACACTGCTTTCATTAGTTGTTTGTGGGTTAAAGAAATAAAACCTTTATGCTTACCGGTGAATTGGTGATATTTGTGCTGGTGCATCGTGTAGCACTGCAAGTCTGTAGCCGCCAACCATGCAGGTCCGCACGTGGAGATTAGAGAAGTGAAACAGCCGATTGAACAGCCGCCGCCAGCGGCCAGCCCGCCGCCGTTGCTCCATCATCGATTGTGCAGTGACTCGGTGAGCCGATGAGGTTGTGCGTCGAATCGTTTACTTGTCGTGGAAGTTGGAACTTGGAAAGGCCGATTCTTTTGGAGCTGTTTGGTGTTTTCACGATTTCACTCTTGAAGTCTTGATATATTCTTGAGTGGCCGCTTATCAGTTATCAACAGGGCTAGGGCAGTTAGTGGGCTATTCTAACTCATGGCCTAGTATAAATTTTTTTATAAAAAATGGGGGCAAAACTGGGGGCCCTAAACTCAATGCACCATATAATTTGTTATGTGCTGGCCCTGGCTCTCCGCGCAATCAATAAGCACCTCTACGAACCAATTGCTAACAACGACATAGTTAAGTCATTGGGTAATGTTTACCACAGTACCCCTTCTACTTACTATAAGTGATTATATGGCCCGTATTATATTCTTTTACAACAGTTGATCTGGAGGAAGCACCCATTAGAGATCGAGTGCGATGAGTAGAAGGGAACATTTCAAATGGGTCAAAATATGTTTTTTTTATTCACCCATAATCCAAACATGAGAATTTGTTTGTTTGTTGTCTAAAAATAAATAGTGGTAATGTAAAACGTAAAAATTATAAAAAGATTATTAATTATTTGTGCTTTTTCTAGCCATAATAACATACGGAGATAGCGCTACACACGTAGGCACAAAGACATACACATGGTTAGAATGTCAAGAGATGCATACTGGGGTCGATGCATTTAATAATTGCCATAACTGTCTCCATAATTAATATCCAAAGTAGGTTTGGCTTTGTTTATAAATTTAATCTAACTAAATTATGTCCGTGTGATACGTCACGTTTGTAAAGTTCACGCACTGACATTGTTAAATACATAAAATAAACGTATAATTTTTGATGACTCAGTTCTAGAAATCAAAATATAAATGTAAGAAAAGTTATATAATGATATTGATGTTCTACATTACGTATCAGTTTTATTTTTCAGAATATCAGCATATTAGCGTCAATTGGTACAACCTACGATAGTCAAAAACATTTGTTTTTAAAACAACTTTGTTTTTATTAAAACTTATATCAAAACGCCAATAAAAAATTAAAAATTATATCAAAACGCCAATAACAAAACTAAAAACAACCACAGATGAGTATTTTTTAAGTTAACAAATAAAAATTATTGAAGAAAAATGAAATTACTATAAAAATTAATTGGTTAAAATCGTATATTCTATAGTATAGGAGGTCAAATTGAAACTATAGAAACTGAAAGATTTAATTTGTAAACTTTGAGTAGTGGAGTGATTTAGTTTGTAAATTTCGGGTTTTAGTTTGCAACTTTAATGTTTTACTCAATTGCCAGCGAAATTAGTAATTGAGTAATTAGTATATATAATTTATCATATGTTGTTGTTCTTTAACATTAAATTATATGTATAAATGTTAATGTGAGGGTTGATTTAGTAGAGCCTCTTGTCTTGTCTTTTAGATGGAATGTTACAAGTTCAAGCAGTAAATTAGTTTGAATTAAACTATAAATAGTAGTAGGATAGATTTGACGTATAAAAAGTAAAAAAGTAAACTACAAACATTCAAAGAGACATCCTGGTGATAAAACATCTCTTAACTATTTATAAGATTGATTGTTTAGATCTTATAAGATGAAGTTATATGTAATTTATATGAATAGATTAGATGTGTTTTAAAATATAAGAAAAAGAGTAAACTACAAACGCTATTAGTATTTATGACTATTTATTACTATTTATGACAAGGTGTCAAGTGGAGAAATAATTTGTTTATGTATGACTATTTATCATAAGGTGCAAGTGGAGAAATAATTTGTTAATCATTTTTTTTAACGGAAATTTTTTATGAAAAACAAAGAATCCGAGCAAGACGTTAGGAACCATCAAACATACAACCAATTAGAGAAACAAGGAATAGTTACACTAGCTATTCTAATTAATATCCTGAAGGTTACCTCTAAACTTAATCCATCAATATGTAAGGCCCCGTTCCCAGTACGTTTACAGTTGGTCGATCATCACACATAAAACATACATTCTCATTTATCTTAAGTAAACATTGCAGCGGAAATATTCAAAAATGACATTTCATTTCATTATAAAGGCTTTTCCAAAATAATACATCGTTAACCAGTTACAAAATACATTATTGCATTACATCACAAATGTTGGGTTTGTTGAACCTAAACAATGTTGTTTAACCATTTTAAACAAGAAAACGCAGCGGAATATGAACTTAATTTCGTATTCTATAATCTGAAAATTAAAGTTCATAACATTATTTCAACAAACCCAAAGACAAAGGATCATATATATGTGAATAGATTAGTTATCAAGAAGCAAACAAACAACCAAATCAACATTATGAACTACCTTTAAGAAGCTGTCAAAACCGTGGATTTATCATGAAGATCCAGCCCTTAGCGCCCCTATGGCAGCTTGGAGCGCCCCTATGGCAGCTTGGAGCGCCCCTATGGCAGCTTGGAGCGCCCCTATGGCAGCTTGGAGCGCCCCTATGGCAGCTTGGAGCGTTCCTGATGCCGAGGCTTGTTAAACTGCTGAAAATCGTGGATGTAGATGAAAAGAATGATGTTCTTGAGCAGCCAAAACACCAAGAGAAGGTGTTCTCAAGTGTTCATACCCACAAGCCCTTTTAGCAACACCTTTTGCTAGGATTTGTACACCAATTCGAACCAAGAACAAAGCTGAAATCGTATTTCAGCAGTGAACTTTTACAAGGCTGCTGGAACTTTTTTTTCAGCCATGAAATCCATCTATTAGATGATGAAATCCAGCCCTTGAATCGATTTTGCATGTGAGAAAAAAGGTAGATCAGATGTGTGTGTTCTTAGAAAGGTTTTGTTTCAAAAACAAGAAAGGGGAGGAGAGGAGAAAAGGCCTTGCGGCCGAAACAACAACAACAAACCCTTTTAGGGTTTTCCCCCTTAAAAACCTTCTAAGTTTTTACAAAATGTTTTTTAACATAATTAACCTTTTAATTATACATAATATGCACACACACTTTTATTATTTAATGTTGATTAACTAATTTAAACAACATAACAAATAATGTCCATGAACAAAATATCCTCATAGTTTGTTCTTTCTCACATATAATTTATTTGGAAAACCCATTTTCCAAATTGGTGTAATTATTTAATTGCATGATCATATCATCAATTAAATATTAGTTGGTGTTTGCTAAGCTTGTTATTGGGTATGACCCGACTTGGATCACAACGTACTAACCACATCAATGTTCTATGTGTCTTGGGCATACAGAATCCAACAATCTCCCACTTGCACAAGATATATAGAAGATTGATGCAAGCAGTAAATACCGCCTAACAACGGTTTACTACCCTTAATACGCATGACTTAGAAGCCATTCAATAACATCATCCCCTTCAAGTATCCAACTTGAAATGATTTAGGTGAATCAATCATTTATCCTTTTGTTACAGATGTTATGTTAAATCCAAGGACACAGAATGATCATTCCTTGTTGATTTAACTTAATCAGGCCTTAGACATCATACTCTCAACGAATAAGAGGAACAAATCCCATCTTGACTACATACGTTTCTCACAATCACCTTATGTCATATCTGAACATAGCCTTATGTACTGACAATTATCTCATATCAGTGAAGAACTAGCTCAAGGTATAACACTTGGTGAATATCAAAACCCAATATGTATCTCAGGTCGGAGGATACCAAATGATATTCGCCTTTACTCAAATTTACTTATGATCAATCAATAAGATTCCATGTAGTAAGATTTGAGATGCGGGTCAGTCCAATATTCGTATCCCACGAATATCTATGAACCTTGGCAGCAACCAATTGCTCTATATTCATGCCTTATGAATATCCACCAATCCAAGTTCATAATAGTCTTACATTCATATTTGTTCCCACAAATATGACCGACTACGGACATTTAGAATAATAAAATTATTCATGGATGTAAACATGCTAAAAGGGAACATCACTTAAAATATCGTAAATGCATAGATAAGTTAAGTATTACAATTGTTCCATATTAATAATATTAATACTAAACAGATCAATTCCAATCACTAGAATATCGAAGTCCTGAGGCACAAGTATGACTTTCATGCTTTGCCCTTTCAAGGAGCTTCGTGAGTGGATCCGCAATGTTTTGATCAAAGTGAACTTTACGAATACATATCTTTCCCTTTTCAACTTCATCCCTTATGTAGTTGAATTTCCGCTCATTGTACCTAATCTTTTGATGTGCACGGGGCTCCATGATTTGAACAATCGCATCCTCGTCATGACAAAAGATTTCTAAGGGGTCTTGAATGGTAGAGACCATCCTTAGATTGGTGATAAACCTTTTTATCCATGCAGCTTCCCAAGCTGCTAATGAGGCGGCTATGTATTCGAATTCTGTAGTGGACAATGCTACCCTATTCATAATGGAGACGTACCCCGATTGTGATCGAGGATCATCTCGATCAGTTTGGAAACTAGCATTCGTGTAACCCTTTACAACTAGTTCCTCTTCATCAGATCCATATATTAGAAACAGATCCTTAGTCCTCCTAAGGTATTCCAATATACATTCAACAGCCATCCAATGGCTGTTTACTTGGATTCTGCTGATATCTACTTGTCATGCTTAATGTGCATGACATGTCCAGTCTAGTGCATATCATCGCATATATGATGGATCCTATAGCAGACGCATACGGGATGTCCTTCATACGATGTTGCTCATCCTTTAAGCTTGGACATTGAGATGCACTCAATATTGTCCCTCTTTGAATAGGTACTATACCTTTCTTAGAGTTTACCATCTTGAACCTTTTCAAGATTTTATCAATGTATGCACTTTGGTTTAACCCTATCAACCGCCTCGATCTATCCCTATAGATCTTTATTTCCAAAATATAGACGGCTTCACGGAGATCCCTTTTGGAAAAACAATTTCCAAGTGTAGTATGTCATCAACATACAATACTAAGAACGTAATTACACTCCCACTAGCCCCTTGATACACACAATCCTCGTCAGCGTTCTTGATGAAACCCAATTTCCTGATCTTTTCATCAAAACGTTGATTCCAACTTCTCGATGCTTGTCTCAATCCATAGATTGATATCTTTAACTTGCATACTTTATCAGGATGACTTTAGCATTGCGATTGGCGAGAAGGTTTTGTCATAATCAACCCTTTGACTTAGAGTGAAAC
This sequence comes from Flaveria linearis, assembly GCA_024085815.1. NCBI lineage: Eukaryota > Viridiplantae > Streptophyta > Magnoliopsida > Asterales > Asteraceae > Flaveria > Flaveria linearis. The sequence goes on from CM044011.1 coordinate 32,779,546, forward strand.
CTTCTGCTACAAGTCATGCCTTGTAAGTATCCAAGTTTCCATGCATGTCAGTTTTCTTCTTGAAAACCCACTTGCATCCAACCGGTTTGGAGTTAAGTGAGGAGTCAACCAATTCCCATACTTGGTTGTCATACATGGATTGCATCTTTACGTTCATGGCTCCTAGCCACATGTCACAATCCGAATTGGACATTGCATCATGGTATGTAGTTGGCTCTTCAGAGTCAACAACGTAGCATCCATCTATGAAAAATCCATATATTTTAGGTGGAATGCTAACTCTACCAGATCTATGAACGTTTTGTGTGTATTGATCAACCTCTTGATCATTATCAACAACCTCTTGTTGACAGCTAGTGTCAACCAAACGTGTATCGGCTTGTGGATCTTGATCCTCATCAAATTCCACTGTTCTATGCGTCATTCCTTCCATAAGGAACTTGGCTTCCAAGAACTCTGCCTTTTGAGCAATGAATCCCTTTTGCTCTGTTGGATCAAAGAAGTAGTATCCTATACAGTCCTTTTGGATATCCAACACATATACATTTAGTGAATCGACTTTCAGTTGGTTTGGGTGTTAAGTTTAACATAAGCTTCATAACCCATAATTTCAAATATGATAGCAATGGAACTATTCCATTTCATATTTCAAAAGGCGTCAAATCCACTTTCTTGGTTCGGACCATATTCAAAATATGAGCCGCGGAGAGTAGTGCGAAACCCCAAAATTATAGAGGTAGTGAGCTTATAGCCATCATAGGTCGAACCATATCCAATAGGGTTCGATCTCCTTTCAGACACATCATTATGTTATGGTATTCTGTGAGGAGTAAGTTGTGAGACAATCTTACAACTTCCTAGATGATCCCTAAAAGTCTAACTTAGGTATTCACCTTCTCTATCTAAACGGAGAACTTTGGTAGTTCTATCGAGTTGATTTTCTACTTCATTCTTGAAGTTTTGAACATTTCAAATTCTTCATGTTTATGTGCCATCAAGTACACATAACCATAGCGACTATAATCGTCGGTTAAGGTAATGAAGTAAGTTTCACCATACCTTGTCATTTTCTTAAAAGGGCCACATACATCCAAATGTATGACTCCTAATAAGTCTTTTGCCCTCTCATTAGTACCACTAAAGGGCGTGTTGGTCATCTTGCCTTGTAAACAAGATTCACACTAATCAAATGAACAACTTTCATCTGTTGTCAAAAGACCATTCTTTTAAAGTGTTTAAATCAGATCCTTGTTTATGTAACCAAGATGACAATGACAAGAATAAGAGTCACTTAAACCATTTTAAGTCTCTTAGTGCATGATGGGTATAATGTTTTATTATAGGACGAATCATCATGAACCAATTCATCAACATCATTAGAAGGCATAGCCTTGAAATAATGTATATCATCCATATAAATATAAATACCATCATTTACTAACTTTAAATCATAACCATATCATTTTAAAAGGGAAACTTAAATCATGTTCCTAGTCAAACTAGGAGCATATAACATGTTTTGAAGAAAAACTTCCAAACCCTTTTGAAAATTTCAAAACATAGTCTCCTTTCTTAAAGTGCTTATTTCTTTTGAACCCTTGCAACAAATTGCAATAGTGAGTTCCATATGAGGTATCCAATTACCCATGTGCTTTTAGGAAATAACACCTAAGTTAATATGGATTATGAAAGTTATACTTAAGGTTTGCCCAGCATCCCTTTTACTTCTCAACTCATTGAGATAGGTTGAATGAATCCTTTTCAAATGACCTATCTCACCATACTCAAAGCATGGATCGTTTTCGGTTACCTTAAGCTTCATAAGCTTAGGTTTTGGAGGTTCCGCTTTGATCTACCCTACCCATTGCCTTTGATGTGCCCTTCTCCTTTGGCAACATTTGCCTTGGGATCGGGAATGGCCTCAACATCGTCAGGGTCGGGTTGGTTAGGAATAGGATCGTCAAGGACATTTGCCTTTGCTCTTGCTTGAGAACAATTCTCAAGTTTCGAGACTGGTCCATAAGGTTATTATGGTAGAGACGATCCCTCTCTAAAATAGCTCTCAGTGATAGGGTATGGACGGGCGGGGTGGTAGCATTATTGTTTGCGGTCATTCTACAAATTTTACAAAGTTCTTTTTAGTATTTCTGAAAAATTTTATTTTAATTATTAATACCCTTTATGTCTCATAGACAATTAATAATTAAAATCTAGAATCCAACGTTACATTCAAATAATGGTTAGGTGACCTTTATCCCATTATTCAAATTAACAAGGTAGTCAACATTTGACAATTGCAACCTTTTGCAACTTCTAGCGGTATGGGATCAACTTTAAACATCATATGCAAAGTCGGCATGTTAATCCCATCAACACCATTTGGAAACCATATTTTAGGTGATCCATTCAACATGGTTTGCAAATCAAGTTACCCTACTTGCACACACATGTGAGTTTATCAACACAAGTGGTTAGGTGACCTTTATCCCACCAATGTGGTATTCCCACCTTAAGTCATAAGTTCCCTCAAAATGGTTAGGTGACCTTTATCCCATTAAGAGTTTCCAAATGACTTAAGTGTTGTGCAAAAGGACGGTGTTAAACTTGTTTAAAAAAGGGATTTTTAGTTTTCATTGATTCTAGTTTGAAAACTCTATTTACCTTGTATTTGCATGCTTTCAAATACAAGGTATCCTATGGTTCACTTTTAATAAAACCTTTTTATTAAATCATTAATCCTTTAATAACCTTTTATTAATCACTTAATGATTAGGAACCATAAAATTCAGCTTGTTAAGTTTGTTTATTAGTTTGTTATGCACATCCAAATGTCAAATAACAATCATACAACAAACAACCAAACAAGTACAATCATACAAACATATGTGCATAACTATAGCCACTAAGTTGACTACACTTGTTTGCCATCACAAGTGTTGTCATAAGGTCTTTCCTAAGGGTTCAACACAACACAAATGATGAGGTCTTCAAATACTCCCACTTGAACTTGCATCCAAATGCTTCAAGTCCATCCTTTGTGTCTTCCTTTTGTGCTTCCTTCCCGAGCATCTTCTTTTACAAAATATATATCCTAATACATATTTTCTAGTAAAAGAAAAAATACTCCTAATCTATTTATTACATTGCCAAATGAATAAACAAATTACAACCCAAATAGAAACACCAAAAGGATTATTACAACCCATTAAAGAATGAATACAAGCAACATGACAAGATTACAATCAACCAAATCCAAAACACACATGGTCAAGGCTATGTTATGCACTAATATATGTATCCACATACATCATTTCAAGAACCAAAATGAACCCCATTTGACCCTAAATTTTCAGCCAACACAAACTAAGAATTTAGGGTCTATTGTCCAAACAAAAACACAATCAACCAATTTGATATCTTCCTTTCAAGATCCAATCATAAGCATGCATGATTACAACCTTGAAAGGTTGGGGTATCATCAAATCATCACAAAACAGCCCTAATGAGGTTGTTAAACCTTATATATCCAAATATACAAGAACATATGAAACTAGTCATCCACATATCCGGCTCTAGATGCCATTGTTGGGTTTGTTGGACCTAAACAATGTTGTTTAACCATTTTAAACAAGAAAACGCAGCGGAATATGAACTTAATTTCGTATTCTATAATCTGAAAATTAAAGTTCATAACATTATTTCAACAAACCCAAAGACAAAGGATCATATATATGTGAATAGATTAGTTATCAAGAAGCAAACAAACAACCAAATCAACATTATGAACTACCTTTAAGAAGCTGTCAAAACCGTGGATTTATCATGAAGATCCAGCCCTTAGCGCCCCTATGGCAGCTTGGAGCGCCCCTATGGCAGCTTGGAGCGCCCCTATGGCAGCTTGGAGCGCCCCTATGGCAGCTTGGAGCGCCCCTATGGCAGCTTGGAGCGTTCCTGATGCCGAGGCTTGTTAAACTGCTGAAAATCGTGGATGTAGATGAAAAGAATGATGTTCTTGAGCAGCCAAAACACCAAGAGAAGGTGTTCTCAAGTGTTCATACCCACAAGCCCTTTTAGCAACACCTTTTGCTAGGATTTGTACACCAATTCGAACCAAGAACAAAGCTGAAATCGTATTTCAGCAGTGAACTTTTACAAGGCTGCTGGAACTTTTTTTTCAGCCATGAAATCCATCTATTAGATGATGAAATCCAGCCCTTGAATCGATTTTGCATGTGAGAAAAAAGGTAGATCAGATGTGTGTGTTCTTAGAAAGGTTTTGTTTCAAAAACAAGAAAGGGGAGGAGAGGAGAAAAGGCCTTGCGGCCGAAACAACAACAACAAACCCTTTTAGGGTTTTCCCCCTTAAAAACCTTCTAAGTTTTTACAAAATGTTTTTTAACATAATTAACCTTTTAATTATACATAATATGCACACACACTTTTATTATTTAATGTTGATTAACTAATTTAAACAACATAACAAATAATGTCCATGAACAAAATATCCTCATAGTTTGTTCTTTCTCACATATAATTTATTTGGAAAACCCATTTTCCAAATTGGTGTAATTATTTAATTGCATGATCATATCATCAATTAAATATTAGTTGGTGTTTGCTAAGCTTGTTATTGGGTATGACCCGACTTGGATCACAACGTACTAACCACATCAATGTTCTATGTGTCTTGGGCATACAGAATCCAACAACAAAAGCATTATATGAATGGATGTCATCCAAAAGAGCTGAGTAGCCGCCCCGTGCCATACTCAACAATCATTACCTGCCAACTGGAAACATATAAAAGTCAGCTTTGCTGAGTGAGTTCTAGTTTTATAATAAAGCATTGTGACAACCCGGAAATTTTTTTTTTATTTTTATTTATTTAATATAATAATTAGGTGATTGGTATTTTTTTTAATAATAAAAATAATGATAATAATAATAATAATATTATTTTTAAAAATAATGTTGATAATGATAATAATAATAATAATGAAAATATTATTATTATTAATTATTTATAAGAATTTATAAAAAAAATGGATTTATAAGTCCAGGGGGAATTTCTGTAATTTTTAAAACTTGGTTTTAAAACTTAAAACATAAAATTTAAACATTTCAAACCACAGGGACCATTTCTGTAATTTCTCAAACCCAACCCTCGACCCCCCCCCCCGCTTTTCCGGTCGCCGGCCGGCGAAGCTCCGGCGCGGCTCCGGCGAACACCAAAGGACACTCAAAACCGGTCCATTCGAACCCCACAATATATCAAAATGCTCGTGGGACAGAGTTGATCAATAATTCACGCACTAATCGGGGAAAAGTTTCGATAATGGTCCACTAAACCCGACCATTTTGCTTTCGGCCGACCCACCCACGAAATCGAGCATTATAACACTAAATTAATACAAATAATCGAGTATAAATACTCATTGATCGGTTCCTAATCGAATACACCTATCAATACAATCTATAACATACAAACACTTTGAATTCGATTACCTCTCTCGGCCGAAACCTGCAACTCTATCGAAACCCACCCTCTGACCTCTATAACTTGCAATCGACAGAGGGCTTTCAGCCACTAGAATCATTTGAAGCTAACTGCAAAATTAATTTGAGTTTCATCAAGGATTGATCAACATTCGAGTTCAAGATTGAACCGCGACCTGTTCTTAATTGTCTATATTAGCGATTCGATTCCAATCAGGTAATTAAACACATAAATACATTCGGTTATTCATGGGGAGTAAAAGCCCTATGATTTCAGATGTTGATAACATCGAATCGATCTTCAATTGGATCCAAGAACAGATCTAGGGTTTCGGGAATTTGGGGAAATTGGGGATTGATTTAAAGGTTGGTTTTTAAGAATTTGAAACAGGTTCTCATCGCGGCTACAAGCCTTGGTTCACTGGTTCGGGGTGTGTGTGTGCAAGTGTGAGGTCCCGGGTTCGACCCCGGGTAACCTCTTTTATTTTTTAAAGTTTTTAACCCTTTTTAAAAATATGGAAAATTTTCTAAAAATTATGAAAATAAATTCTATAAATTCTCCTTGTTTTAAATGTTACAAAATTATTTTCTGAAAATTTCTTTATTTAAAAACCTTAATAAATTTTTATAAAATGTTATTTATAAATATTAAAAATACTTATTTTTAAAAATAGATTCTATTTTGTGAAATAATCACAAAAATCATAAAAATTATATAAGTTATTATTTACAAATGTCATACACAATTATTTTTATAAAATGGACACTACATAATAATTTAAATCATTATGTATTAAAACGGATACGATATATTTTATAATTACACCAAATGATTAAGAATATTATTCTCATAAAATATATTTTAAATGGTATAGATTACTATCTTATTATTAATCGAAATACCATTTTTAATTATCCTTAGGTAATTATAAATTACATATTAAAGCACAACATTTTATATTTAATTCTAAAATATTTAAACATACAAATGAAATCCTTCTAATGAAATCAAAATATAAATAATTATTTGGTAAACTTAACACTTATTAATAATTATTTATTTATACATAAATAACCCTATCAAAATCTTGTAACATATATACATCTAATTGTGTACGTGTTACATGTTAAACCAAACCAACCCGAACATTACTAAATATATTTATTCACCATGAACACATTTTAAAGACTCAATTACGATCAATAATAGGTGTTGAACGTGCTTGATTGTGTATTACCTTATTCTTTGAAGTTCTCGTTCATTTCATTTCATCAGTTCAAGGTGAGTTCCACGGCCCCTTTTTACTTTCTTTTCTTTTTGGGGGAGAAAACATGCAAACACTATTTTTGTCATGGTTGCCAGTATTATTGATATCGCTTGTTATGTTAGTGCGAAACGCATTTGAAAGTCCTTACAGTATCAAACCGTTAGTAACACGATTAGCGAGGTAATTTTGACTAGTACTACTGGGTCTGACAAACCCCGCCCGGGCTAGTCGCGCTAGCTTGATTGGAGGTCGAACGGGTGCTAAATTGACCTGTAACGATTGCCACGGTCGGTTAAGACGTGGTGGAAAGGCACTAAACACACACAGTCAGCTTCGGTTTGAAACACTAACTAACTTGTTTATAGGCTCGCGACCTATCGATATGCTTTATATACTAAACCATGTGAAACGCTTTTCGGACACAGTTCTGGTTGATGAAACATATGAAACGCTTTCTGGTACATTTCTTGTTGATTAAAACCTGTGGACTCACCAACTTTATGTTGACACATTTTAGCATGTTTTCTCAGGTCACAGAAACGCACAAGATTAAGAACTCAGCTAGGATGCATGCATGGCATACATCACAACACAACTGGTTTAATTTGTGAAACGCTATTGATCCTTATGGTTGAAACGCATGTTGAAACGATTCACTGTTGATTTCTATATTTCGAAACGCTTCCGCAAGTTTGAAACACTCACGTTTGATTTAAACAACTAATGGTTTAATGTGATGTTTTGTAATTACTGTGTTTGGTGTAACTAATGCTATCTAAGATCCTGGTGTGTCACACGCCTGACGGTAAAATCCCGTTAGCGGATTTTGAGGGTGTGACAGATTGGTATCAGAGCATTAGTTATAGCGAACTAAAATGGACTTTTCATCTCATTTGCATTGCATTTTAGACTATAGCTGGATTTGCATTAGTTACACACACATAGATTACTAAGCAGTACTTATTAACTTTAGATGCCTGAGAACTGTTGCTTTAACATATTTCTGTGACACATAGATACCTGAGGAAAAGAAACTGATAACTCGTGCCTTTAATCTCTCTCTAAAGTATTATTCCACAAACCAAAGAAATTTGTGTGACACATAGACACCTGTATTCTGGATTTCCTGGCAAAAGGCCCTCGGGCTAAGGCAAGCATATCGCATATATCTCATTGCGAGACCTGGTATGCTTACCTGGGGATTTCTGGGATGAGTGATAAACTATGGTCAATATACACAAATATCTAGGTCACATGTATCATCCTCGACTAATAAAGGGGTAGGGAGTTCCGCTCGCTCACTTCCAACATCTACACATGATTCTTCACTCTCGGAGTTGAAGCAACGACAACCCGAATCCACCAATACCACTTGGGAACGCGAAACTCTTTTCAAACACACACGATGACAAACAAGGAGAACAACACACATTACTTCCTTAACTCTATCGTACTTGTCTCGGTTCTCATGAAGCCTCACTATCGATATGCAAACAAATCCTCTATTCCTACTAGTATGAAACAAATTAATGTTATTAATAGTTATCATTCGATAGTGACTGTCGTACATTGTGAATTGAAGAATCATGTCTGGAAGGAGACCTGGACGCCCGAGAGGACACGGAAACATCAACCTGACTCAAGCTGAGTTGGATGCCATCATTAATGAGCGTGTTACTAATGCGCTCACAGCCTATGAACAGATCCGCAACCAGAACCAGAACAACCAGAATCTGAATCAAGGAGGCCCAACAGCCTGTACCTACAAGATGTTTATGGACTGTAAGCCTCACTCTTTCAGCGGTTCTGAAGGTGCTGTCACACTACTTCGCTGGCTAGAGAAGCTCGAATCAGTGTTCGCCATGTGCAACTGTCCTGCTGGAAGTCGTGTCAAGTACGCCTCTGGCACACTGGAAGGACCAGCTTTGACATGGTGGAATTCACAGGTCCAGACTTTAGGACTTGATGCTGCTAACGGTATGCCTTGGGATGATTTCAAAACACTGATGAAAGAAGAATATTGCCCCAGAAACGAGGTCCAGAAGCTGGAAACAGAGTTTTGGAATCTTAAAATGACTGGCTCTGAAATTGAGGAGTACACTACTCGTTCACACGAGTTGGCTACTCTATGTCCCCAAATGGTGACCCCGGCCTACAAACGGATTGAAAAGTACATTGATGGCCTAGCTCCTCAAATCCAAGCTAGTGTAATAGCTGCTGATCCTGCCACAATTCAGCAGGCTATTCGACTGGCTCACAAGCTCACTGATCAGGCAGTGGCACATGGTATCCTACCTAAACGTGGCGCCACCTCTGGACCATTCGAACACAAAAGGAAATGGGATGGTAACAATAGTAAGTCTTCAAGCTCCGATCAACAACCAATCAGAAAGTTTGATCCATCTAGAAGCTTCATAAACAACAATCATAACAACAACAACGGTCAGGGATCGAACAACTACGTTGGCAAAAACCCAAAGTGTAACAAGTGCAACTTCCATCATTATGGTCAGTGTGATCGTTTTCGTTGCCAAAGATGTGGCAAGACGGGTCATATTGCTAGGGATTGCAGGGGTGATCTAATGGCTAGGCAACAACCTCAACAACGCCAGAGCGGAGCGACCAGGGGCTGTTATGAGTGTGGTAAGGAGGGCCACTACAAGAAGGATTGCCCACAACTGAAGAATGGCAACAGGGGCATTGATGGAAACAACAACCATGGAAATGGTGCCAAAGGACGAGTTTTTGTGATTGGCTCTGGTGAGGCAAGGGATGATTAGGATGTGGTTACTGGTACGTTTCCTCTGAATGGTGGTTTTACTTCTATACTGTTTGATACCGGTGCTGATAAGAGTTTTGTTAACATCCTAGACGTAACCTTAGTTGAAATGAAACCTAGTTACACTGTAGAATTAACTGATAGGAAACTAATTGAGGCAACTCACATCATTAAGGGAGGTAAACTAGGATTACCTGGACATGAGTTAGGAATAGATCTGATGCCTGTCACACTTGGTAGTTTTGATGTAGTTGTTGGCATGGATTGGTTATCTAAAAACCAAGCCGAAATTGTCTGTCATAAGAAGTCTGGTTAATCTTACCATGAGATAACGATCATGAGTATTACAAGTTTCTACTCTATACCCTAGGGTGCTAGGATCATAATTCTAGTAAGACCTTGTTAAGAGTAACAAAACATTACTAACCCTTGCTATTACTTAAGTCCTGTCCTACTTAGAGCCTTCATGGTATTTCTAATCATTTTAAGATACATACCTCCGCTTAGTATTTCGGTAACTGAGGAACTGATTGAATACTTAGAATGGAAGTGAACTACAGGAAATATAGAAAAGTGATGAAACTTATTGTACATATTCTTTGGGATGATACTAAGGAAAATTAGGATGTCGTGTAACCGGTTTAAGCACATTCTTAGTATACGGTGATGCCTATATATAGGGTTATTGAGGTGAGTTCAAAGCCTTGGTGATTGAGTACTATTACTTAAGGAATGAAAAAGTTAGAATTGTAATTCTAAAATCATGCAATAGTAGGGTTAGGTCGTGCTCTTTATACCGACAAACTCCATGAATTGACAAAACTGATGTCATACCTTATGACATTAGACCAATTAGAATTAAGAAGGACACTGGGAAAATCTAGTAAGTAGTAGAAAGAAGTTGGAGGGTGGAACAAGCAATCTAGCGGTAAGGAAGACAAGAATGCTAATGATGTAAACCTAGGTATGTTGGTTAATACGATTTAGCTAACATGCGTTAAACATGGACAGATTATCAAGGTATAAATTGCTTGCAAGGCTTTACTTTATCAAGGTACACGTTATGGGCCCAATAACAGTTCTTTAGGTTTCACTTATATCTTTAGTTTTCGCTACCAGTTTCGCTACGAGTTACACTGGCCAGCACTTCTGCCAGTTTCGCTGGACAGATTCGCTGCCATGAGCGCTCAACTTTCATGGAACTTCCTGGATTCGCTAACTCTTAATGGTTTTCTCGAACACAGCAGTTTCGCTCAAGTGAAACTACAGTTTCGCTGGTTGAAGGGACAGTTTCACTGGTTGAAGGTACAATTTCGTTGGTCAAAGGCTTAGTTTCGCTAAGTGCGAAACCCAGCTCGGATCTCACCAAAAATCATCATTTCTCATCCAAATTTCATACTTTTTACGTCCAAATCTTTGCTTTATCATTTCTAAGCCTAGATCTAAGCTTTTTACACCATTTTACACGTTTTTAAGATTTCTTTCTAAAACCCTAAAACTCAAAACTTTGTAGAATCAAACGAGATGGTTTCGGGATGTTTCTTACCTTGATTCTAGCCTTTTCCTTGCTGATTAACCTTCAGAAATGACCGGATTTCGATTCCAAGCCACAACACCAACAACTCTTTGATCTCTTGATCTTTCTCTCCTTTCTCTCTCTCTAGAATAATTGGATGATTATGTTGAAAAAGGAGGAAATTAGGGCTGATAAGGATGCTTATATAGAGTCCCTATGGGACTAAACCCACTAATCTCTTGAGCCCATGGATTTCGTATCCAATACTTCCATTTTTATCACTAATTACCCATTATTTATATAATTACCATTTTTTGACTTTTGGGATGTTACACATGGATAATATGATTATTATCTTCATCATTAATCCTTTAACGTTCCATCAACCCATAACCTTACCCTTCTGTTTCCTGGTACTGGACCTAAGCCTATCATAGACCTTCTATAACGGTGCACCGCACCTCTGGCGACAGCATCTAAGGTAAAGTTTAGGTGTACCATGGCCATGTGCAATACCTTTCTTTTCCTGCTACTGGACCTAGGCCTATCATGGACCTTCTATAATGGTGCACCGCACCTCTGGCCATAGTACCTAAGGTATGCAGCAATGGTTCTATACAAATGGTCAATCACAGTGTCAAGCTTTACCCTCTTCATGGCACACAGCCACGATTACTGAGGTCGAATGACAAGGATCCCGTTTCGAGTCTGTTGCGACACAGGGTCGCTCATCCCATACATTTGCTTGCAAACCTTTCTTACTTTCATTCATTTATTAATGCATGCATTCATTCATCATGTTCCTCTTTCATTATCTTCCACTTTACGTTACATAATACTTTTGTTTCATTCATTAACATAACACGTAAAGCCACGGGAAAGATAAACATACATCATAATAAGGAACATCAACATACACAGTAGCATCATCATACAGGGCATCATCATTCATACATAACATACATCATGCATAAACATGCAACATCACTATGCCCAACATACCCTCTAAGACCCAAACAGTCATCTCACTTGTACTTACGAAAACTTCCACGTCAAAACTTACATCTGCACTTTCCCCCGAAAGTTAGAAATTAAACTACGCCTTTCCTCGGGTACACCAGCCCTATTTGGGCGTATGGGCACCCTTTAGTCGCAGGGCCTCCCATGCGACTGAACATCATGCGAATGGACCAATGCGGATGAACACCAATGCGGATGAACATCCCAATCGTGCGAATGGACCTCATGCGGATGAACACCAATGCGGATGAACACCAATGCGGATGAGCACTTATGCGAATGGACCCTCAATCGCATGACTCCACATGCGACTGGCCCCCCAATCGTGCGAATGAACCTCAATCGTGCGGCTGAACCTCAATCACATCCCATTCGGCCGTATGGCCTCCATTCGGTCGCCTAGCCCTAGCTGATGCAGAATGCAGTTCATCCCGAACCCAATCTGCCATTTTTCACCTACAAGCTCATCCAAACCCATTCTAAGCCCAAATTAACCATCCTAAACCCTAGGAATGCATACCACAAGACCATTCAAGCACACACAATGTAACATCTCGTATTTTTGTTAATTAAAAGTTAATTTTGTTGATTCTTATAAGGCCTATTTATGCTATTTAAGAAACTTGATGGGCTGTTTATGTATGATTCCTTATTTAATCTAAAGTTACTTAAATAATAATAATGATAACAATGATAATATTAATAATAATAGTAATAATGATAATAATGATATTAGTAATAATAATAGAATAATAATAACAATAATAACAACAACGACGACAACAACAACAACAACAATAATAATAATAATAATAATAATTATAATAATAATAATAATAATAATAATAATAAACATAACCATAATACTAATAATAACAACACTAATAATAATAAGTTTTGCAAGTTTGAAAGTTAAATTATATAAAACTTAAGGTGTGATTAACTCAAGGGGCCTTGGTGTCAATTTACAAACTTTCAAAAATAAAGTTTGTACATGAAATGTTAACAAACACTTTGGGGACCATTTCTGTAAAATTATAAAACCCAACCCCTTTTTCCCCCTTGACACTCGATTTTCCGGCGGAGCTCCGGCCAAACTCCGGCCGAGCTCCGGCTACCTCATAAACATCAATTTTGGCCGTTTCTTGATCCCAAAACATTCCAAATTCATTCTTGTACGGGTTTCGAATGAGATTGTACCATTTAATCATGTTTATGAGACGGTTACAATCCGCAATCGATCGAGTAACCGGGGACATAAACCCCATCACCGTTCGAGCATTAAACGCTAATAATAAACAAATTAAACGAACATAAACAATCATCTAACCAATACTAAGCGTTCACAACTATCAATTGCATCTGATAACACACAAACAAAGAAAATCTGATTCCCTTTCGTTGCGGACCTGCAACTCAACCAAATCCACCGTCCAAGCTTCAAGTGTTGAAATTGGCAAGGGGCTTTGCATCAAGAGCATCACAGGAAACTATCTGCAAGTTTAATTCGTTTATCATTGAGGATTTCTCATCCCTTAGGTACCCACAGCCGCGGCCTACTCATCGTCTTGTTCATCTCCAATCCCTCATCATTCGGGTAATTAAAACATGCTTTGTACTCGTTTAAACATGGGGAACAAAAGCCCCATGATTATTGATGATAACCGATTCGAATTAAACTTCAATTTGACCCTAATCGATTCTAGAGTTCTTAAGAATTTGGGAATTTTCTTTAAATGGGGTTATAATAATTTCAAACCAACATAAATCGCGGCCAAGGCCTTGGTTCACTAGTTAGACACATGTGCCTCCTACCTTGAGGTCCTGGGTTCGAACCCGGGCACCCTCAACTATTTTTTTGGGCCTTTTTGAGCTTTAAAAAAATTATATAAAATTTTTAAAAATTATAAAAATCAGTTTTATAAACATTGTTTATTTTAAAAGTTATCTAATTATTTTCTGTAAATTATTTCCTTAAACACCTTAACAATTTTTTATATAAATATTATTAACAAATGTTATAATTAGTTTATTTATATAAAAAAATAATAATAAACTTTAAATAGTTGAAATCACTAAATTATTATTAGTCATTACGTTATCTTTAATTATAGATTAATTATGTTAATTATAAAATTTTATTTACATTTTATAATTTAATCATTATAAAGGATTTAATTTCCTATAATTTCACAAATTATTATAAAAGGATTAATAAAATTTTCTTTCATTGTATTAAAATATAAATGATTGCGATCTTATTTATAAAAACCTCAAATTCTTATTGAAACCTTAGTTCACGTTAAAACGTTAATCCTATTATTAACCTAAATCTTGTAATATATATATATATATATATATATATATATATGTTTAGGTGCCTTGTGACGTTACATCTTGGAACGACGCTTATTATTGATCTTATTAAATCTTCATCATATACTTATTTGACATGTGAGTTTCCTTGCCCCTTTTTATCTTTTCACACTAATTTGGGGTGAAACATGATTACTTATACATAATGCACTTGTAAACGTTTAGACTTGTAAAGCACTTGCATTCATATTTTTGTCATGGTTATTTGTGTGTTGTAAGTGATTATATAAGATACATAGTTTGTTTACAATCATTAACTATTGCTAGCCTGGATACGTCTTAGATCTTTGGGCCTGACAAGCCTATTTGGTGCTAAAGCCGAGGTATTGCCGGCTCCTGATGACATATGCTTGTTCATCATGGGAACCAAATACACTTAGCCAATCTTATATACTTGTAATCAAGTCGAGGTTTGGTTGTAACGATATGTGTTCTATAACCTTGCTAACTTATAACCTATGACATGAATTGCTACTTGTAATCTTATCGTATTATGTATGAAAACCTTGGAAACTCACCAACTATTTTAGTTGACCTTTTATTTTTATCATGTTTCAGGTTGTAAGGCCCCGTTCCCGGGACGCTTACAGCTGGTCATTCATCGCACTTAAAACACATTATTACAAAAATCATGCAGCGGAATCATCAAAATCATCCTTTTCATTCCAATAAAATGCTCTTACAAAATAGTTATGAACAGGGACCTCTAGTAGTTCAGGTTCCCCGTTCTTACATTACATTATGTAGAGATCGTTGCAGCTGAAACATTAAAAACATCATCTTCCTTTTAAGAGGATTCCTTAAATAATCCCGTTTATCCGAATCCTCTACAAACATCATTTTGTTTTATAAATGCATGCAACGTAATACATTTGCCCATTTCAAAATATCTCCTATCATATTATATTGCAAAACATTAAACAAAAGAATGCCATCCTAAAAGAGTTGAGTAGCCGCCTCGTGCCATCCTCAGCAACACTACATGTCAACTGGAAACAAATAAAAAGTCAACGTTGCTGAGTGAGTTATAGTTTTATAATAAAACATACTTTTGTTTCGTAAAACCGTTCTTTACATACATGTGGTCACACAATATACGTACACATAGTATCGTTCTTATCTTCATCATTCATTCATTAGCTTTCGTTCATTTGCCGTACATTGTTGACTTTCACATTCGTTACTTTCGTTCACATTCATTCATAAACTCTCTCTTTCATTCGTATGTCTCTTACTTTTATGCATACATTCATTTCATTCATTCGTACATGCGTTACGTTCATTCATACGTTCATACATTCATTCGTACGTTCACTACTTCCGGTGACATGTACAATACCCCGAACATTATGCACTACTGCTGGTGCTGGACCTGTGGTAATTACCCACGAACATTGTGCACGAAGCTGATCCAGTCACCTAGGGCAAGTACATGCACCACTTATATTCCTCTTTCATTCTGGATCATTGCCATGCACTATACCCCGAACATTATGCACGAAGCTCATGCTGGACCTGTGGTAATTAAATCACGAACATTGTGCACGAAGCTGATCCAGTCACCCAGGGTAAGCGGCAAGGATCCCATACATATGGTCAATCACAAAGATTGAACCCCAGTGTGCATCCTTCGGGGTAGCTAACCCGCACACCGTTGAGCTAACACCTTCATTGGGTGTGCACCTCCATACATTTGCTTGCAAGCCTTTTCTTACATTCATTCATTCATTCATTAATGCATGCATTCATTCATCATGTTCCTCTTTCATTATCTTTCACTTTACGTTTCTTATTACTTTCGTTTCGTTCATTAATCATAACACGTAAAGTCACGGAAAGATAAACACGTATCGAAACAAGGAACATCGACATTTACGAGTCATCAGTCATTACCATCATACAGGGCTACATCATACTTAACATACATACGAAAAAGATGAACATACATCGGTACAAGGAGCACCAACATTTACAAGTCATTAGTCATCAGCATTATATAGGGCCTCATCATACTTATCATACAAACAGCATGCATAAACATGCAACACTATCATTATCATGCCTAACATAACTCTAATGCCAAGAAATACTGTTGAACTATAGCCAATGCGGATGAACTGTAACAAATGCGGATGAACTGTAGCAAATGCGGAAGAACAAATTCCTTTGTCCGCATTTCATTGGCTGTCCGCATTCGCTAATACGGCTGAGTAAGTGCCTTGGCCGCATTTCCTTGGCTATCGGCATTAGTTAATGCGGCTGAGTAAATGCCTTAGCCGCATTTCCTTGTCTATCCGCATTAGTTAATGCGGCTGAGTAAATGCCTTAGCCGCATTTCCTTGGCTATCCGCATTACTTAAAGCGGCTGAGTAAATGCCTTAGCCGCATTTCCTCGGCTATCCGCATTAGTTAATGCGGCTGAGTAAATGCCTTAGCCGCATTTCCTTGGCTATCCGCATTAGTTAATGCGGCTGAGTAAATGCCTTAGCCGCATTTCCTTGGCTATCCGCATTAGTTAATGCGGCTGAGTAAGTGGACCTGTAATTTAACTTGTACCTTTTTCAGATCTCAATCATCATCTTAACACATCCTTAGCACAGATCTACCATACTACACACTTAGAACAAACTAAACATCATAAACATCATACTAAAATTCATAGTTGCCTTAAAAACCTTATGTCCATAACAGCCCCAAACGAATCATACACTAACACATACATACATGAATGGGTTTTTCACCCAAATACCCGAAAATAGTTTTCAGATGTGTTCCAGCCCCAAATCATTCAAAAACGTGTAAAATAGGGGTCTTAGAACTCACCTTTGCAGCTTTTGAGTATGGCTTCCTCCAAACTCATTTGCAAATTGAATTCAACTGCTTAGGAACCCACTAAAACATACCCGAACACATACAAACAAGCATAAGCATAGACCTGAGTACATAACCGGTCGAGAACACCATAAAAGCATGAATTCTTACCTTGAATTCGAATTCTTCCTTCTTGTGCTTCTTCAAAAACCCGAATTCTGCTCTTTCTCTCTCTAGAATCGAATGAAATGAAGTGTGCAGGAGATTATGGGCTGCCATATCTCCTTTATGCACCCACTTTTTATTCTTTTTGTCCTTTTGACACTTTTTACCCCTCAACTTGGGTAAAATATCTTTTCTTTCTTTTTCTTCACTTTATTTTTTATTTTTGTTAAAAATAACCGGGTGTTACACAGGTCAAGCCCAAGTTTAAAGTGATCTTTTGAAGCTTGCAATAATCTAGGATTTGGACCTAGTTAATGGAATAAAAGAACTATGCTTCGTTATGTTATGTTTGAACTTATTTTATATTTGAGACTTATGTTTGTAATGTCTTTTGAAACTTATAATTTTAATATTTACATTTAAATATAGCGTTATGTGGTTGTGAACAATCTTAACCCTCACATCTCGACGATTCCGCCATCAAGGTTGGGGTGTGACAGATTGGTATCAGAGCCCATAACTATAGGGATTTAGGTTATTAGAAATGGTGACCTAGACTATAGCATATGCATGAACCTTATAGAATTATATTTCTATCTTGTAAAATTATATGGTTTGCATGCTACATAATGCTATGCCTTCTTATGTGCAATTTGATGCCTTAGCATAGGATTGCCTAAACATTGTTACTTATCTCCCTAAACTTAACTTTGACTCTTTGACTCTCCCCGAACATGAAACCTCTTAATCTTATTCTCGACGACGCGTGGAATCTTATGCTTATGCTTATGACTTGGATCTGTAGACGATATATCTAATCTATATAAATCTCATCAAGGTTTTGATTTCATGAACCTAAGAAATATTGTGTGACACATAGACACCTGTATTCTGGTTTTCCTGTCAAAAAGCCTTCAGGCTAAGGTAAGCATTTCGCATAAATCCTACGGGACTAGTTACGCTTACCTGGGGATTTTTGGGATGAGTGATAAACTATGGTCAACATACACAAGTTTCTAAGGCGAATGGGTCAATTTACCTTGACGTGTCAACTTTTCCAAATGGTAATGCGTTACCAAATGGAATCATTCCATATGCCTTATAACTCTTGACTTATCCTTGTTTAAATTATAACCCTTGTTATTCTCTTTTCTCATGTCTAACTCGTTTTGCATATTCTAGCATGTCTCATCATCATAGAAAGCGTGGAAGTTCTGATCGTAAGCTAGCCACCATGATTGCTCGACAAATGGCTGCTGTCGTCCCGACCATGGTTGCTGAACTCAATAGCACTTTGATGATCGATTCTAGCAACAATGGGGATGGTCAAGGAGAGAATAGTGCAAACCAAGGCCGCAACAACCAAACTTGCACTTTCAAGCACTTTAGCTCCTGCAAGCCCACTATTTAGTGGCAAGGAAGGAGCCACTGGTCTTCTTGAGTGGTTCGAGAGCATGGAGAACACTTTTGTCAACTGTGAGTGTCCCAAGGCACTCAAAGTGTGTTATGCCACTAGTATGCTCCAACAAAGGGCACTTACCTGGTGGAATAGCGAGAAGAGAAATCGAGGAGCTGATGCTATTTTGGCACTTACTTGGGAAGAGTTCAAGAACATCGCTATCGCGAAGTTCTGCCCGAGAAGCGAACTGCAAAAGTTAGAGGAGGAGTTTTGGAACTTGAAGCAAGATGGTGGTGACCATTTGGCCTACTCAATTGAGTTTACTACTGCCCCATATGGTCGACACTATCCCCCGTAACATTGAGAAGTTCATAAAGGGTGTACCACCCCAAATTCAAGATGTTGTGGTGGGTAGCCGACCCGCAACCTTGGAGGAGGCCATCACTATCACCGCTCAACTCACCGAGAACCATATACGAGCGGGCACCATGTCTGTGAAGGGTGTAAAGAAGGTGGAAAAGACAGATACTGAGGCTATTAAGGAGACTAAAGCTGAACCGTCTCACAACAACAACAACAACAAGCGCAAGTTTACACCGACACGCAACTATGCCGTGGCTGCACCCAAACAACCCCAAAGACAACTTGTACCTGTCGTTGCACCTGTGGCACAAGTGCCTGGGGCTAGGGCCTATGCTGGTCCTCAACCTATGTCCAACACGTGTAGGTATCATCATCTGGAGAATCAACCATGCCGTATCTGTACCTTATGCGGTAAATATGGTCACTGGGTGGCGACTTGTCACCGTGCACCTAACAACGCCGCAATGGTCACAAAACGTGTTTCCTACAACTGTGGGGAACCTGGTCACTTCCTCCCACAATGACCTCGTCTGGTGGGTAATGTTCCACAAGCCCGAGGATGTGCTTTTAACATCAACGCAAATCAAGCACAAGCAAACAACGATGTGGTGAATGGTATGTTAATTTACCTATAAATTTTGCGACCTAATTCTTTTCATGCGTTACTTGTACCGTTAAATACCTTTAAAATTCAACAGGTATGTTCCTTATTAACAAAACTTATGCATATATTCTATTCGATTCTGGAGCCGATAAGAGCTTTGTTTCATTAGAGTTTGAACCCATACTTGCTAATTCACATACGAAGTTAGAAAGACCTCTCACCGTTGAAGTTGCCGATGGAGAGCCGATCACCGTGGATGTCGTTATCCGTGATTGCATCTTAAGTCTTGACACACATGATTTTCTTATTGATCTTATTCCTGTGAAACTTGGAAGCTTCGACGTCATCATTGGTATAGATTGGTTAGCCAAACACCATGTCGAGATCGTTTGTTTCGAGAAGTGCGTCCGTATACCGTTACCATCTAGGGATACTTTGAAAGTGTTTCGCGAAAAATCTTCCAAAGGACTTAAACTCATGTCTTGCACTCAAGCCCGAAAGTGCTTAAGCAAGAAGTATATGACCTTCTTGGCTTACGTGGTCAACACGAAAGTCAAAAGGAAAGAACTTAAGAATGTCCCTATCGTAAGAGACTTTTATAATACCCGAAATAAATAGTAATAATAATAATAATAATAATAATAATAATAATAATAATAATAATAATTTTGGGTACAAAATAAATAAAATAGTAAACCACAGGGACTATTCTGTAATTTTTCGAAACTACCCAACCCCACCCCCCATTACCCGTCGACCACCATCGGCCGACCAACACCTAAATTGGCCACTTCGGGATTTTAATACTCGAATCATTCACGCATTAACAAGCTTTAAGTTGTTTAAAATCACCCACTGAATCGAATTACATGAAAAACGAATTTGAAAACCACCATTCGATCTCCCTCATCGCGGACCTGCAACTCACTTTTAGGACGACCTCCGATCGATTTCAATCGCGTTTGATAAGGGGCTATTGCTCTTGATCATCATACGAAGCTGTCTACAAGTTTAATTTGGGTACAATCATCGTTTGAGCTTGATTTGATCATCAACCGTGACCGCGACCTATTCATCAACAGGTAAACCACCAAATCAACACCATATTTACAATTAAACACACACACACACTCGATTTCATTCAAGGAACAAAAACCCTATGAAATTAAGCATTATCGAAATCGAATCGGGGTTCAATTGGGACTGATTCGATTCTAGGGTTCTTAGATTGGGGGAAAACTGGGATTAAGTGTTTAAAAGGAGATGGGGCTGTGTTCTAATCGATTTGGAGCCTTTGGCTCACTGGTTCGGGTGTGGGATTATGGGGAGAAGGTCACGGGTTCGAACCCGGCCCTCTCCCAATATTTTTTTTAGGCCTTTTTAATACTTTTAAAAATACAAAAAATTTCCTAAAAATTATAAAAATAATTTTTATAAACTCTGTTATTCTAAAGATTATTAAATTAATTCCTGGAAATTTATTTCTTTTAAAACCTTTATAAATCAATATAACGAAGGAATTTAGTTTAATTATTTTATGGATTCTTTTAAATAAATGTTAAAAATCGGATTAAATATAAGATATCTTTTATAGAAGTACCTAATTAATTCCTGTAAGTTAGTTTATTAAAACCTTATATATATTGTTAACGAATGTTGTAAATAGTTATATTTGTTTAAAAATAAGCTTCAAATAGTCGATATAGTCCCGTAATTTACAGCCAACTTACGGAGGCCATAACTTTATCATAACAGATCCAAATCAGTTAAACTTTATGTCCATGACGAAGTTCGTCGAAAGACGAATCTGTTGGTATATAAAACATCGAAAAACTCATTCGTTTAGACCTCTAAACAATCGTTTTCGTAACAGCTAGCAGTTCTGCGCAGCTGTAAAGATCCACGTTTTTCTCATATTTTGGTAATCCAAATCAGAAACTTTTCTAAATGAAAGTTGTTCAGAACTCACTAGTCTAGTAAACTGGAGATTTTCAGAATTTTTAGACGTCGTTTAGTATTTTTAACGAGTGCGAAAAGACAGAGGCAGAACTGGAATTTTTCAAACTATAATTTGCGTTACGTTATCGTAGGTTCTCACGGCGTTAACCGAGCCTAGACTTTGTTTCTGATTATTGTCATTCGTGTATAAGGTACGGATTCCGACCTTTCCCTCTCGTAGCATGAATACCTCTCGTTCTTGATCGGTATTTTGAATTCTTAACTTGACTTGTTGGTGATTAAATCCATAAGATTATTGTTATAAGTGTTTATTGTATAATTGATATTGTTTGCATGTGATAGCCTTTATCTGCTTTGTACTCATTGTCACATGCTTCCTAAATGATTGATTATAGCTAGTGGCCTTGATTAAGGGTTATGAGCACTAGTGTAACTTATTGTGTTATATTGGCTTGATTGATTGTATCATTGACCTCCATACCCGAGCACATCCACCTATGGGGACATAGGGCGTCATTGTGGCACAAGTGACGTGCTCTATCTGTGGCAGAGCGATTAGACCACAGCGTCTCTACATTATTATTATGTGCTAAGTTGTGACACATATTGATTATTGTTAAAGGAGGCGTATGGATCGATCCTAGGATATCATTGTTATTGTTTATTGGTGAGATGGTTAGGTGTGTGTGCCCACATTCCTATCTCACATATTGGTGCATTAGAACTGCAGCTAATGTACACATTGTTAATTGTTATTGTTATTGGCTCACATGGGTATTCCTTTTTGATGATCATTATCATTTGATTTTCGACTTGATCATCTCATTGTTATCATGATTGATCATTGTATTGCTATTGTTTATTCCGTTACTGAGCATTCTTTGGCTCAGCCGTATTTTCTTTTGTTGTTTTCTCTTATTGTTATAGCAGGTACTCAAGGGGCTCAGGGGAACGAGTGAAGAGTGTTAACTCAAGAAGTTAGGATGAGAACATTTGGATTAATAAGATTTAATAAGTACTTTGATTTTAAGACTTTATTTAAATTATGTGGACCTATGTAAGGATTTGTGTGTTCCTTAGTACTTTAATCTTATCGTTATGAAACTCTGATTTACTGTTTGTGTGACACGTCAGCCCTACCCGGGTTGGGGTGTTACAGCTATGGTATCAGAGCTTAGGCTCCTTCCTGTAGAAAACTTAAACTAAATAAATTAAGACATGTGAGGATTGGGTAGACATTGGGTTAGGTTCTCTATATATTATAGGGCTACTTTCTAATTCACGTTGTTCTGATTAAGGTGAAATGTTTTCATTTTAGATGCCTCCCAGCCGTAATTCACGAAATTCTAGCGGGTCGAATGGACCTGATCCAAACCTTGTTGGTGCTATGACCCAAGCACTTACTGCTATACTACCGACTTTGATTGATGCGGTACGTAATCCAAATCCAAACCCAAATCCTAATCCAAATCCAAACCCAAATCCTAATCCAAATCCAAACCCAAATCCGAATCCGAATCCGAATCCAAATCCAAACCCAAATCCGGATCCGAACCCAAACCCAAATCCAAACCCGAATCCAAACCCAACTGGTGCAGACGTTTGGCTAGCGCGATTTCAAAAGCAAAAACCACGATCATTCACTAAGGCGGCTACACCTGCAGTAGCCAAAGACTGGATCGCTCACATTGAGAAAATTTTTACCGTGCTTAGAGTTGATCAGCAGTACAGGGCTGGTTTAGCTGCTTATAAGCTGGAGGAAGATGCTCAAGTATGGTGGGAGAATGTGGTAGCTGAAAGAGGAGGCGAACAGTTCATGGAGACTCTATCTTGGAATGATTTTCGTTCCATATTCTTCGACAAGTATTTTACGAATGTGGATAAAGCAGCATACAGGCGGGAGTATGATAACATCCGTCAACGAAACGATGAATCACTCACTGATTTTACAGACCGGTTTTATCGACTGTTGGGATTTCTAGGTTTTTCTGCTGGACCACCTGAGGAACGGGCTGAAAAGTATCAATGGGCAGTATGTGATCGGATTCGTAAGGCTATTATTCACTCCACTTTCAACAATGTTGAGGAAGCAGTTAGGGCTGCAAAAAGGGTGGACCTGGAGAGAAAAGAATTTTTGTTAAAATTTGAGGATAATAAGAAGCGCAGTAGAGATGGGACTCGTATTCAGGCTGGCGGTGAGTCATCTCAAGGACCTGACCGAAATGGAAATGATCGTCAGAAAAATCAAGGATCGGGGAAGAACACTAAGCCATGGCATGGTAAGACTCGAAGTCAAGGTCAAGTGATAACCTATCAACAACCAATTGCAGCTCAACCGGTGAATCAAAAAGGCAATCCTTCCAGACATCCGATGTGTACTCATTGTGGAAAGCATCATCCCGGAACTTGTCGTCGACTTACAGGAGCTTGTCTTGGTTGTGGAGATATGGGGCATAGGGTTAGTCAATGCCCAAAGGCGAGGAACCGACCAGAGAATGATGCTAAGGGAGCCAATGCGCCACCCACTACTGGAGGTCGAGTATTCGCACTAACTGCAGGGGAAGCTGCTAATGCTCCAGGTACATCTTTCCGTACTAATTCATTCTAATAATCATAATCTACTTCCATTGATTCTAGTTTTACCGTCGTTAGTATTCATTAGTTATCAATACATAGGTACGATTTGTGGTATACTTCGTCATGGTGACTATGATGTTTATGTATTGTTTGATACTGGCTCCACACACTCGATAGTATCTCATTTATTCACAAAGCACCTTACGATCATGCCTACCGCTCTAAAGCCTGCATTAGTGATTTCTACTCCTGTTGGAGAATCGATTGTTATTTCACAAGTATACCAAAACTGTCCTATTCAGATCGAATCAATCATTAGAGAGGCTGACCTATTTCCTATGCACATGGGTGATTTCGATATTATCCTTGGCATGGATTGGTTAACACGACACCATGTTACCATAGAATGTCAAACTCGTCGTGTGCTATTTGGTGATCCTATGAATCCTGACTTAGTTTACCAAGGGAACCTACCTCGGAAACCTCTCAAAATTATCTCTGCTCTGAAAGCCCAAAAGCTTATATCTCGTGGATGTGAGGGATTCTTAGCTTCTATAAAAGATACATCAGTGGATACTCCTCGTATTGAAGACTTTCCTATTGTTCGGGAATTCTCTGATGTCTTTCCCGAAGAACTTCCAGGGTTACCACCTGAGCGTGAAGTCGAGTTTACTATTGATTTAATCCCCGGGCGGAACCTATTTCTAAGGCACCTTATCGGATGGCTCCAGTAGAGTTAAAGGAATTGAAAGAACAACTGCATGAGCTATTACAACTTGGATTCATTAGACCAAGTGTTTCACCATGGGGAGCACCGGTATTATTTGTGAAGAAGAAAGATGGTAGTATGCGTCTATGCATCGACTACCGAGAGCTTAATAAGATTACTATCCGAAACCGCTATCCGTTACCGCGTATTGATGATCTCTTCGATCAACTACAAGGAGCAAAGTTCTTCTCTAAGATCGACCTCAGATCAGGATACCATCAATTGAGGATCCGAGATCAAGATGTTCCTAAGACAGCATTCCGCACCCGTTACGGTCACTATGAGTTCCTAGTTATGCCTTTTGGCTTGACTAATGCTCCAGCTGTCTTTATGGACCTCATGAACAGAGTGTTCCATGAGTATTTGGACCGCTTTGTAATTGTTTTTATCGATGACATCTTGGTATTCTCTAAAAGTAGAGAGGAGCATGAAGACCACCTTCGCACGATTTTGGAAACCTTACGCCAAAAGAAGTTATATGCTAAATTTTCTAAGTGTGACTTTTGGCTTAAACAAGTGGCATTTTTAGGCCATGTTGTATCAGCTAAAGGTATCACTATGGATCCGGCAAAGGTGGAAGCTATTACTAAATGGCCTCGACCGACATCCGTCACTGAAGTTCGTAGTTTTCTTGGTTTAGCGGGCTATTACCGACGTTTTGTGGAAGGTTTCTCTCGTGTAGCATTGCCTCTAACTCAACTTATGAGAAAGGGTGTAAAGTTTACTTGGAACGAGGATAGAGAAAAGAGTTTTGAGGAACTGAAGAAAAGACTGGTATCTGCCCCTATTCTTACGTTACCTTCGGGTTCTGGCGGATACCAAATTTATAGTGATGCATCAAAGAAGGGACTCGGTTGTGTTCTTATGCAGCATGGTAAAGTTATTGCCTATGCTTCCCGACAGCTTAAACCGTACGAAGTAAACTACCCAACACATGACTTAGAGCTTGCAGCTGTAGTGTTTGCCTTAAAGATTTGGAGACATTATTTGTATGGAGAGACATGTGACATCTTTACTGATCATAAGAGCCTTAAGTATATTTTCACTCAAAAAGAACTCAACATGAGGCAGAGGAGATGGTTAGAACTACTCAAGGATTACGATGCCAACATCCAGTATCATCCGGGCAAGGCGAATGTCGTGGCAGATGCTCTCAGTCGAAAGAGTGCAGGTGGAGTAGCATGTCTTCAAATCCAACCACAGATTACCTCAGATCTGGATAGAATGGAAGTTGGGTTACAGCTTGGTGAGTCTAACGGTTATCTAGCCAAGATGAGGATAGAATCTGATCTTATTACACGGATCAAGGAAGCTCAGAATCAAGATGGAGAACTTTGGGCGATATTACAAAATTTGAAGATAGGGAAACAATCTGAGTTTCGAGTTGATGAACAAGGAGTTATCTGGTGTGGAAATAGATTATGTGTGCCAAATGATTCAACCCTTCGTGACTCCTTATTAGCAGAGGCGCACAGTTCACCTTTCTCTATTCACCCGGGAGCCACTAAGATGTATAGAGATCTAAGGCAGAACTTTTGGTGGAGTGGTATGAAAGAAGATGTAGCTAAATATGTGAGTCATTGTTTAACTTGTCAGCAAGTAAAGATTGAGCATCAAAGAGCTAGTGGATTACTGCAACCATTAGATATTCCTGTGTGGAAATGGGATGATATTTCCATGGACTTTGTTACAGGCCTACCAAAAACATTCAAGAAGAACGACGCCATTTGGGTCGTAGTTGATAGACTCACAAAGTCGGCTCATTTCTTGCCCATCCAACAGGGTTACCCAGTTAGCAAATTATCAGAGGTATTTCTGCAAGATATTATTCGACTTCATGGCACGCCATCATCGATTGTATGTGATAGAGATCCGCGTTTCACGTCACGCTTTTGGAAGGGTTTCCAAAATGCTTGGGGAACCAAGTTAAGATTTAGTACCGCCTTCCATCCGCAGACTGACGGACAATCTGAACGCACTATTCAGACTTTGGAAGATATGCTTAGAGCATGCGCACTAGAATGGACGGGCAATTGGGATGAGTATCTATGCTTAGTTGAGTTCGCGTATAATAATAGTTGGCAAGCTAGTATAAATATGGCCCCGTTTGAACTTCTATATGGTCGAAAATGTAGAGCACCGATATGTTGGAACGAGGTTGGAGAGAAAATAATCGAAGGACCGGAATTGGTTAGAATTACTAATGACAAAATTGCCATTGCCAGAGAGAAGTTGAAAGAAGCCCAAACTAGACAAAAGAGTTACGCCGATCAACACCGACGAGCGTTGGAATTTAGAGTCGGAGATCGTGTGTTTCTCAAAGTGTCACCTTGTCGTGGCATACGTCGATTTGGAATTAAAGGAAAGTTAAGTCCACGTTTTATCGGTCCGTTTGAGATTCTTGAAAGGGTTGGAGAAGTCTCGTATCGTTTAGCATTGCCACCGCAACTCTCTCATGTTCATAATGTTTTTCATGTCTCTTTGTTGAGGGGATACAACTATCATCCGTTGCACGTTATTAGTTACCCTCTTCACGCGATTCAAGAAGATCTTTCCTATGAAGAAGAACCTGAAGCTATTATCGATCGTCAAGAACGAGTTATGAGACGCAAGTCTATACCGTTCGTTAAAGTTTTATGGAAAAATCATTCTGAACGCGAGGCGACATGGGAGACAGAAGAAATGATTCGTTCACAGTATCCATATTTATTCGACAACTAAGTGTAAGTTTTTCTAAGCCTAACTGTTAGTGATTACTCTATTCGTAAGTGGTGTGTGCTTAAAGAAGCATTATTTTCACTGTATTGTATTTTCAGAAGGATTCATGCTACATTATTTAGAATTTCGAGGACGAAATTGTTTTAAGGGGGATAGAATTATAATACCCGAAATAAATAGTAATAATAATAATAATAATAATAATAATAATAATAATAATATAATAATAATAATAATAATTTTGGGTACAAAATAAATAAAATAGTAAACCACAGGGACTATTCTGTAATTTTTCGAAACTACCCAACCCCACCCCCCATTACCCGTCGACCACCATCGGCCGACCAACACCTAAATTGGCCACTTCGGGATTTTAATACTCGAATCATTCACGCATTAACAAGCTTTAAGTTGTTTAAAATCACCCACTGAATCGAATTACATGAAAAACGAATTTGAAAACCACCATTCGTTCTCCCTCATCGCGGACCTGCAACTCACTTTTAGGACGACCTCCGATCGATTTCAATCGCGTTTGATAAGGGGCTATTGCTCTTGATCATCATACGAAGCTGTCTACAAGTTTAATTTGGGTACAATCATCGTTTGAGCTTGATTTGATCATCAACCGTGACCGCGACCTATTCATCAACAGGTAAACCACCAAATCAACACCATATTTACAATTAAACACACACACACACTCGATTTCATTCAAGGAACAAAAACCCTATGAAATTAAGCATTATCGAAATCGAATCGGGGTTCAATTGGGACTGATTCGATTCTAGGGTTCTTAGATTGGGGGAAAACTGGGATTAAGTGTTTAAAAGGAGATGGGGCTGTGTTCTAATCGATTTGGAGCCTTTGGCTCACTGGTTCTGGTGTGGGATTATGGGGAGAAGGTCACGGGTTCGAACCCGGCCCTCTCCCAATATTTTTTTTAGGCCTTTTTAATACTTTTAAAAATACAAAAAATTTCCTAAAAATTATAAAAATAATTTTTATAAACTCTGTTATTCTAAAGATTATTAAATTAATTCCTGGAAATTTATTTCTTTTAAAACCTTTATAAATCAATATAACGAAGGAATTTAGTTTAATTATTTTATGGATTCTTTAAATAAATGTTAAAAATCGGATTAAATATAAGATATCTTTTATAGAAGTACCTAATTAATTCCTGTAAGTTAGTTTATTAAAACCTTATATATATTGTTAACGAATGTTGTAAATAGTTATATTTGTTTAAAAATAAGCTTCAAATAGTCGATATAGTCCCGTAATTTACAGCCAACTTACGGAGGCCATAACTTTATCATAACAGATCCAAATCAGTTAAACTTTATGTCCATGACGAAGTTCGTCGAAAGACGAATCTGTTGGTATATAAAACATCGAAAAACTCATTCGTTTAGACCTCTAAACAATCGTTTTCGTAACAGCTAGCAGTTCTGCGCAGCTGTAAAGATCCACGTTTTTCTCATATTTTGGTAATCCAAATCAGAAACTTTTCTAAATGAAAGTTGTTCAGAACTCACTAGTCTAGTAAACTGGAGATTTTCAGAATTTTAGACGTCGTTTAGTATTTTTAACGAGTGCGAAAAGACAGAGGCAGAACTGGAATTTTTCAAACTATAATTTGCGTTACGTTATCGTAGGTTCTCACGGCGTTAACCGAGCCTAGACTTTGTTTCTGATTATTGTCATTCGTGTATAAGGTACGGATTCCGACCTTTCCCTCTCGTAGCATGAATACCTCTCGTTCTTGATCGGTATTTTGAATTCTTAACTTGACTTGTTGGTGATTAAATCCATAAGATTATTGTTATAAGTGTTTATTGTATAATTGATATTGTTTGCATGTGATAGCCTTTATCTGCTTTGTACTCATTGTCACATGCTTCCTAAATGATTGATTATAGCTAGTGGCCTTGATTAAGGGTTATGAGCACTAGTGTAACTTATTGTGTTATATTGGCTTGATTGATTGTATCATTGACCTCCATACCCGAGCACATCCACCTATGGGGACATAGGGCGTCATTGTGGCACAAGTGACGTGCTCTATCTGTGGCAGAGCGATTAGACCACAGCGTCTCTACATTATTATTATGTGCTAAGTTGTGACACATATTGATTATTGTTAAAGGAGGCGTATGGATCGATCCTAGGATATCATTGTTATTGTTTATTGGTGAGATGGTTAGGTGTGTGTGCCCACATTCCTATCTCACATATTGGTGCATTAGAACTGCAGCTAATGTACACATTGTTAATTGTTATTGTTATTGGCTCACATGGGTATTCCTTTTTGATGATCATTATCATTTGATTTTCGACTTGATCATCTCATTGTTATCATGATTGATCATTGTATTGCTATTGTTTATTCCGTTACTGAGCATTCTTTGGCTCAGCCGTATTTTCTTTTGTTGTTTTCTCTTATTGTTATAGCAGGTACTCAAGGGGCTCAGGGGAACGAGTGAAGAGTGTTAACTCAAGAAGTTAGGATGAGAACATTTGGATTAATAAGATTTAATAAGTACTTTGATTTTAAGACTTTATTTAAATTATGTGGACCTATGTAAGGATTTGTGTGTTCCTTAGTACTTTAATCTTATCGTTATGAAACTCTGATTTACTGTTTGTGTGACACGTCAGCCCTACCCGGGTTGGGGTGTTACAACTTTCCTGAAGTATTTCCCGATGAACTTAGTGGTTTGCCTCCCTTGTGTGAAGTCGAGTTTAAAATTGACTTGATACCAGGAGCAAACCCCGTGGCTAAGTCACCATATCGGCTTGCACCATTGGAAATGAAAGAACTCCCTAGTCAACTTCAAGAGCTATCCGAGAAGGGTTTCATTCGTCCTAGTTCTTCACCTTAGGGTGCACCTGTCCTCTTCGTGAAGAAGAAAGATGGATCGTTTCGTATGTGCATCGACTATCGTGAGCTTAACAAGCTTACCATCAAGAACCGCTATCCTCTTCCTCGCATCGATGACTTGTTTAATCAACTTCAAGAAGCTGCTATATTCTCGAAGATTGATCTACGTTTTGGATATCATGAATTACGAGTCCATGATGATGACATCCCAAAGACCGCGTTTCGTATTCGTTATGGGCACTATGAGTTTATGGTGATGCCTTTTGGTTTAACTAATGCTCCTGCTATCTTCATGGATCTCATGAACTGAGTATGCAAGCCTTATCTAGATAAGTTTGTGATCGTCTTCATTGATGACATACTTATCTACTCCAAGACCAACACCGAGCATGAACTGTATTTGCGACAAGTTCTTGAGTTGATGAAGAAAGAGCAATTGTACGCGAAGTTCTCGAAGTGTGACTTCTGGCTCGAGGAAATTCAATTTCTAGGACACGTGGTGAATAGTCAAGGAATTCACGTTGACCCTGCAAAGGTGGAAGCTGTGAAGAATTGGTGTGTTCCCACGACTCCGACCGAGATTTGTTCTTTCCTTGGTCTTGCTGGTTACTACCGGCGATTCGTCGCCAACTTTTCAAGGATCGCGAAGCCGCTCACTTCCTTAACATAAAAGAATAAACCATTCGAGTAGGGGCCCGAGCAAAAAGAAGCTTTTAAAACGTTAAAGCACAAACTGTGCAATGCTCCTATCTTGACCCTACCCGATGGAAACGATGATTTCACTGTATATTGTGATGCGTCAAAGCAAGGCCTTGGTTACGTTCTTATGCAACGAGGAAAGGTCATAGCTTATGCATCAAGACAACTGAAGGTTCACGAGGTGAATTACACAACACACGATCTCGAGCTTGGTGTTGTTGTTTTTGCTTTGAAGATTTGGAGACATTACCTTTATGGTACGCAATGTATAGTCTACACCGATCACAAAAGCCTTCAACACGTTTTTAATCAAAAATATCTCAATATGGGACAACGTCATTGGGTTGAGTTGATTAGTGATTATGACTGTGACATTCATTACCATCCTGGTAAAGCCAACATTATGGCCGATGCACTAAGTCGAAAGGTTCATAACAAGATGATTTCGTTCCAAGAAATTCATGATCGACGTTAATGGTTTGACACCTTGAGAGGGTTCGATACTGAAATTTGACTAGATGTCAACGAGGCTACTGTACTGCTACAAAACTTGAGAATAGATAGTGACATCGAGTCTAGTATCTTGGAGGCTTAAAAAATGGTTCAACGAGAAGGAAGAATGAAGGATGAACTGGAGCATAACCTTCTAACCCAATTGGAGACGAAACCTAATGGGTTGATGTATTTCACGAATCGAATTTGGGTTCCAAATCGTGATAATCTTCATACCCTTTTCATGAACGAAGCTTATCAAACTCATTATTCAATTCATCCTGGCTCCGATAAGATGTACATGGACCTACGTAGTCAATATTGGTGGCCTGGAATGAAGAAAGACATAGCGACTTATGTAGCTAAGTGCCTCACGTGTACGAAGGTTAAAGCCGAACATCAACGTCTAAGTGGATTACTTGAGCAACCCGAGATTCCTATGTGGAAGTGGGAACACATATCCATGGACTTCATAACTAAGCTACCCCGAACCTCTCGTGGTCACGATAGCATATGGGTGATCGTCGACCGATCGACCAAGTCGGCGCATTTTATACCCATACGTGACACTTACAAGACATCAAGGTTGGCTTGTATATACGATGATGAAATTGTAAGTCGTCATGGGGTACCTCTACACATCATATCCGACCGAGATGCTCGTTTCACTTCGCACTTTTGGTCGTCTATACAAGAACTCTTGGGAACTCAGTTGGATCTAAGCACGGCTTACCACCCCCAAACTGATGGTCAAACCGAGCGAACCATCCAAACCTTGGAGGATCTGCTACGCCTTTGTGTCCTTGACTTTGGTGGTGATTGGGATACGCATCTACCGCTAGCGGAATTTTCGTATAACAATAGTTATCACTCAAGTATCAAGATGGCACCATTTGAAGCACTTTATGGTCGTAAATGTCGTTCACCGATCTGCTAGACCGACATTGGTGAAAACTTCATCACTGGTCCTGAACTTATACAAGAAACGACCGATAAAGTTTCTATCATTCGTAAAAACCTTGAAGTGGCAAGTAGTCGGCAAAAGAGCTATGTTGATAAGCGACGTAAGCCATTGGAATTCCAAGTTGGGGAGATGGTTCTTCTTAAGGTTTCACCGTGGAAGGGGGTTGTTCGCTTTGGAAAGAAAGGTAAACTGGCTCCAAGATTTGTAGGACTTTTCAAGATTCTGAAAAGGATTAGGAAAGTGGCTTACAAACTGGAATTACCTTCCGACCTTAGTGGAGTTCATCCTGTGTTCCATGTCTCGAATTTAAGGAGGTGTTTGGCTAACGAAAGTCTGCATGTCCCGTTGGATGACATCCAGATCGACGAGTCATTACACTTTGTCGAGAAACCCGTTGAAGTTATGGATCGCATCATGAAGAAGACTAGAACCACCACTACCCCAATTGTCAAGGTACGCTGAGAGAATAAGCGTGGCGCTGAATTTACTTGGGAGCGTGAGGAGCACATGATGAAGAAATATCCGTTCTTATTCGTATAGTTTCATTTTTCTTAATTTCGGGACGAATTCTCTTAAGTTGGGGAGACTGTAACATCTCGTATTTTGTTAATTAAAAGTTAATTTTGTTAATTCTTATAAGGCCTATTTATGCTATTTAAGAAACTTGGTGGGCTGTTTATGTGTGATTCCTTATTTAATCTAAAGTTACTTAAATAATAATAATGATAACAATGATAATATTAATAATAATAGTAATAATGATAATAATGATATTAGTAATAATAATAGAATAATAATAACAATAATAACAACAACAACAACAACAACAACAATAATAATAATAATAATAATAATAATAATAATAATAGTAATAATAATAAACATAACCATAATAGTAATAATAACAACACTAATAATAATAAGTTTTGCAAGTTTGAAAGTTAAATTATATAAAACTTAAGGTGTGATTAACTCAAGGGGCCTTGGTGTCAATTTACAAACTTTCAAAAATAAAGTTTGTACATGAAATGTTAACAAACAAACTTTGGGGACCATTTCTGTAAAATTATAAAACCCAACCCCTTTTCCCCCTTGACACTTGATTTTCCGGCGGAGCTCCGGCCAAACTCCGGCCGATCTCCGGCCACCTCATAAATATCAATTTTAGCCGTTTCTTGATCCCAAAACATTCCAAATTCATTCTTGTACGGGTTTCGAATGAGATTGTACCATTTAATCATGTTTATGAGACGATTACAACCCGCAATCGATCGAGTAACCGGCGACGTAAACCCCACGACCGTTCGAGCATTAAACGCTAATAATAACCAAATTAAACGAACATAAACAATCATCTAACCAATACTAAGCTTTCACAACTATCAATTGCATCTGATAACACACAAACAAAGCAAATCTGATTCCCTTTCGTCGCGGACTTGCAACTCAACCAAATCCACCGTCCAAGCTTCAATTGTTGAAATTGGCAAGGGGCTTTGCATCAAGGGCATCACAGGAAACTATCTGCAAGTTTAATTCGTTTATCATTGAGGATTGCTCATCCCTTGGGTACCCACAGCTGCGGCCTATTCATCGTCTTGTTCATCTCCAATCCCTGATCATTCGGGTTATTAGAACATGCTTTGTACTCGTTTAAACATGGGGAACAAAGCCCCATGATTATTGATGATAACAGATTCGAATTAAACTTCAATTTGACCCTAATCGATTCTAGGGTTCTTAAGAATTTAGGAATTTTCTTTAAATGGGGTTATAATAATTTCAAACCAACATAAACCACGGCCAAGGCCCTGGTTCACCGGTTAGACACATGCGCCTCCTACCTTGAGGTCCCGGGTTCGAACCCGGGCACCCTCAACTATTTTTTTGGGCCTTTTTGAGCTTTAAAAAAATTATATAAAATTTCTAAAAATTATAAAAATCAGTTTTATAAACTTTGTTTATTTTAAAAGTTATCTAATTATTTTCTATAAATTATTTCCTTAAACACCTTAACAATTTTTTATATAAATATTATTAACAAATGTTATAATTAGTTTATTTATATAAAAATAATAATAATAAACTTTAAATAGTTGAATCACTAAATTACTATTAGTCATTACGTTATCTTTAATTATAGATTAATTATGTTAATTATAAAATTTTATTTACATTTTATAATTTAATCATTATAAAGGATTTAATTTCTTATAATTTCATAAATTATTATAAAAGGATTAATAAAATTTTCTTTCATTGTATTAAAATATAAATGATTGCGAACTTATTTATAAAAACCCCAAATTCTTATTGAAACCTTAGTTCACGTTAAAACGTTAATCCTATTATTAACCTAAATCTTGTAATATATATATATATAGGTGCCTTGCGACGTTGTATCTTGGAACAACGCTTATTATTGATCCTATTAAATCTTCATCATATACTTATTTGACATGTGAGTTTCCTTGCCCCTTTCTATCTTTTCATACTAATTTGGGGTGAAACATGATTACTTACATATAATGCACTTGTAAACGTTTAGACTTGTAAAGCACTTGCAATTCATATTTTTGTCATGGTTATTTGTGTGTTGTAAGTGATTATATGAGATACATAGTTTGTTTACAATCATTAACTATTGCTAACCTGGCGACGTCTTAGATCTTTGGGCCTGACAAGCCTATTTAGTGCTAAAGCCGAGGTATTGCCGGCTCCTGATGACGTATGCGTGTTCATCATGGGAACCAGATACACTTATCCAATCTTATATACTTGTAATCAAGTCAAGGTTTGATTGTAACGATATGTGTTCTATAACCTTGCTAACTTATAACCTATGACTTGAATTGCTACTTGTAATCTTATCTTATTATGTATGAAAACCTTAGAAACTCACCAACTATTTTTAGTTGACCTTTTATTTTTATCATGTTTCAGGTCAAGCCCAAGTTAAAGTGATCTTTTGAAGCTTGCAATAATCTAGGATTTGGACCTAGTTAATGGAATAAAAGAACTATGCTTCGTTATGTTATGTTTGAACTTATTTCATACTTGAGACTTATGTTTATAATGTCTTTTGAAACTTATAATTTTAATATTTACATTTAAATATAGCGTTATGTGGTTGTGAACAATCTTAACCCTCACATCTCGATGATTTCGCCGTCAAGGTTGGGGTGTGACACACAAGCCCAGAAACAAACTCCAAACGCATCACTCGCAAACACATCAAAATGGGTCAAACACACACACACATAAAACGGGTTTTCAGATGTGTTCCAGCCCCAAATCAATTGAAAACATGTAAAAGAAGGGTCCTTGAACTCACACAAACAACACCAAGAACTAGAGCTTTGATTTGACCCGCTACACGACGATTTTCGCGCTCTAATCCACCCGAACCAACCTTTTTCTCCCTCTCTTCTCTCTTTGGCTGAACTTTGTGAGTGTGGGGGAGGGTGTGGGCTGCCCTCCCCTCTTAATCCCCCACTCTTCCAAACTTTCTCCCGTGTTGGCAAGTTTGGTCCCTCGACTTTGGGCTTTATTTCTTTTTCTTCCCTTTTCTTTCTTCTTCTTCTTTCTTTGGCTTCAAAAGAAAATAACCGGGTGTTACAAGTCCACCCCCTTATATAGGTTTCGTCCCCGAAACTTGTCATTCCTTGAACAAACATGGGTAATGTTGTCGCATCTCTTCTTCAGTCTCTCACGTAGACTCAGATCCCTTTCTGTGCTTCCACTGTACACGCACAAGTGGGACCACTTTATTCCTCAACCTCTTCTCTTTACGGTCAATAATTGCCACTGGTTGCTCCACATAATTGAGTCGTTCATCTACCTCGATATCTTCCAGCGGTACAATCATGTCTTCATCTGCCAAGCACTTCCTTAGATGAGACACGTGAAATGTCGGGTGAATTCCACTTAAGTCATCTGGTAACGCCAATCTATAGGCCACCTCTCCTACTCGCGCAATGATTCGGAAAGGGCCTATGTATCTCGGGCTTAACTTTCCCCGCTTTCGGAAACGAATGATACCCTTCCAAGGTGAGACCTTCAACAAAACCCGGTCACCCACCTGGAACTCAATCGATCTGCGTCGTTTATCAGCATACGACTTCTTTCTATCTTTGGCTGCCTTCATGAAGGACTTCTTTCTATCTTTGGCTGCCTTCATGAAGGCTTTGATCCTTTCAAGCTTTTTAGTCATAGCTTCAATCACCTCAACGCTCCCTAACTCTTTATGGCCGATATCACCCTAACAAACGGGTGTTCTACATCTCCTACCGTATAGCATCTCGTAAGGTGGCATACCAATACTGGCGTGATAATGTTTTTGTATGAGAACTCAGCTAACAGTAAGTGGTCATCCCAACTTTCCCCAAAATCAATAACACATGCCCAAAGCATATCCTCCAACATCTGAATGGTCCTTTCTGACTGACCATCAATCTGGGGATGATAAGCCGTGCTAATGTGTAACATCGTCCCCATCGCATCGTGGAATTTCTTCTAAAATTTGGATGTGAACCGGGTGTCACGATCAGACACAATAGACACCGGCACGCCATGACGAGTTACAATTTCCTTGATGAACAGATCAACTAACCTCTCAGATGAATATGTCTCGCGGATCGGTACGAAGTGAGCACTCTTCGTCAAGCGGTCAACAATCACCCATATAGCATCATACCCTTTCGAAGTATGCGGCAGCTTCGTAATGAAATCCATGGTGATGTGCTCCCACTTCCATTCCGGTATATCCAAAGGTTGGATCTTCCCATACGCTTTTGATGCTCGGTCTTCACTTGCAAGCAAGTAAGACACTTACTCACATACTCCACTACGTCAAGCTTCATACCCCGCTACCAATAATCTTTCTTCATGTCTTGGTACATCTTTGTAGTACCGGGATGAATAGAGTATCGAGTCTTATGAGCTTCATCCATAATCTTCACCCGTAGATCCCCAAAACGAGGAATCCACATTCGTCCAAACCGTGTTCTAACACCAAATGTGTTTTCACCCAACTCCGCGACCAGACCTCTCATTCTTTCAGAGTTAAGATGATCTTCTTTTAAAGCCTCATCTTGAAACTATTTGACTTGATTTATCATATCCGATGTCATAATCAGCTGGTATGCCTTCACCCGAATTGGCTCGGGTCTTTCCTTTCGGCTAAGGGCATCCGCCACCACATTGGCTTTGCCCGGATGGTAATGGATCTCACAATCATAATCTTTTATGAGCTTCAACCATCTCCTCTGCCTCATGTTCAAGTCTTTCTGCTTGAAGAAATACTTCAAGCTATTGTGGTCAGTGAATATGGTGCACTTCGTCCCATACAGGTAGTGCCTCCAAATCTTTAACGTAAAGACCACTGCTGCTAGCTCCAAATAATGAGCAAGATAGTTAACCGTATGAACCTTCAACTGTCGGGATGCGTAGGCTATAACTTTTTCTCTTTGCATTAACACACACCCCAACCCCGAGTAGGAAGTATCAGAATAAACCACCAGGTCTTCACTTCCATCGGCTAATGACAATACAGGAGCTCGAGTCAACCTCGCCTTCAATCTTCGAACGCCTTCTCTTGAGCTTGACCCAATACAAATTTCACATCTTTTGCGGGTCAACTTGGTTAGTGGAGAAGCGATCTTGGAAAAGTCTTGGATGAATCTTCTGTAGTAGCCTGCCAAACCCAAGAAACTACGGATCTCGGATGGCGTCTTTGGAGACTTCCATTGCATCACGGCTTCCACCTTTACCGGATCCACCATAATCCCCTCCGGGTTCACCACGTGACCCAAGAATTGAACTTCGCGCAACCAGAACGCGCATTTGGA
This sequence comes from Flaveria linearis, assembly GCA_024085815.1. Lineage (NCBI taxonomy): Eukaryota > Viridiplantae > Streptophyta > Magnoliopsida > Asterales > Asteraceae > Flaveria > Flaveria linearis. The sequence continues at coordinate 32,818,257 of CM044011.1, forward strand.
GAACTTGGCGTACAACTTCTCCCTTCTCAACGTCTCCAACACCTCTCGAAGGTGACCGGCATGCTCTATCTCGCTCTTTGAATAAATCAGGATATTATCAATAAACACAATCACTGATTTGTCCTACATCGGCCGACACACTCGATTCATCAAGTCCATAAAAGCAGCTGGCGCGTTGGTCAAACCAAAAGACATAACGAGGAACTCATAATGACCATAACGTGTGCGAAAAGTTGTTTTAGGAATATCTTGCTCTTTCATCTTTAGCTGATGGTAGCTAGATAGAAGATCTATCCTTGAAAACCAACTGGCACCTTGAAGTTGATCAAACAAATCATCAATTCCCGGCAACGGATACCGATTCTTGACCGTCAACTTGTTCAGCTCACGGTAGTCTATACACATCCTCATGCTACCATCTTTCTTCTTTACGAATAAGACCGGAGCACCCCAAGGAGAGATACTCGGTCTAATAAACCCCTTATCAAGCAGTTCTTGTAATTGCTCCATCAACTCTTTCATCTTAGTCGGAGCCAACTGATACGGTGCCTTGGCAACGGGTTGGGTACCTTGTATCAAATCAATCTGAAACTTGATCTCTCGGTCAGGTGGCACTCCTGATAAGTCTTCGGGAAACAAATCTGGAAAGTCACACACGACCGGAACATCGGATAGTTATGGTGTGGGCGTATCCACATCTTTCACATAAGCCAAGTAGGCGCTACACCCACGCCTCATACACTTTCCCGCCACCGCCATTGAGATTACCTTCGGGATCATCGTGACTCGATCCCCATAAACAGTTACCGAACTCCCGTCAGGCGCTGTCAAACGAGTCATCTTCTTGCAACACACAATGTTCGCCTCGAAGTCCGCCAACCAATCCATCCTAAGAACCAAATCGAAACCACCTAAGGTCATCACGAACGGGCTAACAGGAAACTTACGACCTTCTAGTTCCACATCACAGTCCTCTATCACCTCAGAAATCCTGGTAGACTTACCTATGGCAGTTTCTACATCAAAGGGCGCATCAACACGTCTACTAGTAATTGGCAGCTTAGTACAAAAAGTAGAAGAAATAAAAATTTTACTAGCACCAGAATCGAACAACACAGAAGCTAAAGTTTGGTTCACTAGAAACGTACCGGACACAACATCAGGGTCCGTCCTAGCCTCCTCTTATGTCATGGTGAATTCCATGGCACTCGCCCTCGGTCCTTCATTCCCCGTCTTCTTCACCCCGGAACCCTCGGCCCGCGGCTTCTTACAATCTTTACTTATGTGGCCCTCCACGCCACAGTTAAAGCACCAGACCATACGACAGTCCCTGGCTATATGCCCCGCCTACCCACATTTGAAGCACACGTTCAACCCCAGCCTACATTCCCCACTATGCTTTCTCCCACACCTACCGCACTTCTTCATACCCGCACTGATGTGACCACACGACGGTCATCCACCCGTACCTTCTTATTACCCGTCGAGGCATCACCCCGACCAAACCTCCTCCCACTCCAGTTTCGATCACTACCACCCTTCCTGCTACCTTCAGCCACCACCACCACGGCTCTCTCATCGTACAGTCTCCCCGCCAAATCCACTGCCGACCTAAACGTGCTCGGTCGGGCAGCGATCATATGCCTGCGAATATCCGCTGGCAAGCCCTGAATGTACCTCTTAATCTTTCGTGACAGAGGCATCACCTGATCCGGCACCAGACGTGCCATCTCGTTGAACTTGGTAGTGTATTGCTGATGCGTCATTGTTCCCGCCTCTAGCTGCAGGAATTCCCTTTCTACCTTGTCCATCTCCTGGTGAGGATAGAACTCCTCGATCACCAACCTTAACCACTTCATTTTCCAAATTGCCCGACTACCCTCGGCTTGGACTATATTGTCCCACCGACACAAAGCTGAGTCCACAAACGAGTGGGCAGCAAATTTCACCTTTTGGTCCTCCCGGCACTCGCTGATATTCAATACGGCTTCCATCTCTCTCACCCATCGGTGAGCAGCACCAGCAGTGTTGTTTCCATCAAAAGTAGGGGGCTTGCATCGTTGAAATGCCCCATAGTTATAGCCTCGTACTGTCTCCGGTACGGGCTCATCTTCTTCCTCTTCTTCATCATCGGGGAGGACTATTTCAGGCTCGGGTTGCTCCCGTCCTCACGAGGACCTATTCCTCTCTTGTCTTTCCCCTTCCCGTACTGCCTTAATCACTTCGGTCACCACAGAAGGTAAGATTGTCTGCATGACCTGATGCACTTCTTCAACCACCGCCTCTTTCACCGAGGCTCTCAAGTTTGAACTCTCATCACCACCCTCCGGATGAAGGGTCTCGGGTTCCTCATGAACCACCTTTTCAACTCTAGGTCTTCCCCTCTTGGGTCGCGGCTCAGCACCAAGCCCATCACGACCACCACCACGAGAGGCTTTCAAAGATCTACCACCAGCCATTCACACGCACACTGAAAGATTCAAACACCAACACGGTCATTCGAGGGAACAGCTCAGTTTATGTCCAGTATAATGAGTCCCTAATTACAGTGGCCAGTTGTGATTAGCCATTTACTTTACTCTTCATACCCCGAGCATTACCTGTCCTGACTACATCAGTATCTAAATCTACCAGCAACACATAAACCACATAACATGCGCACATAATACCGGTTAACATTAAGAAATACTTGATGGCATGCAGATACTCAGACTGGCATCCCTTCCCTTTCCGCCCCATTTTCAGTTTAAGTTAAGGTTTATTTTGAAAATTTACCCGTTTCACTTAAACTTTGGATCTGATACCAACTTGTAAGGCCCCGTGCCCGGGACGCTTACAGCTGGTCGATCATCGCACATAAAACATACATTCTCATTTATCTTAAGTAAACATTGCAGTGGAAATATTCAAAAATGACATTTCATTTTATTATAAAGGCTTTTGCAAAATAATACGTCGTTAACCAGTTACAAAATAAATTGTTGCATTACATCACAAAAGCATTATATGAATGGATGTCATCCAAAAAAGCTGAGTAGCCGCCCCGTGCCATCCTCAGCAATCATTACCTGCCAACTGGAAACACATAAAAGTCAGCGTTGCTGAGTTAGTTCTAGTTTTATAATAAAACATACTTTTCTTTCATTAAAACTGTTCTTTACTTTCATGCGACCATACATCATACGTACACATAGATAATATCATTATTATCTTCATCATTCATCCTTTAACTTTCCACCAACCCATAACCTTACCCTTCTGTTTCCTGGTACTGGACCTAGGCCTATCATAGACCTTCTATAACGGTGCACCGTACCTCTGGCCACAGTACCTAAGGTAAAGTTTAGGTGTACCATTGCCATGTGCAATACCCTTCTGTTCCTGGTACTGGACCTAGGCCTATCATGGACCTTCTATAACGGTGCACCGCACCTCTGGCCACAGTTCTAAGGTATGCAGCAATGGTTCTATACAAATGGTCAATCACAGTGTCAAGCTTTACCTTCTTCATGGCACATAGCCATGATTACTGAAGTCGAATGACAAGGATCCCGTTTCGAGTCTGTTGCGACACAGGGTCGCTCACCCCATACATTTGCTTGCAAGCATTTCTTACTTTCATTCATTCATTAATGCATGCATTCATTCATCATGTTCCTCTTTCATTATCTTCCACTTTACGTTACATAATACTTTCGTTTCATTCATTAACATAACACGTAAAGCCACGGGAAAGATAAACATACATCATCATAAGGAACATCAACATACACAGTAGCATCATCATACAGGGCATCATCATACATACATAACATACATCATGCATAAACATGCAACATCACCATGCCCAACATACCCTCTAAGACCCCAACAGTCATCTCACTTGTACTTAAGGGAACTTCCACGTCAAAACTTACATCTGCACTTTCCCCCGAAAGTCAGAAATTAAACTATGCCTTTCCTTGATTACACCATCCCTATTTGAGCGTATGGAAACCCTTCAGTCGTAGGGCCTCCCATGCGACTGACATCATACGAATAGACCAATGCGGATGAACACCAATGCGGATGAACACCCCAATCGTGCGAATGGACCTCATGCGGATGAACACCAATGCAGATGAGCACTTATGCGAATGGACCCTCA
>CM044011.1:32827403-32829903 GCA_024085815.1 Flaveria linearis
TTGGCAAATAATTCAAAGCATAAGAATATATATTCTGTGCTTTCAAAAAAGTTTTAAAAATTTTCTTTCGATTAGTAACGATAATAGAAAGTATTACTTTAGATCGTATGGTTGATTTGATGGTTGTCATAATTAAAATAGTCATAAAATTGAAATGTACAGAGCATTAAATGAGATGACTAAAAGACCTTAATACTCTTATGCATTCAAAACTAAGTATTGAAAGTATTAAAATGTTCATATTTATTTGGAATTTTGGAGCCATTTGATTAACTTGTTAAGAAGAAATCTATGGCTAAAAAAGTTATATATATATATATGTATATATATATGTATACATATATATATACATATATATATATATACATATATATATATAGGGTAAGGTTTTCATTTGAACCACATCCTACATATATATATATACATATATATATATACATATATATATACACATATACATACATATATGTATATAGGGTAAGCTTACTTTGTTAACCCTTGTTTATTGCGATAACTCGTTAACTCTAATGTAGCGAACACTTACACCAGTGTAACTAACTTTTACATCGTGTTACACCACTGATGTAACGATTTTTCCTCAATTTTCAAAATTTCCCTCCATTTTTAAAAATCTCTACCCCATTTTTAAAACATTTTTAACTTTTTTGTATAATGTTATTTTTTTAAACAAATTACATCATTAAATAGATCATTTTAATATCTTTAATTTGAGTATAGTCTAGCTGTATTTTTTTAAAAATTTTTTATTATTCGTTTTGGACCACTAGTTTTACCACGGTAACTCTAAGTTACAGTGGCGACGTGGCTTGTTGTGGACCACTAGTTAGGTTAATGGGTTATCGCAATAAACAAGGGTTACATTTGATCCCTATCCTATATATATACATATATATACATAATATACATATATATACATATATATACATACATATATATACATACATATATATATACATATATACATATATATATACATATATACATATATACATATATATATACATATACATATATATATATACATATATATATAGAGGTTATATATATATAGAGGTTGGATCCGGTACAAACCTAGTGTTACTTAAAAACAGTAGTAACAAATCTGGTACGTTGATTAAATATATTGATGACTAAGATTTATGAAAAATCATCAACTTTCAGTTAGTCTAATAGTTAATATGAATAAGGGTAAATTAGTAAATAGTGCTAACAAATTGAATAACAATAACGTCTACAACATATTCTAAATTTATAATGTGGACTTTTTATTCCAAAAATAAAAACTACTTCCACCAACTTTTTAAAAGTAAAATAACTTTTATATACTTTACTAGTTTTAGAAAACCCGTGTATTACACGGGTTGAATAAATAAAATATTAATATAATAAAACTTATAAAAAATAAAATGATATTTTAAATATGTATGACTGAAATTACATATAAGTAAGTGCTATAAGTAATAAAACAGTGATATCAACATTTTATAACTTTGTTTTTAATTTTTTTTAAAATTAATATTTTGTTCTAAAACAAACCGTATAAAAATATCATTTTTTAAAATATTTTATTATCATAACTCCTAAACTAAATTATTTTGGTTTTAAAATAATTTACTTTTAAAAATAGTAGTTTTATAATATATCATATTTTTAACAAAGTTTGATATTTTAGAAAAAAATATTACTTATAAAAATTAATTTATTTTGAAATAACATTAATAACAAATATTTTTCTTAATTTGTAAAAAAATATTTTAATCTAAAAAATATTAAATAATATTATTAGTAATTAAGGTAATTATTTAATAGGAGAGAGAGGAGGGAAAATTTTGGTGAGGAGGATTGTGGTGGTGACACATGTCATACCAAGTTACTCTTTTATTATAATAGATAGATTATTTTTATAAAAAAATTATACCATAAAATCAAGCATTTTTTTTCTTTCATATGCATATAATATTGTTATATTTTAAAAAAATAATAAGTTTTTTTCCAAAAGTGTTCAAAAGTAACACTTAATTAATAAATATATATGGTGCTACTTTTGTAAAAGTAGCATTTAATGAAATTAGCACTTTATAGTTTCAAAATGACACTTTATAACACCAACTAACCACTTAATAAGAGAAATGTATCACCTTAATACAATTTTTTCAAAATACATCACCATTTTAACTATTAAAAATATCAATTTTTACCTAAAAGTAACACATACATCTAAAACAACACATGATGTGCTACTAAGATTTTACTAAAAACTATTGTGTTACTTTATGGTAATGTACTAGTATATGATGACGTGAAATACCTTGTGTTATTATATTTGTTGTGCTAATATATCTATTACTACCATTTTGTTGTGCTAATAAGTGTATATCTAGTGTTGTTATGCTTGTTGTTATCTATAGTTCCAACAATCTATAAGTATTTTTTAATAGTCTTATTAGACAGAAACACTAAGCTAATGAGAAATATGTAT
>CM044011.1:32834903-32868032 GCA_024085815.1 Flaveria linearis
GTTAACAATATGTTATGACGATCCCGTCTCGTTACATCCCCGTGTTTCCGCTCTCAGCGGGGTATGACAAGTAGTAATCGAATTAACAAAAATAAACATGGTTTATTCTCCCTGCGCGCGCTTTGCTTGGTTGTTTTACATAATTGGACGTGATTTAAACAACAAGATTGAATTCCTGCACAAAAGGTCATCAGGTCCGTTTTCTATTTAATATTAGACCGATTATTACACCTTAATGTAACATCTTTAATAAGTTTGCATGTTTCTACCTTATATAGCCCTAATTCCTTCGTCACCACTAAAAGGGATCATGTTCAAATTTTAAATTCTGAAACGCAAAAACTGACTAAACATATGCCATAATAATGGACCTTTTTTACGAATTCATATGTCTATGAGTGTTAGAAAAGCATGTTCTAAAAGCGACTGCAAAAGTTTCTCCAATAGGATAGTAGATTATTGTGTTACGCTACAATAGAATCAAATTTTAATTAAATTAGAAACAAACATTAAAAAATAAAAAAGGTATATTTTTGACATGAAGTTTGATCTGCATACACGCATAAAAAATAAAAAAAAGAATCATATAAGTATTAAATTTGTAGCACAATGTACAAAAATATGTAACATTTCACATAACAGAATCACAAAATGTAAAGCGGATACACGATTACACTTCAATAAACGAATTTGATCCTCTAAATTCTATTGAGAACAAATATGTCTATATTATTTATCCCAAAGTAGATATGCATATGCTTAATTCTCTACATAATAGACATAAAAAGGTGTTAAATTTATGACATGACCTGTGAAATATCCAAGGTAGCCTTAGGGGCTGTTTGGCAGTCTCTTAATCAGCCTCTTAATGATTCAAATGTCTGAATGGTTCAGCACTTAGTGGTTCAGACTGTTTATTTTACGAGCAAATGTTTGAATGATTAAGACATTTGCCTCTGAATGGTTAAACATTATACTAATGCTGAATGGTTAAGAGGTCTAATGTGAAATGGTTAAGACCTCTTATCTGAATTGGTCAGACATTTGCCTTTGAATAGTTAAACAATATAATAGCTATTAATGGTTCAGACCTATTAATAGTTTAGCACTTAATGGTTCAGAACTCTTATTGGTTCAACACTTAATTATTCAAATATGACCAAACAACCCCTTATTCTGGTGTTCATTTCATTGCATATTAACTTTATTTTTAGTTTTTAATCTTTTTTCATACAGGTCATATAAACATAGAATGGGAGTTAGACTGTTAGAGAGTAAAGGACCACTAGATGAGATGGTTAGTTGCAAAATGCTTTTGACTCATATACCAATTAAATGGCGCTGGTTCTCCACAGCTCCCCTTCTACCAAAAAATCATTATTTTTTTTGCCTTTTAACTCACATATATATAATTTTATTCCCCTTTATAAGAAAAAATTTAAATTAAGTTATTATATCATCTTTAACACTAATTAATTATTGTAATAAAAAATATTTCCTTCTCCGTATAAAAACTTTTCCTTCTCCGTATATTCCCCTTTATAAAAACTTTTTAAATTTGTAATAAAAAATATTTCTCTAATGACAAAGTTTTTAATATTATCACATGTCTTTTCCTTCTCCGTATATTTTTATAAATACATTTTTTATATCAAAGTAAGTTTTTATAGAATTGTCAGTTTTTATAGAATTGTCATTAAAAGTTGATAATTGTTATAGTTAGATGTAAAATTATCTATTGGTCAAATGTTTAAAATGACTTGTTACTTCTTATTCATTATCTATTCTTTATCTTAATAAAATTCTCTTCACATAAAAATAATATGAAAAATATATGAAAGTTCGATAAAAATTACTCGAAATAACAATAACAAAAATTGTTTGAGCGGAGCTCTGAAACCATCCGCCTTAATTCAAGTAGTTGGATCACGTCTCATGCCTTCTTGGACTAACTTATATTTTCAGTTTTTTGCACATTAAATCCCATCACAATGCGCTATCGTCGCAACGCCCGGATGCAAATATCTAGTTGAGTAATAAGCCACTAACCAAAAGAAAGCAAAAACCTATGGTTTTTTGCTTTTAGTTTAAGATTAATTGAAACTTATGATTTTGAATTTGCCGCAAACATTAAACTGAATTAACTGACACCTGCCTAATCAATTGTTGATATAGCACACTAGAGCTACTCCTTCAAATGACAATTCTTGTTCTTAGCAATTAGCTTTTATTCTGTTTGTAAGCCACACCAATTTTGTAAAAGGCCTCCATTCAAATTTCAAATGTATTAATGGTTATATGGTTATGGTTGTTTACATAGTTACTTGTAATTTGTTTGTAACTAGATTGATAACGTTGTCGCAGAGGTATTTTAAACAGTTATATATTGTCACAAACTTATCACAAGTTATAAAAAAATTTGTTCATATCTTGTGATACAAAAAATAAACAAGATTGTTAAATTTGTCGGTGGTTAGTCGTAAAAAAATATTAATTAAATATTAAATGTGCTTGGTAGATTGTCGAAAAAAGAAATTAATTCATTATTACGTTTTTTCGGTAGCTTGTCGCAATAGTTATTTTCAAATATAATGTAAATATTCTTTTAGTAATAATCATTATTATTATACACTAATGATATTCGAAACTAGATTTGTGACAAGATTGTGGGAAAGTTGTCGCAATATACTTGTCGTTAACTTGTCACAAACTTGTAGTAAATGTTGTCGCAAATCGATGGAAAATATTTTGCCACCAGGTTCTTTCCTGCAAACCAATTTTTGTCGCTAAGTTGTCGGTATTGTGGTTTAGGTATAAGTTTGCGACGAAGACTGCTGTCGCAAATAATTAATGTTCATTGGTAGTGTCAAATAGAATTTTTGCTAAAGGTATCCAACTCGCTTGTTCATTAGCTGCATAGGAGGGAAGAAAGTCACGGAACATAAATTAGACGAGACCGAACTAGTGAACTCAATACGTATAAAATTTTCAAACGAATTTCCACTTCCAAGTAGAAAAACAGGTCCGAAGCCCCTTTAAAAGCTTCGCCACTGCATTAGTTCACTTCCATATAATTATATTATTAATTTTCTTTTGTATATTGGTAGTTGGGTTAGGATCATTAGAACCACTTTTTATTTTCAGAACTACAGAACCATTGATTTACATAAATGTATATTAAGTCTGGTAATACTTGACCTGTTTTACATATGTGTATATCAGACATGAACAATAAACTATAAAAAAAACTAAATATCACCAGGTTTAACTTACATCTATGTAAACGAATGTTTTATAATTTATATTTATGTAAGTCAATGGTTCTTTTGGTTCTGAAAATAAAAAATGGTTCTGTAATGATCCTGATCCATTGGTAGTTTGTCATGCCATGTATTAACTATTACACAAATAAGTTTATATATAATATATATGGTAGTAGATTTCTATCCATAAACTTAGTCGACCAGTTGTGAAAGTGGTTCTTAAATGTATTAGTTTATACATGTTTGTGGATCAAATAAAATGGAGTTTGCCATACATGTAGTTGTTTATGGTCTTAAATGTATTAGTTTAAAGTGGGTCTTAAATGTATTAGTTTAAAGTGGGTCTTAAATGTACTAGTTTAAAGTGGGTCTTTAATGTATTAGTTTAAAGTGGGTCTTAAATGTATTAGATTTGGATATCCAGGAATGAGTGGTTGTTTAATAAAAAACCATTCAAGGTGGAAAACATTTTGGATTTATCATTCACTTGGGTCGACAACCGTGGCTACAGGATAACATGCAACTGGGAAAGTTGGTTGATGAAGCCTACTGATGCATGGTGTAGCTAAATTGGTGTAGTTGTTGTGTAGTCTTTGTTCCTTACCCTTATGGAGGTTTAAACTAAGTTTTGTGTTTGTAATGTTACCTTTGGTGTATCTTTCGTGCTAGCTTCTTTGAATAAATCTTATTCATTGTTGTCGTTCAAAAAATAAAATAAAATGGAGTTTGCCGTTCAAACAAATAAAAAAAGATAAAATGAGAGTTTAATACAGCACGTCAATTCTGTATTTAATAGCCGTTCAAATAAAAAGTTAGTATTTAATACATTAACCTGGAACCACTATAATTTCATGATGTATTAAATAATTAACGCGTTGAACTTTATAGCACATCTACAATATGCTAGATATAGATACAACACAATAATGTGTTGCTTTTTTGGATTTTTCTAAAGGTAAATTAAATTATAGCAAACGACTTTTGTAACAAAATTTATTTTTTAGCATTTATTTTTATGAATTACATTAGACAACCTTTATATACATAATTTATTTTATTTTATTTTTTTATCATCAAGTCTAACTGTCATTATCTCAATAGTTACATCGTTTTAGTAGGGTAGATGTATAATTGCTTCTCCCACTTGTATCTTAAATTATCAAACAATATAATTCAGCATGCAACTTGCAACACAATAGAAACCATAACAAAACTGATTCATAATTTGCAAATTCATTTATAACAAAACCATTAGCACTTTAGCACACATACAACAATTTAACACACATATATAATAATTTAGCACATACAAAGCAGTTTAGCACATACAAAGCAGTTTAGCACATACAAAGCAGTTTAGCGCATACACTACAGGGAGAAGGCTTTTGACGATGACAGGTGTCGTCGCTAAAAGACCACTTTGTCGTCGCCTTACCTTTTGGCGACCAATTTGGCGACGACATTATTCCGTCCCCTGAACTTGGTATCCTAAACATTTTGACGACGACATTTAGCGACGACACATGTAGGGCCCACCTTCGTAAAAAGAAAAAGAGAAAAGAAAATAAAAAACAAACTAGGACCACTTTGGTGACGACATCTAGCGACGACACATGTAGGGCCCACCTTCGTAAAAAGAAAAGAGAAAAGAAAATCAAAAAACAAACTAGGACCACTTTGGCGATGACATTTGGCGACGAGATTTAGCGACGACACATGTAGGGCCAACCTTCGTAAAAAGAAAAGAGAAAAGAAAATCAAAAACAAACTGGGACCACTTTGACGACGACATGTTAGATTACCGGCTCATATAGTTTAGCATGCATATTTACTTTCTTTTATATTAAAAAAACCTTGAATAATATTAGTAATTAATGTAATATATTAATAAATAATAAAAGAGTTTAAATTTAGTTAATAAATAGTATATACATATATATACATATATACATATATATATATACACACACATATACATATACATATACATATATATATATATGTATATATATATGTGTGTGTGTATATATATATATCTATGTATATGTATATATGTGTGTATATATATATATATATTAATAAATAATAGGAAAGTTTAAATCAATTTATAAATAGTAATCATTTATATATTAATAATTAATAGAAGAGTTTAAATCAATTAATATATAGTATTGTTTTCTCTCTCTCTATATATATATATACATATATATACATATATATATATATATATATATATATAAATGATTAGTAAAAACTTTTAGCGATGACAGTGTCATCGCCAAAGTCGTCACAAAGCAATAAAGGGAAATTTTCATTACAGAGGAAACCTAAAATTTTAAATTTTTATGAATATAATATAGCGACGACAGTTTCATCGCCAAAGTCGTGGCCAAATATTTTGGCGGGTTAACTTTAATTTGGAGGGAAACTTTTGACGATGACAACTGGCGTCACTGTATTTTTTTAACTTATTATTTGAAATTTAATACAAAAAAGAATTCGAAAAATACCTTAGTGACGACACTGTCGTCGCTACAAGTTTGCTTGACTCTTTTTGGTCAAACACTGAAATTTTTATCGTTTAGCGTGTTTTTGACGACGACAATTGTGTCGTCGCCATATCTTTGATCGTCAAAAACCAGTTTTCTTATAGTGATGTGTACATTATGTGTGTTTAAGTGCTTTTATGTGTGTGAGCTAGGGGTGTTCAAAAATATTCGAATCCGAAACCAAATCCGAAATATCCGAAAATCCAAAATTCGGATATCCGAAATTTCGGATATCCGAAATTTCGGATATCCGAAAATTCGTATATCCGAAAATTCATATATCCAAAATTTCGGATTCGGATTCGGATAGTGATTTTCATAATTTTCGGATATTTCGGATATTTGATATTTCGGATATCCGAAATATCCGAAATATCCAAAATATTTTTATAAAAATTTAAAAATAATATATTTTAATTAAATATTTCGTATATTTTTAGGTATTTAGGACATTTTAATTAAAAACTTCGGATATCCGATAAAAACTTCAATAAAAATTATTATATTTTTATAAAATTTATTAAATAATACAAATTTCTTTGAATTCAGATATCCGAATCCGAATCCGTAATTTCGGATATCCGAAATTTAGATATCCAAAATTTCGCATTCGGATTTGGATAGTGAAATTCACTATCCGAAATTTTCGGATATCCGAAATTCAGATATTCGAAATTTTCGGATATCCGAAATTCGGATATTCGAATTTCGGATATCCGAATTTGAACACCCCTAATGTGAGAAGTATATACTGCTCACTGCGCACACATATAAAACCACTTAAACACACATAATGCACACATATATAACAATTAAACATACCTAATAATCACACACATATTATAAACCACTAGTGGATCGGACTCGCGTTATGTAGCGGGGGTTATAAAAGTTAAAAGATTTAATTCTAATAATCTATATGTTAGTACTAACCACCCGAAAAAAATTACATACGGAACGCTGATAAAAAGTGTAATAGAAAAAATACTATAAAATTAATAAATGCCTCAAAACGGAGTAGAAAATAGCCAACACGTAAACGGTGACTTTATTATAATTAACAAACTCTATTGTAAATTAGTTAAAAGAAAATCTGACATAACTCGAAGGCTTATGTATAAAACGTAAAAAAAGTTCAGGCGATTAAATTTAAATTTGACATAACTCAAAGCCTTAAGTATAAATTTAAAAAAATTGTTTCGATGATTATTATAAATTTAACATAACTCGAATGGTTAAGTATAAAATTTTTAAAAAAGACAAATGAGTAGGTACTAATTTGAAAAAAACGATAGAAAGAGAAAGAAAATGTTATAGTTAGTTTCAAAAAATCATTAGAGATTTAAATGAAAATTATAAGGGAAAGATTTAAATAAAAAGGTCTCTAAAACTATAAAACGTAATAAGTAATCTCAACCATTCATCTACTTAATCAATAGTTGAGATCAATGTGTATTAAAAAGTTTGTTAGCGTGGCATTTTTGTAATAATCGTTTTGTTGACTTTTTGCAAGTTTCACCGCTTTTTACATGTTCATAAGTTTTATGCACGACATTTTATTTTTATAAAAATCACACTATAAAAACAAGTGGTTTTTACTTTAAAAACAAGTACAATATTGTTATATAAAAAGATAATAATTTATTTTATGTTTTTAAACTAATATTTCTTCATTGCGTATTTTAGGGCAGTTTTTTATTGTATATCTTTGTTAGTTGTTGTGTTTTGCTATATACTATTATGTTTTCTACAATATTAAATTAAAAAAAAATATGATTATTGAATAACATTGTTGTGTATCTTTAATATGTAAAACACAACTAATATGTAAAACAGAATAACAAATTAATAACTAAGTTATTTAATACATTAGAAACAATTACTGTTAGGACCATTTTCGTACGGAGTACTAACGGATTTTACGTGAGACCAGAACAAATAGCGTGAAATTCTATTTGATTGGCGATCCAGTCAGTAAGAACGAACAACCTGATCAATCTAACGATTAAACAAACATTAAGAACGATTTGGAATCGATCAGGAATGAACTATGAACTAGGATGGACGACTTGGGACTCTCTGGACGGCTAGGGTATGATAGTATTCGAAGTATTCTTTTTTTTTTCACGAATTATGTGGTATTTATAGGTTTTCAGTGTCTATTCGTACGACTGAGCCATTAGCATGGTTCAGTCGTGCGACTGACTCATGCGTCTGACTCATACGCATGACTGAAGGTTCAGTCGTGCAACTGAGTCAATCTTATGTCTCAGTCATACGACTGATCCAGTCACCTGGTTAAGTCGTGCGACTGGTCCATAAGTATGGTTCATTCGTGCGTATGGTCCATAAGTATGGTCCATTGGTATGAATAACCACTTGACTAAATTGAACACATTTCTGAATCATTATTGACTCAAAACAATGTACAACAACCTTAAACATATATAATGTTCATAAATATAAGTAATTCCAATTATAGTACGAATATGATATAAACAAACACACTTAAACATCAAAACTCACATCATATTTCATTAAACATTTTCATTACATATGTGTAAGAAATGAAAGACATTTACATTAAGAATGTAAACTAGGAACAATGTAGCAAGAAACTCCCCCTTGGACCTAGTTTATCCTATTGTCTAGCATTCTTCACATATTCTTGAAATTTCTTGTACTTCTCCTCTTTTGTGACTCCTGTATGTATCTCGAATGCAAAGCAGAGTCGTATCACATGTTGGAATTGGAGAGCTAGTACAATATCCTACGTGTCATAGAACAGTGGCCACTTGTACAATGTGTAAACATCTTCAGCAGACAAATTAGTGAGCCACATTGGGTCAAATACCCTGATAGTCTCTATTTTACCCTCTCTGTTCAGCACTATGGCCGCTTCCCTCGTCCTACAGTCGTAATACCACTATTTGAAGTATGGAGTGAGTCCTGAGGCATCTCCCGCAATGAGATCTTAGACATTGTGCGTGGGGGACTCCACTTCAGCACTACCTTAGGCTTCCTAGTGTTAGGTCAACTTCAGTCTTATGAACGAACCTCTTAGGTTGTTGAGGTCTGAAGTTTACCCATCTGGTGTGGTATTCTCTCTTCAGTGCAATCTCAAACCATCCCAATATCTTGCTCGGGTTGGCATACAAAAGGTCTAAACAGGCTAACATGTTCAGCTCAAAACCAGGAAGAGTCTTCAGATCGTGTGGGTATATGAAGTACTCAATCCCCTTTTCCCGCTTCATAGCGTACACCTCCAGATCTTCAAAATAGGTCTAGCTGATGATCTTGCCAGACACCTTCTGATGTCTCTTAAACTTGTACAGTTTGGTGTAGGCGTTTGGCTTTGGAGGTTCACATTGGGCTCTCATCTCTTTCAAACAAGCTGCCCATTCAGCCTTCTTTAAATCAACATCAGCGTCTGTGGCTTGGGCTTTACCTTCCTCTTTTTCTTTCTCTTTCTCTTTCTCATCAAGTGTTCCAATAGTATCACTGCCAAATATTTCACCCAAGTTGGGGATAACATTACCCTCAGGGTCAGTGTACTCTGGATAATTGTCACACCCTAACCGATGGCGGAAACATCGGGGCTCGAGAAGTGATAGATTGTTCAAAGACATCATAGAGCTAAAGTGACAATAAATTAAGATTAAATTTCATTTCCATTAATCAACATAATATTACAATGTTTCAAATAAACATACAATAATTTGAAGAAATACAAGTCTAAAACAAACATAACAAAATGATAGATTTGGTGTGTTTCTAAGTCCACCTAATTGAATTTCTTGATAAAGCTTCAAGCATTTCCTGCAACATGTATAAAATATTGGTCAACATATGAATATGTTGGTGAGCATACAAATTTGTATACATAGCATAATAGTGAATGAATCTCAATTCAACATGAGAAAAGTATACTAAAGTTTGTACATTGCTAGCATGCAAAGCCATAATCAAACCAAAGTGTCCACTAGCGTAATCTTAGCATCAAAAGTGAGCAAGACCGTAAAGATTGATGACTTAACATAAACCCATCATAATAGGGCGGATGTGCTAGTCCTATAGCGCTATACATGTTAAGGGAGGTTTAGATTGCTTGCAAGATAATGTATTCTAGAATGTATTCACAAATAGTATAACAAGTAAGCATGTTTGTATGAATTGAGTTTTAGAATGAGTTTGATTGAATGTGTGATTGAGTGTATTTGATAATTGGTACATGTTGCAACCCAAATAGTGTTAAAACAAAATGGTGAAGTATGACTCACGGTTTGGCGATTAGAATCCACAAGAATAGATGATTGAGTTTAAATGATTCACCAAAGTCACCCTAAAAGGTAAATGAAAGTGTGTAAGTTTAGTATTCAAAGTTTGAGATTTTAGCAATCGGAAAGTATACAAAAATCACAAATATGAGAGTACATAAAAGTATATACTACTTAGACACTTATTTGGACACCATGTATTGTGTGTGTTCTTTATGATTTTTAGTCTCTCATTGGATGTCCAAAATAAGGAATCATAAGATTAATATAATGTCTACCTTAGCACATAACATTCAACCATGGTTGATTGATATTATGGTTTGGTTTTGACTAAGTATTGTGTAGATATAAATATAAGTCATGCATTAGAGGTAGGGTAATCCATAAACCTCAAGTGTTATATTCATATAAGTCATGTATTAGAGGTAGGGATATCCACAAACCTCAAGATTGTCACCATTGCACAAAATATCCACATAAGGGTGATTCGGATGGTCATGAGTATATTAATGAAAGTAATAAAGTAAATTAACTAGTTTGACTAAGTGTTCAAGTGGGGTATGGTGGATAAATTAGTGGTAGAACCAAGGTTTAACATCACCATTTCATACCATAACACAAGCCTTTCAACATTGGTTGGAGGCTCGATTTGGTTTCATCCACTTCTTGATTTGTAGATCACTTAGTGTTTTGTAAAGATGAAAGAATAGGGTGTAAAAGCCTTAAAATTTCAGAAATATAACTTCAACACAAGCCTTCCAACATTGAAGTTGTTGGTGACTTGGTTTAGTATGTAAAAGGTTTAAAAATAAAACAAGAGAACATGTATGAAACAATCAAGTATAATATTTCCAACTTGTACCTCAAAAATGGTGGTTTACCATACTTGTGTCACCTTGGTGACTAAGTGGTTATGTCCTAGAGGTTATTCCAAGTGGTAAAGAAAATGAAGAATAAAGTAAGAAATAAAGTATAAATAATAAATAAACAAGTAAAACTCACAAGTTGTTCTTGAATATTTCTTGTAAAAAAGATGGAGTTCTTGGATGGATTGAGAAAGTTTAGAGAGAGTTTAGAGAGAGTTTAGAGAGAGTTTAGAGAGAGTTTAGAGTGATGAAAGTGATTAGAGGGAGATTTGGGTTAGTATTTATAGATGAAAATTATGGTTGGGCATTAATGTAAGTAGTTGGGGAGATGAGTGGAGGGAAAATATAAATTTTCAATATTAACCCCTTAACTTATTTTATTTATTAATTTGCACCATAACTAATAATTAAGAATGAGTATTTTAATATATGAATCATAAAAATAAAACTTATATATAATTTTCTGAAAAAATATATAAGTCCCGATAAGTTGTTCGGTTTTGCGTTGAAATGTGCATTTGTAATTGTTTAAGCATTGCACAAACATATAATCAACAAGAATTACATAAAAAGATGTTTTTACTATGATCAAGTCTTAAGATTACAAGGATTGAACAAGGAGTAAAATACATTTAAAATAAATAAATGTAAAATACGGAACATTACTGTCTCCCCTACTTTAGGGAATTTCGTCCCGAAATTCATTTAGAAAAGGTTCTGGGAAAAGATGTGGGTACTTGATCTTGAATTGATCTTCACGTTCCCAAGTAAATTCTGGACCACACGTTCCTTCCCACACACCTTAATAGTTGGAATACGACTTCGTTTGAGTTGCTTCATTCCACGATCCATGATTTCAACAAGTTTCTCAACAAAATGCATGGTATCGTCGACACGTATGTCGTCAAGTGAAATTTGAAGTCCTTCGCCGGCTAGGAACTTTTTGAGATTAGAGACATGGAAAGTTGGGTGAACGTTGCTTAGTTCTTGTGGTAGATCAAGTCGGTATGCCACCTTACCAATTCTTTCAAGAATCTTGAAAGGACCTACATATCGAGGAGCAAGTTTTCCTTTCTTACCAAAGCGCACTACTCCTTTCCAAGGAGATACCTTGAGAAGTACGAGATCACCAACATTGAATTCCAAGGGCTTATGCCGTTTATCGGCGTAACTCTTTTGTCGGCTTCTTGCAGCGAGTAAGTTGTCGCGAACTTGCAAGATTTTATCCATTGTCTCTTGAATGATTTCGGGACTAGTGACTTGTGCCTCGCCGATCTCGTGCCAACAAATAGGTGAACGACATTTGCGACCATAAAGAGCTTCAAAGGGTGCCATTTTGATACTAGAGTGATAACTGTTATTGTACGAAAATTCGACCAATGGTAAGTGTACATCCCAGTTGCCACCGAAATCGATAACACAAGATCGAAGCATATCTTCTAGAGTTTGGATAGTACGTTCAGTTTGTCCATCGGTTTGAGGATGAAAAGCCGTACTAAGATTGAGTTGAGTGCCCAAAGCTAACTGAAAAGTTCTCCAAAAACGGGAAGTGATTCGACCATCACGATCAGAGATGATATCAAGAGGGATACCATGACGGCTAATGATTTCAGAAGCATAGATACGAGCTAGCTTTTCAACGGAGTAGTCTTCATGAATGGGAAGGAAATGAGCTGATTTGGTCAATCGATCGATAATTACCCAAATACTGTCATGCCGCGAAGATGTTCGGGGGAGTTTGGTGATAAAATTCATTACGATGCTTTCCCACTTCCACATCAGGATTTCAGGTTGCTCATGTAAACCAGAGGGTCATTGGTGTTTGGACTTTACTTTTGAACAAGTGAGGCATTTGGCCACGAAAAGAGCGATATTATTTTTCATGCCCGGCCACCAATAAGTACGACGAAGATCTTGATACATCTTGTCTGCACCGGGGTGAATAGAATATCGTGATTTATGTGCTTCATTCATTACAAGAATACGAAGGTTGTCACGGTTCGGAATCCAAATACAATCGAGGTAATGGAGAATCCCATTAGATTTAGACTCAAGTTGGTCTTCAACACCACATTGCATCTTGTTAAACAAATTGTTTTCGATGACCGATGAGTGTTGGGCTTCGCGAATACGAATTTGAATGCCATTTTGGATTTGAAAACAACGAAGAAGATTGGTTACACAAATGCTATAAGCATTGACATGACTCTTTCGGCTAAGAGCATCGGCCACGACATTTGCTTTTCCGGGGTGGTAACGAATTTCACAATCATAGTCGTTCAACAATTCAACCCATCGTCATTGACGCATGTTGAGATCCTTTTGATTAAAGATATGTTGGAGACTCTTATGATCTGTGAAGACCACACATTGAGTACCATAAAGTTAGTGCCTCCAAATCTTTAAAGCAAAAACAACAGCTCCGAGTTCAAGATCATGGGTCGTGTAGTTCTTCTCGTGGGTTTTGAGTTGTCTTGACGCATAAGCGATAACCTTGTCTCATTGCATAAGGACACAACTGAGACCTTGATTTGAAGCGTCACAATAAACCATAAAATCATCATTTCCATCGGGAAGGGTTAAGATGGGTGCGTCACAGAGCATACGCTTGAGGGTTTGAAAGGATTCTTGTTGTTTGGGACCCCAAATAAAAGATTTATCTTTTTGGGTCAAAGAGGTGAGAGGTATGGCGATTTTTGAAAAATTGGAGATGAATCGACAGTAGTAACCCGCCAATCCGAGGAAGGAACGTACTTCGGTAGGGGATTTTGGAGCAATCCACCCTTTGACAGCATCGATTTTGGCAGGATCAACATGAATGCCTTTTTTGCTTACGATGTGACCAAGGAATTGAACTTCTTTCAACCAAAATTCATATTTGGAGAATTTGGCATAAAGTCGTTCGGCTCGAAGAAGTTCCAAGATCAAACGTAAGTGTCGTTCATGTTCGGATTCGGTCTTAGAATAGATTAGAATATCGTCAATGAACACAATTACAAAATGATCCAAGTAAGGTCTACACACACGGTTCATCAAATCCATAAAGGCTGCGGGTGCATTGGTCAAACCAAAAGGCATAACCATGAACTCGTAATGACCATACCTTGTGCGGAAAGCGGTTTTTGGAATATCTTCTTCACGGATTCGAAGCTGATGATAACCAGATCGTAAGTCGATTTTTGAGAAACAAGTTGCTCCTTGGAGTTGGTCAAAGTGGTCATCGATACGAGGAAGAGGATAACGGTTTTTGACAGTAAGTTTATTGAGCTCACGATAATCAATGCACATGTAGAATGAACCGTCCTTCTTCTTTACAAAAACGAATTGAACACCCCAAGGGGATGAGCTAGGACGTATGAAGCCTTTATTAACCAACTCTTGAAGTTGGCTAGCTAGCTCTTGCATTTCCGAGGGTGCGAGTCGGTAGGGAGATTTAGCAATAGGTGTAGCACCGGGTATGAGATCAATTCGAAAATCAATGGATCGAGCGGGAGGAAGGCCGGGTAGATCTTCAGGGAAATGTCAGGAAAGTCACAAATGATTGGAATGTCTTTTACACTCTTTCCCTTTTCTTTTTCTATCACAACATGGGATAAAAAGACAATACATTCCTGACGTAAGCACTTCCGTGCCTCCGTACAAGACATGAGTTTGAGTCCGTTTGAGGGTTTCTCGCTATAGATTTGTAAGGTGTCACCGGAAGAAAGCGGAATACGGATATATTTTTCAAAGCAAATGACTTCGGCATGAACCTTGGCAAGCCAATCCATGCCTACTATGACATCAAAGCTACCCAATTGCATGGGTATGAGTTCGATGGGAAATTCATGTTCATTAAGACTTAGAACGTAATCAAGGAGAATGGAATCAACAGTGACAGATTTTCTGTTAGCGACTTCAATAGTGAACGATTTTAGCAATTTAGAACGTGTACATTTTAGCATTGGTTCAAATTTTACGGAAACAAAACTTTTATCCGCGCCAGTATCAAATAACACAGAAGCATAAATTCCATTTATAAGAAACGTACAGTTTACGACATCGCTGTCGTTTTGAGCTTGAGGCGCATTTATGTTAAATGCACTTCCACGTGGCACTTGCACTTGAACTTTATTGTTACAAGGGCATTGAGGAGCAAGATGGTTTGGGTCACCACATTTAAAGCAAGCACGACCGTTTGCATTAGCTGGGGGTCTTTGGGTACCGGTGTTAGCTGAAGGTGGGTTACCCTGTGGGCTAGGACCACTTCGACATGCTGAGGCAAAGTGCCCATAATGGTTGCACGTCGTGAATTGACGGCACTGAGAGGCGGGTGGATGGTGGTATTGGCATTTGGCACATTTGGAAATGTACCGGTTTAGGATTTCTTAGGTGGTTCTTGGTTCAAATTGATGGGAGCTTGGGTTGTTGGTGCTGTCATGGCATAGTTGCGGCTTTGAAACTTCTGTTTCTTGCCGTGACGGGTGTTTTTGGATGGTGTTTTTGTGTCTTTGGGTTCCTCAGGTGTTTCGGAGATGGCTTGATGGGCGGTTTTGAAGGAGCCTTTAAGAGACAAAGATCCATCTTTCACTTGGTTATTGGATAAGGTAGCCGCCAACCGGATGGTTTGCTCAACTGAGAATGGTTAGGATATGGTGACGAAGTCACGGATAATAGGGGGAAGGCCTTTTATGTACTTGGCTATAGCTCGGTCAGTGGTGTTGACCAAGTGAAGGACAAGGATACTAAGTTGTTTAAAACGAATGGTGTAAGTCAGGTTGTCTCCTCCAACTTGTTTGAGGTTCCAGAATTCCTCTTCAAGACTTTGCATTTCATGAGGAGGATAAAACTAATCTATCATGAGTTGCTTCACTTCTTCCCATGGTAGGGCGAAGGTGACCTCATTTCTACGAGTGCTCCTTTCACTTTTCCACCATTCAAGTGCCCTCGATGTGTAGACACCGGTGGCACTACGAGTCCGAAGCTCATCGGGACATTCACTATTGATGAAAGTGACTTCGATGCTATCGAACCATTCAAGCATCTTAGAGGCACGCTCTTCAGCCGTGAAAGGTTCGGGGCCACATGACTTGAAGTGCTTATAGGAAAAGGCTAAGGTTTTGGGACTAGGGTTTCGGGATTCAACTGAAGTGTTCGGGCTAGGGGTGGCATTGATTTGCTTAACAATATCAGGAATAACTCGAGCCATTTGCTTAGCCATGAAAGCGACCATTTTCTTATTGGAACTTTGCTTTGAGCTTCTATGGGATTTGGAAGACATCTACAATGTAGGTTAAAGAGAATGATGAGACTTGATCAATAGTGTTTAAAATATTTTTTTTTCATATTTAGAGCATTATAACATAACACCTAAGCAAGTAGGTTTGAAATCGGTTCTCATAATGAATCATATAACCACTTAAAAGAATTAGCTAAACAATAATGAAAGATTTTAAGTTTTTGTTAGTTCTTGATTATTAGCGTCTGAGGTCGAGAGATTAGCGCGATTCGGATGATTCGATCTCGACAAGAGGAAAAAGAGTATAGCATAAATGTATAAAATAAATACAAACATAAAAGAAATTTGATTAAGACTTGAAATGTTCCGGTTTTGGAACTAAGACTAATCCAAAGTAGTCAAGACTTCTTTTGATTTCGGGAATCATGCTTTGGCTTAATGGGTTGGAATACTCTCGCTGACAAGTCGGGTAACGGTATTCGCCCTTCCAGTTACTACATGTCCCTTGTCAATCAAAATCTCGAGACTTTAGTGAGATTGAAAATCAAAGAATGAAACTAGTCACCAAGATATGGATATCACTCCTAACTTGGTGGTGTCGTTCCCTAAACGTGGTTGGTAATTATCCATTAAAGTAAGGAGTTTAATCCTAACTCGTTGGTAAGGGTCCACAAGAGTGAGATAAGTGAAATTGCCATCAAGGTAAAGAAATCACTCCTATATTAATGGTTTAATTTTATAAAAACAATAATGGTGGATTCAAAGTCATCACCAAAGTAAGGGATTCACTCCTATTTTGGTGAGGTCGTTTCATTTGTAAAATACAAGTGTCTTCGTATATCGTTGCATGATTACACCTTAGGAAAGGTGTATTTTTTTCTGGCCGAGAATAAGATGAGGAGCAAGATTAGGTAGATTTGAGGTTTTCTTTTCTTTTTTTTCTTTTTTCTTCTTTTTTTGCATAAACATAAGATAATCAAACTAATCATAAGCACTACTAATGGGAGTCCTTAGTCATATTCTAGGTTAAAACATGGAAGTTTTTTTGCATAAACATAAGATAATCAAACTAATCATAAGCACTACTAATGGGAGACATCGGGGCGCGAGAAGTGATAGATTGTTCAAAGACATCATAGAACTAAAATGATAATAAATTAAGATTAAATTTCATTTCCATTAATCAACGTAACATTACAATGTTTCAAATAAACATACAATAATTTGGAGAAATACAAGTCTAAAACAAACATAACAAAATGATAGATTTGGTGTGTTTCATAGTCCACCTAATTGAATTTCTTGATAAAGCTTCAAGCATTTCCTATAACATGTACAAAATATTGGTCAACATATGAATATGTTGGTGAGCATACAAATTTGTATACATGGCATAATAGTGAATAAATCTCAATTCAACATGAGTAAAGTATACTAAAGTTTGTACATTGCTAGCATGCGAAGCCATAATCAAACCAAAGTGTCCACTAGCGTAATCTTAGCATCAAAAGTGAGCAAGACCGTAAAGATTGATAACTTAACATAAACCCATCATAATAGGGCGGATGTGATAGTCCTATAGCGCTATACATGTTAAGGGAGGTTTAGATTGCTTGCAAGATAATGTATTCTAGAATGTATTCACAAATAGTATAATAAGTAAGCATGTTTGTATGAATTGAGTTTTAGAATGAGTTTGATTGAATGTGTGATTAAGTGTATTTGATAATTGGTACATGTTCCAACCCAAATAGTGTTAAAACAAAATGGGTGAAGTATGACTCACGGTTTGGCGATTAGAATCCACAAGAATAGATGATTGAGTTTAAATGATTCACCAAAGTCACCCTAAAAGGTAAATGAAAGTGTGTAAGTTTAGGATTCAAAGTTTGAGATTTTAGCAATTGGAAAGTATACAAAAATCACAAATATGAGAGTACATGAAAGTATATACTACTTAGACACTTATTTGGACACCATGTATTGTGTGTGTTCTTTATGAGTTTTAGTCACTCATTGGAAGTCCAAAATAAGGAATAATTAGATTAGTATAATGTCTACCTTAGCACATAACATTCAACCATGGTTGATTGATATTATGGTTTGGTTTTGACTAAGTATTATGTAGATATAAAGATTATCACTATTGCACAAAATCTCCACATAAGGGTGATTCAGATGGTCATGAGTATATTAATGAAAGTAATAAAGTAAATTAACTAGTTTGACTACGTGTTCAAGTGTGGTATGGTGGATAAATTAGTTGTAGAACCAAGGTTCAACATCACCATTTCATACCATAACACAAGCCTTTCAACATTGGTTGGAGGCTCGGTTTGGTTTCATCCACTTCTTGATTTGTAGATCACTTAGTGTTTTGTAAAGATGAAAGAATGGAGTGTAAAAGGCTTAAAATTTCAGAAATATAACTTCAACACAAGCCTTCCAACATTGAAGTTGTTTGTGACTTGGTTTAGTATGTAAAAGGTTTAAAAATAAAACAATAGAACATGTATGAAACAATCAAGTATAATATTTCCAACTTGGACCTCAAAAATCAGTGTTTACCATACTTGTGTCACCTTGGTGACTAAGTGGTTATGTCCTAGAGGTTATTCCAAGTGGTAAAGAAAATGAAGAAGAAAGTAAGAAAGAAAGTATAAATAATAAATAAACAAATAAACTCACAAGTTGTTCTTGATTATTGCTTGCAAAAAAAAAGATGGAGTTCTTGGATGGATTGAGAGAGTTTAGAGAGAGTAGAGAGAGTTAAGAGTGATGAAAGTGATTAGAGGGGGATTTGGGTTAGTATTTATAAATGAATTTATGGTTGGGCATTAATGTAAGTAGTTGGGGAGATGAGTGGAGGGAAAAAATATAAATTTTCAATATTAACCCCTTAACTTTTTTTATTTATTAATTTGCATCATAACTAATAATTAAGAATGAGTATTTTAATATATGAATCATAAAAATAAAACTTATAAATAATTTTCTGAAAAAATATATAAGTCCCGATAAGTTGTTCGGTTTTGCGTTGAAATGCGTATTTGTAATTGTTTAAGCGTTGCACAAACATATAATCAACAAGAATTAAATAAAAAGATATTTTCACTATGATCAAGTCTTAAGATTACAAGGATTGAACAAGGAGTAATATTACATTTAAAAATAAATAAATGTAAAATACGGAACATTATAATAATACTCTGATGTGACATTTTAAATCTCATCTCATCCACACCTTGGAGCTCTTCATCACTAACGACATCGACCTCAAGAGCATCTTTGACAAGCTCGTCTGGATTTAGTCTGAACATATCAGTGAGCTGCTCGTCAGTCAGGTCATGGATGATTTCTCCCTCCTCTGGAGTGTAACTCACAGACCATCTTACTATCCCTTACAAATCAAGAATCATTGTGAGTTGAGTCTTGATTTACTGAAGGGGAGTAATATCATAGCCATCAGTCTGTTGAGTTGTATCTGTTCGATTACACAACCAACAATGCATACATTAATAATTTATCAAGATATTAAACATAAATTTTCATAAATTACATTAATGTAATAAACGTTTCAAGTACAAAAGTTTCAAATACATAAACGTTTAAGCATTACTTATCCCTTCATCGTGTGTCTCTTCAGCTTGAGGAGCTGAGGAAGAGGCTCCTTGATCTTGGTTTCTCTTGGTCCACCTCTCCCTTGTCGATGGGGTCAAGGCCGATGCAGTTGCATCACCTGCCTGATCATCATCCTCATCCTCATCACCTTTCTTGTCCTTCCCACTTCCTCCAGCTTCCTCCTCATCTCCTTCTTCATCTGATTCATCATCACATGAATCATCATCATCATCATCTCCGTCATCATCATCATTATCATCTCCATCATCATCTCCATCATCCTTTGTCTTTAGAGGCTCACTCTTCGTACCCTTCAACCTCAACATCATCTTCTTATTCTGCTTCTCCAGCTCATCAATCCTTTTGACAGATGCAAGCACTAGCTTGTTTTAAGCTTGTAGGGCATTGTGAGCTTGAACTAAAGCTCTCTCATGAGCTTCGTTCATCTTAGTAAGTTAGGCAATCTGCTTGCCCTGTGATGCATTAACTGCCATCAGTTGGTTTAGCTGGTTGGCCCTCATATCATTGGTTACCAACAGCTTCAGCACTAATCAATTTAGGCTGGACAACTGTTCCTCTAACCCAACATTGGTAGAGTAGAGATCTGTGTCTGTGGGAAGTGTGAAGATGTGCCAGCTTGGGGAGTAAAAGGTGCAGTGGTGGATGTGACGTAGATAGGAGTAGGAGTAGGAGTAGGAATGGTTGGTGGTGGAACTGTTTTTGGGCACAATGGGCGAGGTGGATGTAGATGTATGTGTGGTGGATGGTATGGTAGTGGTGGTGGGTGGGATGGTAGTAGTGGTGGCTGTGGCTGTGGTGGTGTCAGTGGCTGTGGTGGTGGTAGTGGTGGTAGAACTGATCAGAATGAATCTCTGCCTTTTGCCCTTCTTGCCATAGGGTTGTGCCATTCGTTTCCTCCTGGAACCCTTGGCAATCGGGGCTCTTCCTAAGCTCATCGGCTGGTCAGTGTGTATAATGGGTCTATGACATTAACATCACCACTCTCAGAACTAGTCTGGTGTCCTCCAACTAACTCCTTTCCCTTCTCTGTAGCCACAACTTGACTACCGACTCTCCTAGTTAGAGGCTTATCATCTGACTCCTCCTCTTCATCTACCAAGAAGTCCCGGTGAATGGCAGCTTGCTTGGATCCACCGAGAGCTGAGGAACCACTCTGCTGAGGTGGTGAGGAGATCTTATCTTAGGCATCATCATCGTTATCCTCGTCGTCTTGAACCATGATAGGCTCAATGTCTGAATCACTATCATTGTGGCGCCACTTCTTTTGAGTGGGTGCCACGTAGTCGACGTTGGCCAGATAGCCAAATGACCTCCTGACCGGGGGCTTCACCTGCTTCCCCCGATAAACCTTCATCCTTCCTAGGGTAGTGTCATCCATCACCTCTAGGAATACCTCATCATCCTTCTCTTTGGGAAACTAAGGAAGCTTCTCATCTATGATCATTTTCTGGAACCTAGGGTACATGCAAAAACCCTCTTTCCCCTTTGCCTCAATGTTCTCCCTAAAATACCCAAAGAACATCCTAGAAAAACTGAACATGTGGTTCTGTACCAGTGCAACGAATGCATTCTGGATTTGGTCGCTCATCTCATCAAATCCACCTCTTCTTGACACGATGCACTTGAGGATCACATATGCTAAGTACTTAAACTGTGGACACATGTTGCTCTTGTTAAGCACGCCGACATTGATGTCGCCGGCATACTTGATCCTCAAGAAGCAACCCCTAACAGTCAGGGGATGTAGCTTGGTTGGGTAGTCGCCATCCTCACCCAAGTCCAAGACCCTCCTGAAGTCATCCTCCCCTATGTCGATATCAAGTCCGAAGATAGAGCTTAAGATCCTATATGGCTCGATTGAGCGATCTACAACAGCATTCTCCCAGAATGCCTGCTGTATGGATCTGTACGGTGTGCATGGAGCTGAAATAGCTCTATATATCCTTGATCGTCGAAGGAAGTCTATGATGCCGACTAACTCTGAAGCGTTCCTAGACTTAGGATTGAGATAAGCACAGATATTGTGCTTGGTGCTCATAGTCCATCTGTCAGCCATTTTGCTGCAACACAAGTAACAAACACGTTAGATCCGTTCACAAGAGAGAACATTTGAGTTTGAACATATTTTATCAAACTGGTTCAATCGTGCGACTGAACTCAGTCGTGCGATAGAGCCTCTGACTGGAGTTAGTCGTATGTCATGACATGCGGTTGTGTCAGTCGTGCGACTGAGTCACTGATTGATTCAATCATGCGATTGAATCGTGCGTCTGGCTCTATCGTGCGACTGAAGTTCAACCGTATGTCCTTTCGCATACCCTCTGTTCGAGTCCAAAATTTTGAATCTTTATCAAATCAGTCATTTACGCTTCAAGATTAGATTCATTAGACGCGCAAGGACTCGATTTTACACTTATTATATTTTAAATGCACATTTTGGTTCATTTTAGTGTTCTAGTTTAGGGTTTATTGTCTCGGTTCTTGTCTTAAGTGATTCGAACATTTTGGATCGATTTGACGTTGTTATTTGGCATGTTTTCAGTCTCCCTATACCCGTAGATGGATAACACTCGGTTAGTAAGGAAATATCAATGGCAATCAAAGAAAAAATTTGAAAAAGGGTGCGTATGTAATCGTCGGTTTTGGAGAGCTTTTTAAAATCAAGTGATGGGCTACGATCGACTAAGCCCCCTTTTGCACTGATTTGTGTTTCAGTCGTGCGACTAGACCCACGCATGATTCATTTGTGCGACTGAGGTTCAGTTGTGCGACTGACTTAGACTCTTTTACCAGTCGTATGATTGGTTCATACTTGTGATCCACCCATACTCATAGTCTAAACGTGTGATTGGCTCATACTCATGGTCCATTCATGCGATTGGTTCATACTTATGGTCCAATCATGCGATTGGTCCATACTTATGATCCAATCGTGCGATTGGATCATACTTATGAGTTTGACTTCATTTTCCCAACCTTTCAAAAACTTGAATTTGATATATGACATTATGACCATTGATCATCTCAGACATGATCCTTTTAACTCAAAACTTTTGATCACCTCAGACGTGATCCTTTTAATCAAAACTGTTTGATCACCTCAGACGTGATCCTTTTACTTGAAAACCATCTAATCACCTCAGACGTGATCCTTTTAACATTTTAGAAACAAGCTTTTATTAGATAACATTAGGGTCAATTTGTGACATTCATAGATTTTCTCTTGTTACATAGTCCGACATTGACTCGATACAAACATAACTAAAACTAAGAAAACTTTAAACAAAATAAATTAAAGAATCTTTTTGTATTTTTTAGTTGAGGTGGGTTGAAAGCATTTTAACTTTCCTTAAACGATTTCTCCCCCTGAGCAGAATAGCTTCAAGCATTTTCAACTTATCTAGAAAGATTCTTATGGAATCATACAACCATAAACATAATCATTCGGGACCTTTTATATTTATGTAGATAAATAGAACGTTATATTCACCAATCATAGAGTCTTATTCATCTAAGAGTCAGGAGCACTAACAGGAATCATGCTAGAGCTGTTATGTAGCATACATTGATTTTGACCATCAGGGAATGCTGCCATGATGATTTTCAGTATATTTGTCCACCTAAATCCATACATAGATTTTTGACATACATTGGTGATTATTTAGGTTTATTATTTCAACAAGCATTTGTGGATCCCACACTTATATGGTAATCAACTTTCCTCTGGAGAATTTTGAGCGGTCTACGGGTTTTCGACAAGAAGAAACTATTATAAGAGCTTTCAAAGAGATGCCAAGCCTCAGTCAGTGTCATCGCGCAGTAGAGAGGCGCACACAACAATGAATTCTAGAATATTTAGATTGTGCTTATCCTCAGGTCAGTGTCATCGCACAGCAGAGAGGCACACAACCTATCTTCTAGTTAGAGAAATTTTATTTTACATATAACGCACCAACAACATTTGTCATTAGCTTGATTGCGTTTCACATTTTTCATGCATTTTGCTCATTTTATGGTTGCCCGCACATATTTGTAGAATTCATTTTGCTCTTCACCCCTTATTGGAAATAAATTGATTGTGTTAACCAGAGATAAGATGGAAACCCACAGCCTGTTGAATGATTTAGTTTTAGAGTTGTTCACCAATGAAGTCTACTTGTCTATTTTGTTGAATCTACTGACACATCATATAATGGACTAGCAACCCCTAGATCTACTTTCTCTATGCAACCACAGTAGCAGACTAGCTTACTATCATTTTTGAACTCATTAGCCTTTAACTTCTTAGACTTATAAATTTCTGTAACTTTAACTATAACATTTTAGAACATTTAAATCTTTTGGTGTCCCAAACAATTCGATGCCTGTGTACTATCATTTTCCATTATCTTGAATCGATTTCACCGATTTGATATCTTTGCTTTTCAGCTTATCTGCCCGCCCCATTTTTTTAAGTAATTAAATACTAACTACTAAAACTAATTCTCCCCCTAAAATTCTAAAACCAAAAATCTTTTTGTGTTTTTGAATTTTTTAAAGACAGAAAAATAAACGAAAATAAAGAAAAATAAAATTAAAAAATAAAACATAAAGACGGACTATGAACTTGATTTTTCTGGAATCACATCATCGTTGTCCTCGTCGTCTTGAACCATGATAGGCTCAATGTCTGAATCACTATCATTTTGGCGCCACTTCTTTTGAGTGGGTGCCACGTAGTCGACGTTGGCCAGATAGCCAAATGACCACCTGACCGGGGGCTTCACCTGCTTCCCCCGATAAACCTTCATCCTTCCTAGGGTAGTGTCATCCATCACCTCTAGGAATACCTCATCATCCTTCTCCTTGGGAAACTGAGGCTTCTCATCTATGATCATTTGCTGGAACCTAGGTTACATGCAAAACCCTCTTTCCCCTTTGCCTCAATGTTCTCCCTCAAATACCCAAAGAACATCCTAGAAAAACAGAACATGTGGTTCTGTACCAGTGCAACGAATGCATTCTGGATTTGGTTGCTCATCTCGTCAAATCCACCTCTTCTTGACGCGATGCACTTGAGGATCACATATGCTAAGTACTTAAACAGTGGGCACATGTTGCTCTTGTTAAGCACGCCGACATTGATGTCCCCGGCGTACTTGATCCTTAAGAAGCAACCCTAACAGTCAGGGGATATAGCTTGGTTGGGTAGTCGCCATCCTCACCCAAGTCCAAGACCCTCCTGAAGTCATCCTCCCCTATGTCGATATCAAGTCCGAAGATAGAGCTTAAGATCCTATATGGCTCGACTGCGCGATCTACAACAGCATTCTCCCAGAATGCCTGCTGTATGGATCTGTACGGTGTGCATGGAGCTGAAATAGCTCTATATATCCTTGATCGTCGAAGGAAGTCTATGATGCCGACTAACTCTGAAGCGTTCCTAGACTTAGGATTGAGATAAGCACAGATATTGTGCTTGGTGCTCATAGTCCATCTGTCAGCCATTTTGCTGCAACACAAGTAACAAACACGTTAGATCCGTTCACAAGGGAGAACATTTGAGTTTGAACATATTTTATCAAACTGGTTCAATCGTGCGACTGAACTCAGTCATACGATAGAGCCTCTGACTGGACTTAGTCGTATGTCATGACATGCGGTTGTGCCAGTCGTGCGACTGAGTCACTGATTGATTCAATCATGCGATTGAATCGTGCGTCTGGCTCTATCGTGCGACTGAAGTTCAACCGTATGTCCTTTCGCATACCCTCTGTTCGAGTCCAAAATTTTGAATCTTTGTCAAATCAGTCATTTACACTTCAAGATTAGATTCATTAGACGCGCAAGGACTCGATTTTACACTTATTATATTTTAAATGCACATTTAGGTTCATTTTAGTGTTCTAGTTCCGGGTTTATTGTCTCGGTTCTTATCTTAAGTGATTCGAACATTTTGGATCGATTTGACGTTGTTATTTGCCATGTTTTCAGTCTCCCTATACCCGTAGATGGATAACACTCGGTTAGTAAGGCAATATCAATGGCAATCAAAGAGAAAATTTGAAAAAGGGTGCATATGTAATCGTCGGTTTTGGAGAGCTTTTTGAAATCAAGTGATGGGCTACGACCGACTAAGCCCCCTTTTGCACTGATTTGTGTTTCAGTCGTGCGACTGGACCCATACGCATGATTCATTCGTGCGACTGAGGTTCAGTTGTGCGACTGACTTACACTCTTTCAACCAGTCGTATGATTGGTTCATACTTGTGATCCAATCGTATACTTTGACCCATACTCATAGTCTAATCGTGTGATTGGCTCATACTCATGGTCCATTCATGCGATTGGTTCATACTTATGGTCCAATCATGCGATTGGTCCATATTTATGATCCAATCGTGCGATTGGATCATACTTATGAGTTTGACTTCATTTTCCCAACCATTCAAAAACTTAAATTTGATATATGACATTATGACCATTGATCATCTCAGACATGATCCTTTTAACTTAAAACTTTTGATCACCTCAGACGTGATCCTTTTAATCAAAACTGTTTGATCACCTCAGACGTGATCCTTTTACTTGACAACCATCTGATCACCTTAGACGTGATCCTTTTAACATTTTAGAAACAAGCTTTTATTAGATAACGTTAGGGTCAATTTGTGACATTCATAGATTTTCTCTTGTTACATAGTCCGACATTGACTCGATACAAACATAACTAAAACTAAGAAAACTTTAAACAAAATAAATTAAGACAATCTTTTTGTATTTTTTAGTTGAGGTGGGTTGAAAGCATTTTAACTTTCCTTAAATGATTTCTCCCCCTGAGCAGAATAGCTTCAAGCATTTTCAAGTTATCTAGAAAGATTCTTATGGAGTCATACAGCCATAAACAAAATCATTTGGGACCTTTTATATTTATGTAGATAAAGAGAACGTTATATTCACCAATGACAGAGTCTTATTCATCTAAGAGTCAGGAGCACTAACAGGAAATCATGCTAGAGCTGTTATGTAGCATACATTGATTTTGACCATCAGGGAATGCTGCCATGATGATTTTCAGTATATTTGTCCACCTAAATCCATACACAGATTTTTGACATACATTGGTGATTATTTAGGTTTATTATTTCAACAAGCATTTGTGGATCCCACACTTATATGGTAATCAACTTTCCTCTGGAGAATTTTGAGCGGTCTACGGGTTTTTGACAAGAAGAAACTATTATAAGAGCTTTCAAAGAGATGCCAAGCCTCAGGTCAGTGTCATCGCGCAGTAGAGAGGCGCACACAACAATGAATTCTAGAATATTAGATTGTGCTTATCCTCAGGTCAGTGTCATCGCACAGCAGAGAGGCACACAACCTATCTTCTAGTTAGAGCAATTTTATTTTACATATAACGCACCAACAACATTTGTCATTAGCTTGATTGCGTTTCACATTTTTCATGCATTTTGCTCATTTTATGGTTGCCCGCACATATTTGTGGAATTTATTTTGCTCTTCACCCCTTATTGGAAATAAATTGATTGTGTTAACCATAGATAAGATGGAAACCCCAGCATGTTGAACGATTTAGTTTTAGAGTTTTTCACCAATGAAGTCTACTTGTCTATTTTGTTGAATCTACTGACACATCATATAATGGACTAGCAACCCCTAGATCTACTTTCTCTATGCACCACAGTAGCAGATTAGCTTACTATCATTTCTCAACTCATTAGCCTTTGACTTCTTAGACTTATAAATTTCTGTAACTTTAACTATAACATTTTAGAACATTTAAATCTTTTGGTGTCCCAAACAATTTGATGCCTGTGTACTATCATTTTCCATTATCTTGAATCGATTTCACCGATTTGATATGTTTGCTTTTCAGCTTATCTGCCCGCCCCCACTTTTTAAGTAATTAAGTACTAACTACTGAAACTAATTCTCCCCCTAAAATTCTAAACCAAAAATCTTTTTGTGTTTTTGAATTTTTAAAGACAGAAAAATAAACTAAAATAAAGAAAATAAAATTAAAATAAAACATAGAGACGGACTATGAACTTGATTTTTCTAGAATCACATCATCTTTTTTTTAAAGCCATTGAAGAGGATATTTAGTCCCGAGTAGGAGTGTTCTAAACAACTACATCATTTGAATAGCAACCTCATCATGAATGGGAAGAAGGTAGATTGAAGTATTTTAAAAAATCCATCATAGTCGAAGAAAAAGGAAGGTCCTTTTCCCTGCAGGGGGTGGTGTATCTTTGTACATCAACATTGCACCACACTTCTACCTGACAAGTTTGAGTTATTGTAAACCCTTTTATCTGGTATACTATGTCCAAGGAAAATACCTTCTTCTGCCTTCTCGCAGAACTTCCTAGTCGATTTTTCTTTAACAGCATGCAGGGTGCGCCAAATGGTTCCAGATACTCTAAATTGGGTTTACGTTACTGGAGCAACTCATAACAAGTTTTTTCATGACGTTTGACCACTAAGACCCGATTTAGAGTATAGCATGCATTAGCCACTGCCTCGTTCTAGAATTGAACCGGCAGTTTTGAGTCAGCTAGCATTGTCCTTGCTATTTCTATTAAGCTCCTATTCTTCCATTCAGCAACGCTATTCATCTGTGGAGTGTTGGCAGAGGAGAATTAATGAACAATCCCTTTCTCATGACAGAATGCCTCCATCCACTGATTCTTGAATTCTGTCCTGTTATCTGAACGTATTTTCCTGACTTTCAGCTTGTAGAGTGACTCCAATATGGTAACTAGATGTTTGAATGATTCAAATGTCTCTGACTTCGCTTTTAGAAACATCACCCAAGAGAATCTTGAGTAATCATCAGTCACCACAAAGTAGTACCAATCACCAGCTATGCTATTTGTGCTGACAGGGCCATACAGATCCATATGTAGAAGCTCAAGAGGAATCTCGATAGAATGAACTTTCTTTGATTTATGAGACTTCTTTGTTTGTTTCCCTTTCTTGCATGCTATGCAGAAATCTAGAAGGTGGAAGTTCTTAATAGTAACTCCGTCCACTAGATCATTCTGAACCAGATGGTTCATCTTCCTGGGATTGATGTGTCCCATTCTCCTGTGCCAGGAAACTGAATCCCTTCCAGTTGCTTTTAACAAGAAGCACTGAGTAGTAGACTCAGTAGTGGAGGCTTTTGATAGGTCCAAGACATACAGGTCGTTATATCTTGAGACCGACATTAGAACATGCTCCTCCGGGATAACATACTCCTTCTTAAGTATGTAACACTTCTTATTGTCAAACACAACCTTAAAGCCATTATCACAAATTTGGAAGACAGAAAGCAACTTGTTTTGCAATTGCTGAACGTAGTTTACCTTGTCAAAATTTACCTTCTCGTTTCCCACTTTGCCTTGAGCGGTGTATAACCTCTTTTTGTTGCCTGCAAACGATAAATGTCCCCTTTAATTTGCTTGATGTTGAAAAGGAGAGACGAATTCTCAGTCATGTGCTTGGACGCCCCACTATCAATAATCCATGTATTAGTGATAGCGTTGTAGCAGACAACCTGCACAAAAATGGAAAATATTAGTTCTGGATGGGGACCCAAGCCTATACTGGCTTGGGTTTCCAGAGATATCACACATCATTAACTCAACCCACTGACCTTCAGAGGATGAGGACACATCTTTCTTCTTCTTGTCCTCACTGTCAGACACGTTACTTGATTTTCTTTTCCATAAACCAGTTTTGTGTAAGGCCTGTTTGTGATAAACAGATGACTGGCTTATGGTATGAACTTTTTGTTCACTAATAGTCCTAGGTTTAGCCTTAGGCAACACAGCTTCACTTTGAGCTTGTTTGTGTTAACTTTGGTATTTTGGATGAGTATTAATCTATTTTTAAAAAATCTTGGTTTTTCATCAAAAAGCTCAAATTTTCTTTTGGGTGTCTGATAATGAGGACAATTTGGAGAAATATGTCCTCATTTTCCACAGTTATAGCAGGATCTCCCTTCGATAGGTAGGGGAGATCTTCTGTGAGAGCTTGAGTCTGGTCGGGAGCTGGTCTGTTTCTTATCTTCTTTAAATGCTTCACCTTCTTTAACAATTTATTTGTTTTGACATTTTGAACACATTTTTATTTCTTTTTATCAGGATTTTGATGATTTACACGTTTAGGGTTTGTTGGTTTAGTGTTTTTAGGTTCTGATGTAGATGTTTTGTGAACCCGACCCAACACCCTCCTTTTCAACTTTATCGCACACATCATCTTTAAGCATCTTATCTTTTAATCCCGAAGTAGTAGCCTTCTGTTCAGTGACAGACTGCACAGGTTTACCTGTGGACTCTAGATCACTGACCAGAGGAGTAGTCACCACATGATCCTTAACCGGGTTATTAATTATTAATTTACATTTAGTATTTAAAAAGATTGCTTATGCTGGTAGTACTACTTTATATTCTAGACCTTCCCCACCATTACGTTCTTTCACTAAGTTATGAACTATGTGAGAGAAACTTGCTACACTATGCAGTTTTTGTTTTAAAGATTCAACTTCGACTTGTAACACTGCTTTTTCCTTTTTAGTTTCCTCTAAAGTAGTTAGATAGAACTTAAGGTCATTTGATTGATTTAGGGCAACAACCTCGGTTCCCTTAGTTGTTTCCCTAGCAGTTCAATCTTTTTTAAAAGTGCACTCATTTTGTTTCAAAACACGGTTTGCTTCAGTGCACAATTTTAAATCATTTACTGGATTATCATTGTGTTCCAATAACCTAGCAAATTTCAAGTCAATGCTTTCTCTAAATTTATCACATTCAGCACAAGCATGTTTATCAAACAATTCGTCTTTAGAGTATACCTGTGCGGGACTGGACAAATCAGCCATAAATACAGAGTCAGATTCTTCAATAACTAGAGATTCTGAGTTTGCAGCATTCAACTCTTCTTCCACAAGATGATCTATAACATCCATAGTTTCTTCAATATTTGAATGTGCATGCACAGCTATGATGTTTCCCTCTCTTGCAGATCCATCATCCAAATCATCACCTGTGCTATATTGGACTCTCCCTTAGATACAATCGGAAGGACCAGTCTTGTCCTTTATCGCCTTGAGCTACCATATCTTTTGATTGTTTGCTTGATGATGCCCCAATCTTCTCTTTATCCTAACGGTTGAACGAAGGGAAAGGGTTGCCATTACCGATTTTCTTCGGCTTTACACATTCACATTTAAAATTCCCTTTTCACCATAGTTGAAGCACGTGACCTTGGTTTTATCAAACCCAAATGTAGTGTCTTTTGTAGCCACCAAGTTCTGACCTGTCTTCTTCACAAACTTCTTAACCCTTCTAACAGCACTGGCTAAGGCCCACATGATATCCATACGCTTTAGTTCAGTTTCATCTACCTGCTCATAAATTCATTGGCTAGATGACAGTTTCCAACCTTACCAGCGACTAATCCATCATAAGACTGAACAATTGCTGTTAGAAGATCCATGTGGTCTTTGGCAACTTCCACAGTGACATTTCCGAGATTCTCGGTCTTCAGCTGGGTAGGTTGGAATCAGGAAGTATGTATTGGGTTCCAGATGAACCTGACACCTCTCGCTTCCCGAGGAACAGCTTTGGGAAGGAACAGATGAATAGACACAAATGTTGTTGGTAGCGGGGCGCCTGATGATGCTGGAGTAGGACCGAGTTCTACAGTGATGGATTCTGAGCATAGGATCCTTTCTTTGACTTGTATTTCAGTCGCAGATCCTCCTCTCTTAACTTCAAGATAAAGTCATTTATGCCTAATGTGGCAAGAGTGTCATTTTGTCTCAGATTAGACACAAACGGATCCCAATTGTCTGTAGGCCATCAGCAAAACTAGAACTTTGTCTTCCATTGATGTCGGCACACCATGAGTATGCAGTTCACTAATCAAGTGATAGAACCGATCAACGATATCATCTGAGGTCTCATTTCCTATTGGTGAGAAATTGTCAAACTCCTTTTTGAGAGCTTTAGCTTTCAGCGCCTTCAGGGTTGCATTACCATCATATCTCTTTTCCAAGGTTGCAAAAGTCGCTTGGCGCTACTAGGTCGGTCTACTAGGGAGTTGCGCGTACTCGGCCTAGGCGGGGAGTACTCGGGGATTGCTCGACATGGTAAATTATAAAAAAATAATTTTTTAAGAAATTATTATATGTTAAATATAATATGTTTACAAATATTTATAACATATTACATGAAAATCAATATATCAAAAGAATATGTTCACATACTATAGTATTTAAAATATGATATTTATTTTTTAATACGTACACACATAGTAATCATTTAATACTCAACTTTCAAAATAAATTATTAAAAAAACACAAAAATACAATAAAAATGGGTGAAAAATAGCGAGAATCGGTGAAAAACAGCGAGAATCGGTGAAAAACAACAAAAGTCCGAGTTGGGCCGAGTTGGACCAAGTAGGTCCGAGTTGGACCGAGTAGGTCCGAGTTAGAACGAGTAGGTCCGAGTAGGGCCGACTTGGACCGATTCTGAGTAAGGTTGACCGAGTTGAAGAAAAGCGCCTCGAACACCTCCGAGTTCCGAGTACTCGCCGAGTACTCGGCCGCCTAGATCGAATTTTCAACACTGCTCTTTTCTAACGCCTTCCACAACTTCTTCGACTGCTTGTTTTCAGAGAATTGATGGAATATATCTTTAGGTATCGATTGAGTCAACAGTGCATACGCTTTCTTTTTACCGTTATGTAGAACTTTTTGAGCTTCATTCATACCCCTTAAAGTCAACTTCACCCCATTAGCACTGACCGGTACAGTATAACCAGTCTCTATAGACGTCCAAAGATTTGGGTCACACCCATTTAAGTAGATCTCAAACCGCTGTTTCCACTGAGGATATTCATCCAACGTCAACAATTTCGGCGGTTGTTATGATTCTTGTCCAGAATAAAAAGATTCTAGATACGTGAGTCCTTACCGGGCATAAAAACAGCAAACTGTTCTCCATCCTTGCTTAAACTTTAACAAAGTTGAGATAGGCCAAATTCCCTTATGCGATTGAGCAAGACGATTGGGTCAATCGTGCGATTGAAGGATGCGAATGACTTCAATCGTGCGATTGGATTCAGTCGTGCGAATGAGGAGTACGATTGAGGTTATAACCTTTTGGTTTTCCATTAATGAAAAGTTAACTTTGTTATGTTCTAATAAGGAACTTTCTGTCATTTAATGAAACCTTGAGGGCTCATTTATGCTTGTTTCTGTGTTAACTTAAAGGTTAATGTTAATAATAATAGTAGTGTTTACAATGCTTGTTTATTATTATA
>CM044011.1:32868132-33148718 GCA_024085815.1 Flaveria linearis
AATTTGAAAATGGGTCAAATGTTACAGTCTCCCCTACTTTAAGGAATTCGTCCCGAAATTCGATCACGAAGAGGCTGAGACAAAAAGATGGGGATACTTGGATTTCATTTGGTCTTCACGCTCCCAAGTGAACTCTGGGCCACGTTTAGACTCCCAACGAACTTTGACGATAGGTATTCGGCTACGCTTGAGTTGTTTGATTTCACGGTCCATATCTCCACAGGCCTTTCGATAAAGTGCATGGATTCATCAATTTGAACTTCGTCGAGTGGAATGCGGAGGTTCTCATCAGCAAGGCATTTCTTGAGGTTGGAAACATGAAATGTTGGGTGAATGTTGCTGAGTTCTTGAGGCAGTTCAAGCTTGTAAGCTACTTTCCCAATACGCTCAAGCACTTTGAATGGACCCACATAACGAGGTGCTAGTTTCCCTTCTTCCCAAAACGGATCACCCCTTTCCAAGGTGATACCTTTAGGAGCACGAGATCACCGACGTTGTATTCCATGGGTTTCCGTCCCTTATCAGCGTAATGCTTCTGACGATTTCTAGCAGCCAGCAAGTTATCACGAATCTTGTGGATCTTATCGGTTGATTCCTGAATCAGTTCAGGACCGGTGATTTGTGCCTCCTATCTCAGACCAACATATGGGAGATCGACACTTACGACCGTACAAAGCTTCAAATGGTGCCATTTGAATACTTGTATGATAGCTGTTGTTATATGAAAATTCGATTAACGGTAGTGAGAATCCCAGAGCCACTAAAGTCAATGACACACGCTCGAAGCATATCCTCGAGAGTCTGTATGTTCTTTCAGTTGCCCATCGGTTTGAGGGTGATAAGCTGTGCTGAGATTGAGTCGGGTTCCCAAAGACGATTGAAGACTTTGCCAGAAATGGGAGATGAATCGACCATCACGATCGGAGATAATATTTAATGGCACACCATGACGGCTGACTATTTCGTTGATATAGATACGAGCTAATTTCTCAACTCGATAATCTTCACGAATCGGTATGAAGTGTGCCGATTTAGTCAATCGATCAACAATGACCCAAATACTATCATAACCGCTAGAGGTTCGAGGCAATTTGGTAATGAAGTCCATGGATATGTCTTCCCACTTCCAACTGGAATATCAGGTTGCACAAGTAATCCAGACGGACGTTGATGTTCGGCTTTAACTTTTGAACAGGTGAGGCATTTGGACACATACAAAGCTTATCCTTTTTCATGCCGGGCCACCAATACTGATTACGGAGATTCATAAACATCTTATCTGCACCGGGATGGATGGAATACGAGTTTTGTGAGCCTCGCTCATGATGAGGGTTCGAAGATCATTGCGTTTAGGAATCCAAAGACGATCCAGAATATACAACAAACCATCAGTTTTGTTTCCAATTGAAGTTCAGCGCCGCATGACATTTCATCGTACATGTTACCCTCAGTGACTGACCGTGTTGGGCTTCGAGAATTCGGGTTTTAAGTTCGGATTGAATCGTCACACTTTGGAGTATGACATAATCCTTACGACTCAATGCATCGGCTACGACATTCGCTTTTCCAGGGTGATAGCGAATTTCACAATCGTAGTCATTGAGTAACTCAACCCATCGCCGTTGTCTCATGTTTAGTTCTTTTTTGATTGAAATGTGCTGAAGACTCTTATGATCAGTGAATACAACACACTTGGTGCCGTAAAGATAGTGTCTCCAGATTTTGAGTGCGAAAACCACAGCTCCTAATTCGAGATCATGAGTTGTGTAATTCTTCTCATGGATTTTGAGCTGTCTTGAGGCATAGGCTATGACTTTTCCTCGTTGCTGAGGACACAGCCAAGACCTTGCTTGGAAGCATCGCAGTAAACAACAAAATCATCATTTCCATCAGGGAGGGTCAAGATTGGAGCATTGCATAACTTTTGTTTAAGTGTTTGGAATGCTTTTTCTTGATCTGGTCCCCACTGGAAGGACTTATCTTGTGGGTCAGGCAGTAAGAGGCACAGCGATCTTTGAGAATTTTGGATGAAACGCCGATAGTAGCCGGCCAAGCCAAGGAATGAACGATCTCAGTGGGAGTTTTAGGTTCCACCCCACTCTTTACCGCCTCAATCTTTGCAGATCCACATGAATCCCTTTATCATTTACGATGTGACCAAGGAATTGTACCTCCTTCAACCAAAATTCGCACTTAGAAAATTTGCATATAGTTTCTCTCCTTTTCAACAGTTCAAGATCAAACGAAGATGATGTTCATGCTCGGATCTTGATTTGAATAAATCAGAATGTCGTCGATGAAGACGATCACGAACTTGTCCAAGTATGTTTACACACGCGGTTCATTAATCCATGAACACAGCTGGTGCGTTGGTCAAACCAAATGGCATAACTAGAAATTCGTAATGACCATATCTTGTACGGAAGGCTGTTTTGGGAATGTCGTCATCATGCACTCGAAGTTGATGATAACCCGAACGAAGGTCAATCTTGGAAAAGTATGAAGCGCCTTGAAGTTGGTCAAACAATCATCGATTCTTGGTAGAGGATACCGGTTCTTAACAGTAAGCTTGTTGAGTTCCCGATAATCGATACACATACGAAATGAGCCATCCTTCTTCTTCACAAACAATACCGGGGCTCCCCAAGGTGAGGAACTTGGTCGAATGAAACCTTTATCGAAAGTTCTTGAAGTTGACTAGCAAGTTCTTGCATCTCAGATGGTGCAAGACGATATGGAGATTTTGCTACAGGTGTTGCACCAGTACAAGATCGATACGAACTCGACTTGACGAACAGGAGGGAGTCCAGTTAAGTCATCGGGAACACTTCCGGAAAATCACGAATGATCGGAATATCCTCGACTTTCTTTGACTTCTCATTCGTTTTCACGATATGTGCTAAGAAAGCCACATAGCTTGCGAAGGTACTTTTGAGCTTTGGTACATGACATAAGTCGAAGGCCTTTGGAAGGTTTCTCTCCATAAATATTTAACATCTTTTCGGGCGCAGAGGGATCCGGATGATTTTCTCGTAACAAACAACTCAGCATGGTTCTTAGATAGCCAATCCATGCCTATAATGACGTCGAAATTTCCAAGTTGCATCGGTGTGAGATCGATAGGAAAATCATGCTCGCTAAGACTAAGGATACAGTTTGGAATATTGAATCGATTGTGATAGGTTCCCGTCGGCTATCTCTACCGTAAATGTTTTCTCAACTTAGTCCGTGCACTAGCAAGTAAGGGTTCAAATTCTAAGGACACAAAACTTTTGTCGGCTCCAGTATCAAATAAGACTGAAGCATAAGATTATTGATTAAAAACATACCGTTCACCACATCGCTATTGGTTTGAGCTGATGAGCATTGATGTTAAAAGCACGTCCTTGAGCCGTAGGCACCGTGCTGACAAGTTGAGGGCATCGATTGCGGTAGTGGTTTGGATCACCGCATTGATAGCATGCACGACCCTGAGTAATTGCAGGAGGATGTTGAAGAACAGGTGCGGTAGCCGGAGACTTAGCTGCGCTCTTACACACGTTGAAAGTATGACCGAAACGGCCACAGTTGGTGCAGCGACGGCATTGTGCATTAGTAGGGTGGTGGTACTTGCAAATATTGCACTGTGGAAAGTTCCGGTGTAAGGTTTCTTTGCCGGGACTTGATTGTTGGGGACTGGTTGGTAGCTTGGTGCGACTTGATTAACTGGAACAGTAGGGGTAACCACAGCAAAGTTTTGGGATTTAACCTTCCTCTTCTTGTTTGAGAAGGTTCAGGTTTCTCCCTCCTTAGGGGGTTCGGCTGAGGGTTTCTCGGGCACCTTCTTAGCACCCTTCCTAGTCAGGGTTCCAGCTTGACATGATTGTCAGTTAACTGAGCAGCTAACCGGATGGTATCTTCCAGAGTTGCAGGATTCCTACCCCACACCGTGTCTTGAATCTTCATGGGTACCACCGATGTACTTTTCAATGGCCCGGGATAATGGGAACTAAGTGGGGAACAAGTAGGCTCAATTCATGAAATCGGTTGGTAAGCTAGATTTTCTCCACTTTCTTGAGCTAAGTCCCAGAACTCAGCTTCTAACTTCTTGATCTCATTTCTTGGACAGAATTCCCGAGTCATGAGTTCCTTAACTTCATCCCACGTTAATGCCAAGGCAGCATCAGTTCCACGGGTTCGTTTCTCCCCGTTCCACCAAGTGAGTGCTCTCTTTTGAAGAACACTTGTAGCATAGCGAACCTTGAGATTCTCGGACACTCACTATTGAGAAAAGTGTTCTCGATACTCTCAAACCACTGTAAAAGACCAGTGGCTCCTTCGGTCCCGCTAAACTTAGTGGGATTGCAAGAACTGAAGTGCTTGTAAGTACAAGCTCGTGGAGGGTTTGGTGCAGCTTGATTTTGAACAACGTTGTTGCCTTGGTTCAAATGAGTAAGCAGTGTTGGGATGACCGCAGCAACTTCACGTGCCACTATAGCGGCAATCTTACGGCCAGAGCTTCTAGATCGAGAGCGGTTTTGACGGGAAGACATGCTGTATGATATGGAAAAACCTTTAGAACTTTTCAAAATAATAAAATCGTTAATGAGATTGTTTAGAATACATGAGAGGTTAGGAGTGTAAACGTTTGGTTCGCAAACCAAAGCGAATACGTTGACTTATCAAAGTATTTGTGTCCACCACAACCTTAATGAGGACATGCGTACCTATAAGCGAATACTCATCTCGAGGGTTCCCAGGTAAGGTAATCAAGTTGTATGAAATACCTTGCCTAGACAGAACACCTTAAGATACAGGTATTCCACTCTTCCAGCATTGTATGTTCTCGGTCGTGTGACACGGACTTTGACGAGATTTGAAAACCATGTAAATCAAAATTTAAAATTTGAAAACAATTTGATTTAGGCATATAATGCCATATATATTTGAGAATTTGTGTG
The DNA here is from genome assembly GCA_024085815.1 of Flaveria linearis. Classification (NCBI taxonomy): domain Eukaryota; kingdom Viridiplantae; phylum Streptophyta; class Magnoliopsida; order Asterales; family Asteraceae; genus Flaveria; species Flaveria linearis. The sequence continues at coordinate 32,873,073 of CM044011.1, forward strand.
TGATAGGTAAGAATCAGATATAAGAGAATGTGATAACCATATAAACATAATAGACATAAGTGACACATATAAGCCCTATCTAAACATATAGAATACATGAGAGGACTCATGTGTAAAGGTACTTAGTTATAGTCTAGGTCATTCCATTTCTAATAACCTAATTCCCTATAACCTTGGCTCTGATACCAATCTGTCACACCCCGACCGATGGCGGAATCATCGAGGCGGACGAATGTGAATCGATTGTTCATAGCACAAGGTAATAAATACGTTGAAATAACATTAATAACCATTTATTTATTGAATAATGTCATTCAAGTCACACATTACAACGCAATTAAATAAAACCATGAAATAAAATATTGTCTTCCTTATTTTGACTAGGTCCAATCCTATATGAGCAGAGAGGATTCCACTAAATAGCATTTCCTGAAATCATGTGAAAAAGTAACGAGTCAGCTAAAGATTAGCCGGTGAGTAATCACAGGTTTAAACACACACAAATTTTGATTGAATAACTTGAAAACAATTCAATTCACATGGTAATGTTATAACTATCATGCAACAATGTATCGTAAATGACAAACAACACGATCAACCTAATGACTGAATTGACTCGGTCCTCAGACGGAGCCTTATAGAATGTATGATTCCGGTTTCAATCACCACGCGACTAAACAAATGGGGTGGGTTGTCAAACCAATAGATCTATCATTGTTACCGTGGTTGTGTGAATTAATGATCATGTTATCAAGTTTATCTAAATACGACACATAATTACAAGTAAATAACATACCGTATTGAATTGATATTAGTATGAAATAGAATAAAATGTATAAGCATGTTTGTGTATGATATCACATGATTTCCCCAAATAATAAAACATGAAAATGGGCAATGAATACTCACATGGTATAGCAATATGGTTTGAATAATATGCAAGATTAGACAATGACGGTTTCCTCACGGATTTGACCTAAGGAATGGTGTTTTAAATAAAAAATATAATGATTAAAGAATAGATATGAATTAGGTTTCAATTGGAGTTTTTGAGATTTATAAAATATTGTAACTCATTTGATATATTGGTTAACAAAACTAGAATAAAATATTTGGATAATAAGTATTCGTTACAATAGAATTTATAACTTGATTTAAATAACGTTGAAGATCAAGTATGATAAATATTAAATAATAATTTTTATGATTAATATTATAACTTGATCAAATAATTAGTTGAATAGTTAGTTAAAGGTTTTATAAAAAAATAGTTTTAAATAATTTATATTTGATTCAGAATAGCTTATAGGAATTTAGAATGTTCAAAGAAATTAATATGTTTTTATAACCTTTATTTTTGTTAGAAGATAAAAATATGTAATTTATATCCTTTAGGATTTAAAAAATTTAATTAATAATTTTATGGAATAGATTTAACTAACAAAATAATTTTTATTTTAGCTTAATTAATACATTAAAATTTTCTGGAATAAAAATGATTTGAAAAAAATAGCAAAAATAATTGAGGTGGACCAGGGTCGAACCCGGGTCCCCTTTGAGTGAGGGTCGCGCTTTACCAGTTGGGCAGAAGCCCGTGATCTGATAAAAACTCAGATTTAAATCTTAAAAACCATAATTAAGTGTTTCCCCCAATTCCATAGAACCCTAGATTCGATTTGTTCCAAATTGATCTTGAAAACGTGATCAATATCCAAATTAAGCTTAGGGCTTTTGTTTAACATTCAAAAACGAGTGTAATCATGTATTAATTTACCTGAATTGAGATGGAATTTATGGAGGAAAGGAAGAAATAGTTCGCGACAGGTGCAAAGTCAGTTCGTGTTGATTTGTTGATGGAAACGAATTGCTTGTTCAGAAAGCTTCAATTGACTAGATGATCAAAAGCCCTCAATCAATTTCTGTTGAGGTTGCCCCGAAGGTGTAGTCCGATTAGTTGCAGGTCGCGAATGGAGATGGAGATCGAAAGAGATGGTGGGGTTTGTTTTGTTTGTAATTGAGGTTGCAGAAAGTTCAAAGTGATCGAATTGAAGGTTTCACTATGAGTTTATAGTCCTGATTGTGACTGTTTCGACTCCACGCGTTTAAGTTCTTTAATCGGAAGTTTCGGTTTGATTATCAGTGATTAACACCTTTCAAAGCACAATTAAGAGTAGTTTCGATTTCATAATGATTATAGAATCCTAACGCCTGTTTAATTTGTTTATTTCGACTTGAAACACACTGAAATCATTAGAATTTGATTGTGGTTTCGGTTTGGTCCGACCGAGTGATAACTCACTTAAAATCGCATTTAGAACTGGTTCAAGGTTCGAAACAGGCTCGCGAGGATTAAGGGGCGGTTTAATTGCAACATTTTCGAGTGGTTTTGAGGGAGAGGTGGTCGCCGGAGGGTGATCGGCCGGTGGTCGGCCGGCGAACGGGGAAACAGGGGGTTGGGTTTGTGTTTTGAAAAATTACAATTTGGCCCTTGTAAATTTGAATACATATCATTTTATGTAAAAAGTTTATAATTCAATTTTTGTTTTTTTGACATTTTTAACCCTAACTAAAATGCTTATATATTTTATAATTCAAATAATAGTTCCATCTATTTACAAAATATTTATAAACTTTTATAAATTTTAATAAGACTTTTTAAGTTTAGTTATTTAATATAGAATGATTTATAAAATTTCAACTTAATAATAATCATAACATTTTATAAATTGTTCCATTGTTTAAAATAGATGAAAAATAATTCATAATATTGATTAAACTATCCGAGTTACATTTAATTCATTGAAACTAATACTCTGAACAGAATAGGTTCGGGTTACAAATTGAAAATGGGTCAAATGTTACAGAAACCACGTGGGGTAGTTTACCTTGTGCGACAGCCTGATCAGTCAACTTGTGGGCCAGTTGAACAGCTTCCGAATGGTAGCTGGTTAGCAGTGGTGACCATGCTGTTTCAGGTACCAGTCCGTCGATGTATCTTTCAACCCTTTTGTAAGCGGTTAATATAGTAGGGCACAGAGTTGCTAACTCGTGAGAACGAGTTGTGTAAGCTTCAATTTCCGAACCTACCATCTTCAGGTTCAAAATTCGGTTTCCAGTTTTTGTATTTCATCCCGTGAACAGTACTCCTCTTTCAGCAGATTCTTGAATTCTACCCATGTTGTGGCGTTTGCAGCTTCAACGCCCAGCATCTGAACTTGTGTGTTCCACCAGCTCAGAGCAGCACCATCCAGTGTGCCAGCAGCATATTTTACTCTATTCCCAGCAGGGCAGTTGCAGATTTCGAACACCGATTCTAGCTTTTCGAACCCGGAGCAGTCCTACCGCTCCCTCAGTTCCATTGAACGGGTTAGGTTTACAGTCCATAAAGGACTTGTAGGTGCAAGTCGGTTGTCCAATAGGATTCTGCTGTGGAGGGGGTTGTTTGCCAACGCTGCGGTAATACTATGATTGATATTGCTGCCAATTCTGCAGGCGTCAGTGAGATGTTACCTCTTCCACGTCCACGTCCTCTTCCAGACATTCTTACATTACCAAATATCAAAAGCTATCAGTCATATGAAAATAGACCTTTGTCTTGGAATGAAAAGGAAAAGGAATTCAAAGTTTTAAAGAAATAGTCAGGTAGAGAATCAGTCCGAATCTGAGGGATTAACACAAATTTCATGGTTTGAATTTCGTCCAAATTCAAGGTAAGTGTGAGCATTCCTACAAGTCACTGATAAATAGTTTCCACATCATTGGTTATGTTCTATGAGAACCGAGGCTTTCTTGCTCAACGTGTAGGAATGATGACTTATACTGACTACAAATGTTACCACCCGACCAAATTCACCGATTAGCATGCACGACAAATTACAATTACGTGTGCACCCGTAATGGTAATTTGCTTTGCATGATCACCCCGGCTCCTCCTATCAGCTAAGCAACATCTTACAGTGGTCATCAATGATAGAAGTTCCGAGTGTATTCGTTTGATTCGAGAATCGAAGCGAGTACGTTGACTAATCAAAGTATGGGTCAATCACAACTTTGTTGAAGACATGCGTACCTATAAGCAATACTCATCCAAGGGTTCCCAGGTAAGTGTAAACAGGTCCATCGGTTGATTTGGATATATGCGAATACCTTGCCTAGACAGAACACCCGAGATACAGGCATCTTACTCTTCCAGCATTGCATGTTTTCAAGTTGGTAAGACACAGACTTTGACGAGACTTTGAAACCATTAATAACAATCGAGGTTTTGGAGTTTGAAATCACTTGAATTAGGCACACAAACCCTCCTGAGTCACCCTCCCTGTAGACGAACACTTACAGGAAGATGCCAAAGCAAACAGTTCTTGAGCAGGTAAAAACTAGTAAGGCATGCAAACAAACCAACTAACAAAACTAAACGTGTCTATATGCGTGTAACTAAGGCAACGGCTATAGTCTAAATGCAATGCAAATGAGATGCAATGTCAATTTAGTTCGCTATAACCAATGGCTCTGATACAATCTGTCACACCCTCAAATTTCCACAAACGGGGTATTACCGTTAGGCGTGTGACTTCCAGGATCTCAGCCATTAGTTACACCAAACGACACGTTAATTGTAAAACATAAATCATTTTTGAAGTTTAATATTCCAAAGACCAAGTTTTTTAAAGTAAACATAACAGAAGTTGCGGACAATAGTAAATCTTAATTGTTAAATGGCGCAACACGCGCAAACCGAATAAATGGAAGTTACTGAAAAATATTAAATAAGCCATGTGAGATATGCATGAGTGAATGCTCCTAATCGTGCGCGTCTTGTGAACCTGAAAGAAAACGCTAAAGTGTCAACACAAGGTTGGTGAGTTCACAGGTTTTTCAGAAAACAGTATATATCAGTAATGAAATCCCGGATTATGTAATCCGTCAAGTATGTATTTTGATAAACAGAACATAAAGTAAACCGATACAGTAACAAAGTAATATCAGTAGGTATCTAGTCTACTAAACCAGTTACTAGTGTACGAAGTTCAACCGAAGCTGACAATCGAAACTGAACGCCTCGGCTGTGAATCCAGGTCACAGCAACAGAACTTAGGTCAATTAAACCCCGTTTGACGAACGTTGTGCTAGCGCGACTAGCCCGGGTGGGGTTTGTCAAACCCAGTAGATCTACTCAGAATTGCCTCGCTTAACTACATACATTAACGGTTCGAGAGTGAGGACTTTAGTGGTATCACACTAGTAAACCGGTGATATTACAATAATACTGATCAACGAAAATGAAATTGTTTCCACGTTTCTACTTGCGTAGTAACGGACCGAATGAAATTGTTTCCACGTTTCTACTTGCGTAGTAACGGACCGAATGAAATTGTTTCCACGTTTCTACTTGCGTAGTAACGGACCGAATGAAAAGTATACGAACATAGTATCATGTATATACGGTATCACAACAATTCAATATAATGTAACGTTTATGAAAACAGCATGTTTCTCTCCCCCAAAAATAGTATAAAGTAAAAGTGGGGCTGTAAACTCACCTTGATTTGATATAATGAAAGCAACAAGAGCTTCAAAGAATAAGGCAATGCACGATCAAACACGAGCAATCCCTATTATTGATTATAACTAAGCCTTCAAAACGTATACAAACGAATAGATATATTTGGTTGGATTTGGATTGACGTACACGATTATATATATTGAGTTTGATTTTATACCTAATGATTTTAGGATTTAAATGGGTTTTGGATTTTGGACAAATAATGAAATTATTTGTATTTTTGTTTTATTTGAAAGAAGTATATGTTTGTATTCTTTGTATAATTTAATATAATTTATTATAAAAATATAACCTATAATTATTTTACAAATGATTTATGAAATTATATATTGTATAATTTCTATGGTTTTCTATAATTATTTCACAATTAAATACGATATAACGTCAAATAATATTTTATAAAGTTTTTAAGTTTTTATATAAAATAAATTTACAGAAAATATTTATGTAATCTTTTAAATAAGAAAAGTTTATAAATATTATTTCTATAATTTTTAAGAATTTTCTGTATTTTATTGGGGCTTAAAAGCCTTTAAAAAAAAAGTTGCAGGTAGCCGGGTTCGAACCCGGGACCTCCAACTCTCACACCCACGCACCAACCACTGAACCAAAGGCCTCAGCCGCGTCAATTATCGGTTCCATTTGTTTTTAAGCCGACTCAACCTATTACCCCCGAATTCATATGAACCCTAATTCGATTTGGGTTCAATTGACCCTCGATTTGATTCTGTTAACAACCAATTTCATGGGGCTTTTGTTCCCCATGATAAGACGAGTATAATGTTGTGTTAATTACCTGTTTGTGTTGAGATAGTGCTTAGAACTTCTCGAAGAACGTCGCGGCCGAATGGTTGATCGGAGGTGTGTTTTAATGTGTTTTCAGGTGTTTAAATGGTGTAATCGATTAGTGAGTGATACATGATCATATATATGCGATTAATTTGATTATAATAGTGTTAATGCGATCGTTTGTGGAGTGGTTTGACCGAAAGTGGAAGTGGTTCGGTTGAACTGCAATTCGATTGATTAAACGCGTTTTTAAGAGTGAATTAGGTTCGAATCTCATTCACGAAGTGATTAGAACCGGTTTTGTGGTTTAAAATGGGGTATTTTCCGTGTTTGGGCCTCGCCGGAGGGCCGCCGGAGTTCGCCGGACCGGTGGCCGGAAAAACGCGGGTGGGGGGCTGGGTTTTGAAAAATTACACAAATGGTCCCTGTGGTTTAAAGTGTTAACATTTTATGCTATAAACATTTAGAACAAGTTTAAGAAATGTCAAAACTGCCCCTGGACTTTATTATTATTATTATTATTATTATTATTATTATTATTATTATTATTATTATTATTATTATATTTTATTATTATTATTATTATTATTATTTCTTTATTAACTTTATTATCCTTATTATATTATTATTATTAATATATTATTATTACGGACTATTTCGCGATATTATTAACCGAAAGAGAAAAGAAAAAAAAAAAATTTTGGGGTGTCACATATGCCTCTTCAACTTTGACACGTCACTTTGATCTTTTAAATTTGTAAAGTTTCGAGTTTACCCCAGTACAATTTTAATTTAAAAAGATTAATTTTTAACGTTTGTATTCTTAGGTATGTGTCGGTTCATGTCAAGTCAGGTATAAAATGTTTTTATGCATAATTTTTTTTGGAAAAAAAGCGGGTGAAGTGTAATATGTTTTGTTCAATAGTATAAATTCGAGTTACTTTATGAGCCGACGTGAATTAATCCGGAGACAAGTCTGGTCGATTGTTAGCTTATATTATTTATTACGCCGCGTGCGCCGCCGCCATAACACGCAACTGATAAAAAACTAGTTAAATGAAGTTGTGGAATTAATCATCAAACCCATATAATGTTAAATTTTGTCAATATTATGACTCTTTACTATACATATAATAGCATGTTGTATCGTTGTATACTTATCTATTCCTAATAATCCTGACCTCAAATGGTTGATCTGAGGTACTCAATAAAGGAGTTCAAGTCTTACCTATAATAAAAAAAAAAATACAGGTTGGATTAGGGGTTTTCTCATTAAGATGAGTCCCTTTTATGGTGGTTTTATGTTCGGGACTGATATAAACAAACTGATGTATGAGTTTTTTTAATACTTTTCATCTAGTGATGTGGTAGCGTAGAGTCCTAAGTTTCGTAATTAAATAATGAAGTTGATCAAGTTGGCCAATGGTCCGTTAATAATCCAATAACTTGTTTAAAAAACTTTCTATCTTATTACATTGTCATTAATGTATGAGCCTATACATAAAGATATTTGTATGCATATTAATCTTAATAAAAAAAAACATTCTCTGTTTCATTCTTTCATTCTTTCATGTTGGTATTAAACCTTAACTTTACGTACCGTATCCCATTCTCCCAACCACCATTCCTTGGTGATTTTGTCATTGTCCCCATGCTTAGGTGTATTGATAATGTAATGAAAATTAATATAATATAATATTTTATTATAAACGAAACCTATAACTAAATACCTTACACACGCACGCGCGCATACACACACATTCATTTCCTGTCACAGTTAACCAACCACCACCGCCACAAACTATTGCACCACCCAACCCATCACGCACCACCTTTTTTACCAAACTAAAAAACTTAACTCTCATTGTCAAGGACTAATTGTGTTACGAAAACAAAAATAGTTGGGACCATGTCTATATGTATTAAAGTTTTAGGTCATACTGGCAATATGAACAAATTATAAGATCATTCATGTTATTAACTCTATAGTAAAATTATAATTAAGGGCCCTCCAAATATGGGGAATTTGTTTTAAAATGGTATCTTTTTAAAAAAAAAAATTGGAAAACGGTAAGGAATTGAGAAAAAATGGAAAGTGGTCGTACCGTCGTCGGTAATGGCGGTTCCTCACAAAAATTTCTCCCCAATCATTATTTGTCAGACACCGCCATTGTCAGGCACGGTTCTATTTTCTCCGGCCAAACTCCGGCAAACTCCTCCGGCCAAGTACTCGTTCTGTAACATCTCGTATTTCGCGATGTGTATTTTATAATAATAATAATATAATAATAATAATAATAATAATAATAATAATATAATAATAAAGATAATAATAATAATAAATAATAATAATAATAATAATAATAAAGATAATAATAATAATAATACTAATGATGATAATAATAATAACAATAATATTAATAGTAAAAATTATATAAGGTTTATTATATTAAAACTTGTAATAAATAAAGTTTCTGCACAAAATAAAAGGAACTGAAAGTCGAGGGACCGTTGTGTAAAATCTATAAAACCATCTTCTTCCCTTTTTTTTCCCTTTCACGAATTCATTCCCATTGCGGCCAGTTTTGAGCCATTGTCGCGCATTACAGTTTTAAAATCAAAAGAAATCCCGCACTAACTGATTTGGGATCGTTTATAATGATCCTTTGAACTCAATTGCATTAAAAACAATAAAAAAAAACACCCATTCGAACACCTCTTAACCGTCGACCTGCAACTCCTCAAAAATCCCATTCCGATCGATTTTTAATTAAATTGGATATGGGGCTTTTAATCACGATCATCATGCGAAGCTATCTGTGAAATTAATTTGATTTTCATCAAGGATTGGCCACGCATCGAACACCACCTTGACCGCGATCTGTTCTTGACGAGTTCATCACCAAATCGAACACCATATAGGTAATTCGACACACACACATACTCGATTTCTCATGGGGAACACAAAAGCCCCATGATTTTAGAAGCTATCGAAGTCGAATTGGTAGTCAATTGGTGAGGATTCGAACCTAGGGCTCGAATGGATTTGGGGGTTTTTTAAATTGGGTTAAAACAATTAAAAGCTGACATCTTTCGTGGCTTAGGCCTTTGGCTTGCTGGTTCACGCTTCCACACCATCCGAGAGGTCCGGGTTCGACCCCGGGCCACCTCACATTTTTTAGGCCATTTTAAGCCTTTAAAAAAATTCTGAAAATTTCTAAAAAAATATATAAATGTTTTTAAAACATAAATATTTTAAGATCACCCAATTATTTTCTGAAATTTATTCTAACATTTATTTATTTATTTTATTTGTTTTAAATAAGTAAAACAACTAGTTAAAAAACTTAAAATAAGACTTTGAACAATAGTTAAAATCATTAAATTATTATGAGTTCAAATAATTACAGAAGTTTATTTAGACGTTATCAATTATTACAAATAAATTTATTCTTGTTGTTTCTTTTAAATTTAATATTTAAGTAATACATATGTTTTTCTAAAACTTATGTGTGTTACAATTTATATAAAACCCTAATTCTCTTTAAAACGATAAGCTTATATTAATTAAACTTAAATGTTGTAAATCTATACATATTTAGGTACCTTGTAAAGAAGTACCTTGGAACGACATATATGACCTTATTAATCATCATAATAACTTAATCACCAAGTGAGTATTTCTATATCCATTTTTTATATTTTCACTTTGGGGTGAAACATGTTACTTATTAATCATTGCACTTGTAAACGTTTGATTCTTGCAAACTTATGGCAATTTACTTGTGTGTTGTGATTAGTTAAATATTGTAGCTACCATGTAATGTCGAATACATGTACAATCATTAACTATTGCTAGCCATGTGACGTCATAGATCTATGGGTGACAAGCCTGCTGGGTTGATCCAAGTACACTTAGCTAATCGTATATACTTAAACTTGGTGGTCCAAGTACACTTGTAAACGTTGAGACTTGTAAAACTTTGTCAAGGTTTGATGTGCATTCTGTCTTACATCCCTAGTTACCTTGTTCTCTATTTACAACATGAATTGCCATCTTTTATATACTTATGTAATCAAAACTATAGAATGCTCACCAACAATATGTTGACCTTTATTTTTAACATGTGTCAGGCAATAGCGTTATGTGGTGTGAACAATCGTAATTCTCACACTCGACGCATCCGCCGTCAAGGTTGGGGTGTGACAGATTGGTATCAGAGCCCATAACTATAGGGATTTAGGTTATTAATGGTGACCTAGACTATAGTTATGCATGCACCTTATAGTTTTTTATCTTGTAAATACATGGTTTGCATGTTACATAATGCTATGCCTTCTTATGTGCAATTTGATGCCTTAGCATAGGATTGCCTAAACTAGTTACTGTCTCTCTAAACTCATCTTTGACTCTCCCCGAACATAAAATCACTCAATCTTATTCTCAACGACATGTGGAATCTACACTTGTCATCGTGGGTTTAATTCCTTAGACTCTATGTCTAATCTGTGAAAATCTCTCAAGGTTTTGATTTCATAAACCAAAGAAATTTGTGTGGCACATAGACACCTGTATTCTGGATTTCTGGCAAAAGGCCTTTGGCTAAGGCAAGCATATCGCCTAATCTCATTGTGAGACCTGTTATGCTTACCTGGGGATTTCTAGGATGAGTGATAAACTATGGTCAAAATACACAAATCTCTAAGGCAAATGAGTCAATTTACCTTGAGTGTCAACGATTCCAAATGGTAATGCGTTACCAAATGGAACCATCCTTTTGTATCTTAAAAATCCTTGAATCCTTGAACTGGTTTATCATCAAAGTTAGATACTTTCTCATTCTTAACCTAAATAATATTCCTGTTAATATTAATCCTATCCTACAATTCAACTCTTACGTTTAAATGCACAAGTGTAACGTGTAACCGTATTGAACTCGGCATTTCATGTAACTATCTTCTTATCTTGACCACGTGAACATGGATTTCAATATACCAAAAGATATTGAGAATCTAAACCGTATGGTCTTTAAAACTTTAAATCGTTACTTATGGTTCTCAAAATCCTCTTAAGGATGTGTTCCATAACTAAGAACATGCAATACTGTAAGTGGAATTTCTACATCTCGGGATACTTTGTCTAAAAAGTGTAAATGGTGATTTGACTCGATCATTGAATCCGTTTACTGACTCGAAACTCTTGCTATAATTGATTACTTATAAGTACACGTGTTCTTAATAAGGTTATGGTGATCTCATATCTTGAGAAGTCCTTGTATTATCCTTCGATTGTGAATCGAATGTTCACATCTCATCATGGTGTCGAATCATTCTTGTCCTTGATTTCGTCTCCTGATTTAAGACATCCAAGATTTGAACATCATAACAAATCCTGTTACCTCGAACTTTGACCTTAAATTTTGTAGCATGATTTTCCTCTTAGTTACTTGATATAATTTGAAATTTTCTAAATTCTAAGTGATATTCTTTTCCTTTCGTTCTTAAGTCGAACCTTGAACCGTCTACACCATGGGAGATATAAGGGTTGTAAGTCAATCTATGACTAAGAACGCTCGTACCTCCTAAATGATTCTAACTCATCAAAACAGGGGTGATTCCCTTACTTTGGTGATGTTTCTTCATTCTTTTCGATAAATAGTTTCCAATTGTGTGTTTTACAAAATTTCATCCTCTGAATAAGGGCAATTCCTCATCTTGAGGATTGACTTCAATATTTCTTGTAACTTGTACTTCAACAATGACAGGATCTCACCAAAATAGGATTGAAACTGTACTTTGGTAATAAATGTCAAAATCCTGATTATTTCTGGTTATAAAATTCAATCATCAAGATAGGCGTGAATCCCATAACTTGATGTTAATTTCATGGATGGTATTTCTCAAATGGAACGACCTCGTCAAAGTAGGAGTGAATTGGATTTTGATGAAGAAGTTCATTTTGTTATATTTGTTTTGTAAGAACTTCACCGTTAAGATAGGAGTGATTTCCTTACCTTAATGGTGAGTTACCACGTCTTATTTATGTGAATCCTCAAAATTAGTTGTGATCAAACTGGTTGATTGGTAAGTTGGTGGACATACCTTGGGAATACCATCAAGTTAGGAGTGAAAACACACCTTAATGACTATTCTCATTATTGATCTCAACTTACCAAGGTTGTAATCAAGTGACTAGAAGCATGTGGTAACTTGAAGGGTGAAACAATGTTAGTGTTTGACCTATCAAGCCAAAGCATGATCTCGAACTTGAAAGGAGACCGATGGTTTAGGTTGATTTTGACTTCAACCTTGGAGCATTAAATTCTTAAATTGATTTCTTTATCTTCATGTTTTGACTCGATCTAGCTACATCGAACCATTTATTCCTTACTTATCAACTTTCATCTTGAGATATCGTCAAACCCGTAATATAGTCTTCCTAAACAATCTTTGTCAAATAAAAGATATTATCGAATACCTCTCTTATTGTTTGATGAATTACGTATGTGATCTACAATTGGAAATTTGTTACCTTGCAAAACATGGTTACAAATACCTTTCTTATTGTTTGCGTGATTTCTTGAATCGTTTTTGAATATTTAAACTTGAAAATCATTGAAATTCTAACTTGGTTTTGAACAACAAGACTCGTTATTATCCTCACTGCGATGTGGATATAATGGTTCATAAACCTTCGTAACTAGTCATGGGTTTGGCGTAAAGAAAAAGACGTAACTTGGTATAGTCCAAGAGTGTTTCACCTTCATTTATGACAAAACCTAACCTCCTTGTTCCCGTAAATCTCCTGTTAACTTTTCATCCACTAAGTGTCTCTTATTTTAAATGTTATGATGAATCGGTGCATTATAGACGATTGGCTAAAAATTCAATTCTACCCATTATCTCACAACGTCGAGAGAATTGACCTGTATTGTTCCAAATACTCGTATACCGTGGTATGGCGTTAAAACATCGATTGTTATTTCGAACGATTGATTCATTTTTTCTGTTTTAAATAATATTCTTAACCACGTGGTGAACTTATTCCAAGATCTTCGCATAATGTATTATTCTTAGACCAAGGGTTGGTCAAAGGAGAAATACATATTCACAATATATGGTTAAGGTCGTTTCATATGATGACGTTTGGGATTCTTAATTCCGACGGTTAACTTTTTTACCATTGTTGGTCTTTATTGATTTCTAGACATCACCTTACCACGAAATTATATCCTGGAAGTTGTGATTTACAAGTCTAACATACCAGGTAACTCTTCTTCAGTTCTATTGTTCCTCTCAAAACGTCTCGTATTTCACTGGAAGAGTCAAGTCGGCATATATTATGAGGGCTCGAAGGTTCCATAAAGTGAAGCATCTGTAATCAATCGTCTATCACTGTCCGTTCGTACACTTATCCTCAATTTAAACCCTCTTGTACGTTTAGGTTCATTCTTAATTTTGAAACGAAATTCTTTAAAGTAGGGGAGATGGTAACATTGTATTAACGTTATCTTAATCAACGTGAAAGCTTATAATGTTAACTAGAAGTCACACACTTTAGACTCTCTTTTACCTCTAAGGCTCTACCATTGCACATAAAGTAACACTAAAGCGGTCAGCTTAATCGATGATTAATTTTCTTCTTTTGATACCTTATCAAAACCCGAAAGTTCATCAAAGTGTACCTCGGAAAATGAAAACATAAACTGCACCAAGAAAGAAAAAGAGAATCACTATGATTTATCTGTGGCTTCATGTTCACCTCCTGATTACCTGGTAACGTGAGTACCAAATGAAATCCGAGCGTCGTATGTTTAATCTCAGCCTCCTCGTAAACAAATTTCGGGACAAAATCTTTAAAGTAGGGAGGACTGTAACATCTCGTATTTCGCGATGTGTATTTTATAATATAATAATAAATAATAATATAATAATAATAAAAAGATAAAGATAATAATAATAATAAATAATAATAATAAAATAATAAAGATAATAATAATAATAATACTAATGATGATAATAATAACAATAATATTAATAGTAAAAACTATATAAGGTCTTATATTAAAACTTGTAATAAATAAAGTTTCTGCACAAAATAAAAGGAACTGAAAGTCGAGAGACCGTTTGTTGTAAAATCTATAAACCCATCTTCTTCCCTTTTTTTCCCTTTCCACGAATTCATTCCCATTGCCGGCCAGTTTGAGCCATTGTCGCGCATTACAGTTTTAAAATCAAAAGAAATCCCGCACTAACTGATTTGGATCGTTTATAATGATCCTTTGAACTCAATTGCATTAAAAACAATAAAAAAAAAAACACCCATTCGAACACCTTAACCGTCGACCTGCAACTCCTCAAAAATCCCATTCGATCGATTTTAATAAATTGGATATGGGGCTTTTAATCACGATCATCATGCGAAGCTATCTGTGAAATTAATTTGATTTTCATCAAGGATTGGCCCACGCATCGAACACCACCTTGACCGCGATCTGTTCTTGACGAGTTCATCACCAAATCGAAACACCATTAGGTAATTTGACACACACACATACTCGATTTCTTATGGGGAACAAAAGCCCCATGATTTTAGAAGCTATCGAAGTCGAATTGGTAGTCAATTGGGTGAGGATTCGAACCTAGGGCTCGAATGGATTTTAGGTTTTGGTTAAATTAGGTTAAAACAATTAAAAGCTGACATCTTTCGCGGCTTAGGCCTTTGGCTTGCTGGTTCCACGCTTCCACACCATCCGAGAGGTCCCGGGTTCGACCCCGGGCCACCTCACATTTTTAGGCCATTTTAAGCCTTTAAAAAAAATCTGAAAAATTTCTAAAAAATTATATAAATGTTTTTATAAACATTAAATATTTTTAAGATCACCCAATTATTTTTCTGAAATTTATTCTAACATTTATTTATTTTTTATTTGTTTTAAATAAGTAAAACACTAGTTAAAAACTTAAATAGACTTTGAACAATAGTTAAAATCATTAAATTATATGGGTTCAAATAATTACAGAAGTTTATTTAGACGTTATCAATTATTACAAATAAATTTTATTCTTGGTGTTTCTTTTAAATTTAATATTTAAGTAATACATATGTTTTCTAAAACTTTGTGTGTTACAATTTAAAATAAAACCCTAATTCTCTTTAAACGATAAGCTATTATTAATTAAACTTAAATGTTGTAAATCTATACATATTTAGGTACCTGTAAAGAAGTACCTTGGAACGACATATATTGACCTTATTAATCATCATAATATACTTAATAACCAAGTGAGTATTTCTATACCCCTTTTTCATATTTTCACACTTTGGGGTGAAACATGTTACTTATTAATCATTGCACTTGTAAACGTTTGATTCTTGCAAACTTATGGCAATTTACTTGTGTGTTGTGATTAGTTGAATATTGTAGCTACCATGTAATGTCGAATACATGTACAATCATTAACTATTGCTAGCCTGGCGACGTCATAGATCTATAGGCCTGACAAGCCTGCTGGTTGATCCAAGTACACTTAGCTAATCGTATATACTTATAACTTGGTTGGTCAAGTACACTTGTAATTTGAGACTTGTAAAACTTTGTCAAGGTTTGATTGTGCATTCTGTCTTACATCCCTAGTTACCTTGTCTCTAATTTACAACATGAATTGCCATCTTTTATATACTTATGAATCAAAACTATAGAATGCTCACCAACATATGTTGACCTTTTATTTTAACATGTTCAGGCAATAGCGTTATGTGGCTGTGAACAATCGTAATTCTCACACCTCGACGATTCCGCCATCAAGGTTGGGTATGACACGTTCATTAACGGTGTTAAAAAATGATGTTAAAGAAATGGGTAAAGAAGGAACCACCGGTGTCAGTGGTGGTTCCTACTTTATGTCAACTTTATGTCAAATAGTATGTCCAAAGTATTTGTCTTGTAATGGAATGCGAAGGAACCGCCGGTGTCAGTGGCGGTTCCTACTTTAACTCAACTTTATGTCAAACATATTGTCTTGTATGTAATATGAAGGAATCGCCTCTGACAATGGCGGTTCCTCTTTTAACCCTATACTCCATGACTTTGCTGACATGACTACTCCCTGCATAACTACTACAAGACATGACTACTCCCTAACATGACTGCTCCCTACGCATGACTGCTCCCTACGCATGACTGCTCCCTGGTCACGTAACATGCTCGCTACCGTTGACCTAATGAGTATTTAGGTTTAATAAAATACACAACATTTTAATAAAATACACAACATTATAATAAAATACACAACATTTTAATAAAATACACAGCTAACGTAGGGAACCAACATAGTGAGGAGTGGTTCCTCTTTTGATAAGTAAAAATACAACTATTTTAATAAAATACACAACTAATAATGATGTTACTTCCACACGGAGGTCTTCTTTTATCTCTTGGTGGTTGTCGACGTCTCGTGGTGGTGGGTTCGGGGGAACTGTATCCTCTTCCGTTTCCGGGTTGAGAATCAGGTGCGTATTGACTCATGTTGACTCACTGAAGGCAAGTGTAAGTGAAACGGTGACAAATTATGGTATTGTGCTCGCACTTGTTCGGGAACCATGGTATATTCATAATTGTTGAACAGTTGATTTGATTTGAGGATATCCCACCAATCATGTTCCCTGGGGGCATGTACTCAAAAAGTGTTTGTAAATCCGTAATGAATTAACAGGTAAGTGGTTATCACTTTGGAACGGACCCCCCTTCAAAATTTTCAAATGTGGGCATGTACGTCGGGGTTTGGGATAGACCTGCCCAAAATTGAAGTACCCCTGGAAGTTTGAGGTCCTTCTTCAAAATTATAACCTCCCATATCAAAATTTGATCTACCCCATGTTGTTGTTGACGGTGGTGGTGGGTTCCCCTTTGACACGTCTACTCTCCCTTCGCGATGCACGTTATGGCATCGTGTTATCAGTTTCGAAGTTGACCGTACCATGTTGAGATATGACGGATAATGTAGGCCAATGTTTCATTAACCATTCCCATTAGATGTATGGTCGTGTTTTCGACCGACTCTAGATTTTGGGTATAATTTTCAGTTCCCATACCCCTAAATCTTGTTGTCTTGACTGATGTGGCTTAAGCCATCCACCTACAAAATTGAACAAGTTTAAGTTATTTTTATAGATAATACATATTATCTATATATTTTTATGGTGTAGTTGTACAAACCAAGAGTTGAGTTCTTCTCCCATAATCCTAAAATCCAGCAGGCATGACATTTTGAGAGTGTCTCGGATTTCTCACGTATCGAACAGTATGCCTATTGAACCATTCAGTGTATCAGCGGTCAAACGTATGCGTGTCGGTGCATATTCATTCAAAACATATTCCTCTATGTTGTTCCAGGTTTAATATAGATTCCTAACATTATGAGAATAAACAACGTGCACGTTTTATACAATCCACTTCAGCATTATCATCAGGGTTATTTTTAATAGGTTCTAAAATAATACTACCTTAATCCCATACCCTTTAAAATGATTATCATTTGCTACAAAACCAAATAATTATAACAAATATCAACACGATCTCGCATTGAGTAATAATTATCGACGCCCATTACCGCAACACCCTCAATGGGTAAGCCCCATAGAATGTTGACGTCTTGCAACGTGACCGTTGCCTCACCAAAAGGTAGGTGAAAGGTGTTTGTCTCTGGACGCCACCTCTCGACTAGGGCCTCGATCAAGGCAAGATCAATTTCGTGATACCCGCAACATTAGAACCCCCAAACCCTGCAAGGCTAATGTATTGTAGAATATTTGTGGTTAGGTGGAGTCTCCCCTCATTAAGGATAGTCCAAAAGGTGCCATCACCATGTTTAATTGTAAGGTTGGCCTTGAGCCCCGTAGTTGGATCTAGAAATAATTTTCTAGAACGATGTATATCTTCAAGATATAAAATAGAGTCATTGATTGGACCCGAGTTGAAGTTCAAATTCATTTTTGAAGAAGACGAAGAAGGTTGAAATTGAAATTGGTGTGTTTGAGAAGTAGGGAAGATGAAGTTGTGAAGTGAAGTGGTGAAATGAGATTGTGAAGATGATTAAATAGATGATTTAAAATTATATTTGAATAAAATAATAATGAATAAAAAAACAAAATAAAGTTGTCAGCATTGCATGAAACATTGATGGTAAGTTATCTGCATTGCATGAAAAATTGATGGTAAGTTGTTTGCATTGCATCAATTATTGGTGGTTGCATCAAATATTGGTGGTTGGATTCAGGACCAATATTAATACGAAATATTAATATCAAATATTGTGAGTTGCATCAATTATGGTATATATTTTTATTAAACAATATATATTTTACTTTAACCGTCACTCTATATATATATATATAAATCTAAATGGCTTCATCATCCTCCATCATCAATATTTCTATCCATTACTTCTAGCACCATTCACCGTCTAAATGCTTCATCATCCTCATTTGTTCCTTTCATAGTAAAATATATTATGGTGGTGAAGTATCATATGACAAGGCGTTCTTACATGTGATGAATCAACTCAAACGTGTTCATTTTTTGTTCAGTATCCAATGACTTATACAACTTTTATTGAACAAATATATAATTATGCTCAAGTTGACAAGTAATTTTATAATGTCGAGCTCACACTATATTTTGAATATAGTGGTTCTTCACATAATGCATTTGCTAGAAGTGAGAGTGATATGAACTTGATATATCACTTAGCTTCAACTCTTAGCAATTTTATATGTCAATCCATATAAATGATAACCAATATTCCACATGGTGGTTGCATGGATATGTTGCATGGTTTTTCATTAACTTAAGAAACCACATTCCAAGTTAATCAACCGAATCCCCAAAATGAACAACCGCAACTAAACAATGAAGATAATGCTCAGGTGACGATATAGGTAAGTATCATATGTTTTTTTAAGTACCTTTTTATCTTAATGATTTTATCCAATATTAAATTAATCTTAATTTTAATACTAAATCAAGGTGATTATCATAAAGAACTGAAGAAAGTGAGAATTCCCCTTCAAACTATGACTCAGAAGAAGATGCAACAATCCCCCCATTACTTGAATAACAGAGTCAGGACTTACCAGATTCCCAGATTTGAATGTTAAAACTAATGAAATGGATGGGGATTACATGCCTCTTGACAATTTGATGATGGTGAGATGCGGTTTTGGAACAAGAATGAAAATGAAATATGTTTAAATATGTATTTCACAGACAAAACACAAGCTGATTAAGTTGTTTGATTATGGAACGTGGCACAAAACAGGGAGATTTATATGTCAAATACCAGACCACATGTTCTGAAAGCCAAAGGTTATACGGCTAAGCATCGAACAATGACACACCCCTTGTGTTATTAGACTATGTCAGCAAGAAAGTGTAAGGATTCTAACTTGTTTAGAGTCACGCAATGGACTCCTTCACATAGTTGCTTCACTACTGTTTCACGCAATAACAACTGATCACTTAGATCTAAAGTTGTTGTGTCACATATCTACCAACAAGTTGTTACAGATGTGTCATTTCCAGTTAAACATATTCAAGCTCTAATAAAAGAAAAGTTGCATGTTGACATATCGTATGGCAACGCATGGGCCCCAGAAGGAAGGTCATCGAGAATATATATTGTAGCTGGGAAGATAACTTTAATGCTTTACCAAGCTACCTTTTGGCGCTACAACAGTTTAACCCGGGCACTGTTGTACAGTGGTTCCATCACCCCAACAGGCCAGCGGATTATGAAGTATTCAAGTATGTCTTTTGAGCCTTCCTCCCAAGTATTGAGGCATTCAAGTATTGCATTCCTGTAATCTTTATAGATGTAACTCATCTAAAGGGGCCCTACAGGGGTAAAATATTGATTGCTGTTTCAAAAACGCAAACAACATGATATACCGGTGGCATATACCTTGGTGGACGAAGAGACCAATGAAAGCTAGAAGTGGTTCCTTCAACAATTTCAGGAGAATATACAAGATCCCATAGAGCACAGATTGTGTGTTATATCCGATCGACATGGGGGGATCCTACATGCCATGGAGAATGTCTATTCCTGGAAGAAGCCACACACCTATCATCGATTTTTTCTAAGACATATTAGAAGTAACTTCACATAAAAATTTAAAAATCCAAGTATGAAGAAGCTGTGTTGGGACATTGGAAGCACAACGCAAGAGTGGAAGCACAACGCAAGAGAGGAAGTACGAACGGTGTATGGCTAAGTTGAAAGCAGCGAATGTCGAAGCATGGAGGTACCTAAAGGCCATTCCAAAAAACAAGTGGACATTGCTTTATGATAGGGGTAATCGCAGATAGGGTAACCTAACCACAAACATATCCGAGAGTATGAACAACGTGTTACGTGGTGCAAGGATGCTTCCAATTAAGGCTCTAGTTGAATATACTTCCAAGTGAGATGTAGAAAAACTATCAAAACATGTATAATTGCTCTACGGATTTAACCGATCGGATATGGAGATTGTTCAACCAGCGTGAACAGAAAGCCCAGGCACACAGGATCTACACATATGATGTACAAGAACAAAGGTATATAGTGGAAATGATGTTTCAATAGACTAATCTGGTGGTGACCCTTACACCGTAGAATTCCAGAAGCACACGTGTTCATGTGGTAAATGGCAAATATTTTGTTTCCCTTATAGCCATGCCATTGCGGTTTGCTATTGGATCCATGAAGATCCTAAAAATTGTTAATCCTAGATTCCATTTTGATACGTATCGTGCGCAGTACAACAACCACTTTCGGCCCGTGCCTCATATCCACGAGTGGGAACATGCTGGTTGGATACTTGTTGGAGATCCGTCAAGGATTACTGTCGTAAGAGGACGGCGATGTGCAAGAAGAATACGTAATGAGATGGATGTCAATTATCCCAAAGAAAGAACGACCCGTAGGTGTTCTGGATGTAAGGAACCAGGTCACATGGTTAGTAGGTGTCCCCACCTACAACGTTAGTCAGTCTAAATATTTTTCTTGTAGTGTACTTTGTTTTCACCTATCACTTTGTGTTGTGTAATAATATTTTATCTAATAAAGTATCTTTCAATCTTACTCAGTATAATAATTTTAAATTATATCTCTCCATCTTCACACTATAAATACATAAGTTTATTTTTAATGTTCATATACTTATCACTCTTCTCTTCAATAATTCTCTCTCTTCGCTACAATGGAAAACCACAATGAAAACACAAACGATGGTGAACAACCATACACACTCTCACCAGTTCAAAGAACATCAAATTGGATGTCACAACCTTGGAGACGTCTTCGCCTATCAAAGAAACACCCAAACAAAACCGGGGATTCCTCTTCATCCGTCCAAGAAAAACAACCGGATAACACAGAGACTACCTTTCCAAAAAGACCTAGATGGGTGTCTTCATGTGAGGAGTCAGAAAACTGGTCTGAAAACGTTATCCAGTTTTATAAAAACGGAGATGCTGAAGTTTGTTATTTAAGTTTATTTGACTATCTTGTTCCTCTTGATAAACAATTCTGGGGTACTCTTCTATGGTGCCATAATAACGGTTCTTTATCACCATTGGTGATTTAGTATTTATTTATTTTAAAATTTTATATTTTAGAGTATACAAAATATCGTGTGTTTACATGCAGCATATCGAAGGTTGGACTCGTAGACTAATGCTTTGGAGGCGTAAACAACTTCTCCAAAACAACCCTTTAAATATGCGTTGGACTATATTAATACCCCAGTTTTACAATCAACTTTTAATGCAGCCAACAGATACGTTTGCATACGAAATTGCAAGTGGGAAAAACAAGAATTTCCCCCCGTTATGGTAGGTTGATTATGTTTATCTGTCTTTATTAGTAACTTCAACTAAATGTTTACTTATCGGACTTGATCTAAACACTATGTGGTTAAACCAATACTGCTATCTAGAATGGAGCAGTGAGGAATATCGCAACATTTTTTTCCTGCTTTAACAAAATTTAGTGTGTATTTCTATGTGTTATTGGTGAACACCGGCTACTGAGAGAAGTCTGGGAGGGAGGGAAAACTAATCAACTTTGACTTCATAGAAGACTATAAAACTCGATACACAGGTTTTGTACATCATAATTCAGGGGTGCACGCTTGTATGGTAATGGAGCACTTAGTTATGGGTAAAGACCTAAAGATACCCTTGGATTTTTAGGAGACAGCTTTGAAGTATCGACGTTCCATGGCAAAAAAATTATATTATTTTAGAGCGCGACGCCTTTTTATCATGATGCTTAGATTTGTATTTTGTATTGCATCTTGTATGTCATGTTTCAATAGTTTATGACACGTGTATTTCGTATTTGAGTATTAATAAATTTAGGGATACGTTTTAGTATTAAAAAATCTAAATAACCAACTTGGATTTTGGGTATCTTATTATCTGTAAAGCCGATTAAGGGACCTTAAACTTTATTGCATAAGCATTACGTTATTCTATTTGGATCAGTAAATTTAACATATTCAATACTTACAAATATATCAATATTTAAGAATTAAGTTAGCAAAAATGCTTTTTTAACGTATTATTTTATTTTTAACATATTGTATTATTTTGTTTTTAACATATATTATTTTGGATTGGGGTAAGTAGTTGCAGGTAAAAGAGCCAAAAGGAGGAACCGCCCCTGCCACCGCGGTTCCTTCTTTACTTTCTTCACCCAAAAGAGGATTCCTTCTTTACTTTCTTCACCAAAAGAGGAACCGCCCCTGCAACCAGCGGTTTCTTCTTTACATTTTCTAACACCGTTCACTAACGGCGGTAGGACCTTGGCCGGAGGAGATGGCCGGAAAACCCAAAAACTGCCATTATCAGGCGCGGCTTATGACACCAAAAAATAGCAGTGAAGGAACCGCCTATAGAAATGGCGGTATGAACATTTTCCACTTTTTCCCGGATTCCTTACCGTTTTACACTTTTTTTTTAAAAAACATATCATTTTTAAAAAATTCCAATATATGAGGCCTTAGAACACTCACAAAAGCTCCCCTTTCTTTACCTTTATATCTATACTAGCTTTAATAAATCCGTGTAATACACGGGTTGAATAAATAAAATATTAAATTGAATAAAATTATTAATTATGAAATGATAGACTAAAATATGATATGATTGAAATTATGTATAAGTAATAGTTTTAAGTAATAAAACAATAAAATGATCTTTTTAATTTTTTTTATTTTTTCAAAGATAAATTTGACATTTTGTTTTAAAACAACATTAATTTTTTTTTAAATTTCCTTACAATAAATCCCTATTTTAATTATTTTTGTTTTATTAAAAAATTATTTTAAAAACAATTTTAAAATATTACGTAAAAATAATTTTATTTTTTAGAAAAAATTTTTTTAGAAAAAACTATCTCTATAGAAATAACATTAATAAAAATTTATCTTTCTTAATTTATTAAATACTAATTATAATATAAAAATAAATAGATAATATTATTAATAATTAATATGATTATTTAATAGGAGAGAGAAGCGAGAAAAAATTGATTAGAATTAATGTAGTGCTGACACGTGACATTAGATGATTCTAAAAGTGACATGTGACAACCATAGTTACCTTTTTATTAGAGTATTGAGATTAATGGAGAAACTTGAGAAATCTTGTAATTTTACTCATATATTAGGTGCCTCATCCTCATCTTCATTTCTATATTCTAAGGGAAACTTTAATAATCCTTCCATATATGGGGTCATTATAATCCCTATAATTCATTTTTTTAATTTTTTATGAATGGTTGCAATTGAAAAAAATAATAATATTATAAACATATAAAGAATTACTATTTAATTGAAATAAAATAGATATGAGTGATATGTAAGAAGTTTTAGAAAAAAGAGATAACTAAGAAATGATAACTAATTGCAATGTGAAAGGTGTGTGTATGTATATAGGAGAAGGATCATAGATAAATAATTTTTTTATAAAAACCATAAGAATCAATATATTTATGCCATGAGAACATTTTACAGTAAGCATCAAGGGTATTTTTGCCATACCCATCATGTTTGTTATCAATTCCTATTTTCATGCTAATGATAAATATAATTTTCTTTATTTTATATATGGAAATGATATGCATTTTTTTTTACTATTATCGACATCATCATTGACCGCATTTTTATTTGAATATTTTCATGCAATATTTCAGCAATATTTTATGTCTTCATGCAAAATATGTGGAAATAATGGACACTTTTGAACAATATTTTCATTCATTTTTGTTCTTCTATTCAAACGCATATTTCATCTTTTATTTAAATATTATCATTTTCATAACCCAAGTATGTATATTAAACATGCTTATATGGTTGAAGTCGAAGATAAATTGCTTGCTATCATGGATTAACGTTTATGAACAGAAGTGTTCGAGGTTCAGACATAAACGTATAATCAACGAGTTTTATAATATGTCACATAATCAAGAGGCGTGTTCAAGGTTCAAAATTGGTCACATAATCAAGAGCGGTGTTCGAGTATTAAAAAACATTATGTAAAATAGGATTGTTATATTTAGATTTATATGCTATTATTCAAACAAGAAGAAAGAATCACACGAATAAGCGATCGGAAGATGAATGGTACTTTTTTGAAATTAAAAAAATAGCACTTTTAGGTTTATATATTGTTATTATTTAGAGCAATGTTGTTAAAACTTTATTTTTTTCGTATTTTTAGTTTGTGTTATTTTTTAGGTATGATAGTTCTTTTATTGTTAAAAAATGTTATAAACTGTTGTGTTTATATTATGGAGTGCTATGTTTATTAAGTGTTGTTTTAGTTTTATGTGTTGTTTTAGGTGTATCTGCTACTTTTAGGTAAAATTGGATGTTTTTAGTTGTTAAGATGGTGATTTGTTTTAATACATTTATTCAAGTGCTACTTTTATTTATTAAGTGGTTATTTTATGTTATAGTGTTAATTTAAATTGTTATTTTCATTAAGTACTATTTTACGAAAGTAGCACCATGTATATTTATTAAGTGCTATTTTCAGAAATATTTTAAAAACATGTTATTATTTTTTAATAAAAATATAGCAATATTATACATATATTAAAGATGAAGAATTATTGATTTTATGATATATTTTAAAAAAATAGTAAAGTATATAAAAGATATGTTAGTTTTAAAAAATGGTAGAAGTAGCTATTATTTTTGAAAAAAGTCAACACATGAAAAATTTAGATTTTGTTATGGGCGTTGATTTTTTTTTCCAGTTAGCACTAATTACTAATTTGCCCTTATTCTTGGTAATTGTTAGACTAAAAGATTGGTGACTTGTCAATAATGTTAACCATTAATATATTTAATCAACGCACCAGATATGTTTTCATGATTTTTAGGTAGCATAGAATTTGTACCGAAACCATCCTCTATATATATTATATATATATATTGATAATGAATATTCACACAGATTCAGTTTTAATTAGTTATTATTTATACTAACTACAGACACAAAGGCAAGTGTACCGGTCGTGTGGTAATATAATGTTGGTAAGAACCGAGTATAAATTCATAAACACACTGAACATACTTAACAACCTTTATAAATAACTATTGGAATGAGTTTTATTTTGAGAAAAATAACAAGTTGCACTGATGTAACCAAATTTTTAGGGTCTTTTATTTTGTAAAGCTATAATTAAAAATAAAAAATAAAAGCAAAATTGAAACTTTTGGGTTTGAAAACTTGGAGATAAGACTATTATTCTAATTAGATTACACTTATGTAAATATAATGAATGTCGTGGTGTGATTACGGATATAAGTTAAAGTAGTTATGTTAATGTTTATAAACATGAGCCAACGTGGATTTCTCGTCTGGCAGCTCCATAGAGACAAGGAAAGCTGTACCGAGTCTCTTACAACGCTAACCTCCAAGCCACTAGTAATGTAGGTAATACTTGTGTACCCTTTTAACATACGATTTCTAAAAACATTACTTAATGTTAGAAGATCGGTTTCTAATAACCATGTATAGTTCATTAGCTATGGATTTCTCAAACCAATAAAAGGAACCCCCAAATGATCAGAATGTTAAGGTGATATGATTTCTAATAACCATGTATAGTTCATTAGCTATGGATTTATTATGAAGATCGGTTTCTCCAATAAAAGCTAGTTCATATGTTTTTCAACCTTGTATGTCATTCACCATTACAAATCATAAGTTTATAACTTTCATTAAATGTAGATGCTTGCATAACATTACCATAACATAAATCACACTATTAGTTCGTCATAAATTATATAAGTTTCATCCAATTAGGATGTTAATAAGAGTTTAGCTCATAATGATCTTGAACATAACAACAAACAAAATAGAAGATAGATATGAAATCATCAGTAAAATGGAACAATCAAACTGGGGATCCATAATAGATGATGTTTAGACAATCCCACCAGCTTCTTTTAAGTGTTGTATGCACCTCTCAAGACTCCCAAGGGTCTTCAAATCGTGATTACCGAGAGAACTCAGCAGAGTAACCCTTCACCGAAAGCTCTCTTAAATGATAGAATTGAGCCTTTATTTATAGGCTTTCTGAAGTATTTAAGCATGACCTCATGCCTAAAAGGCACGACCCCATGCTAGTACAATGCTTACGAAACTTGATTGGTTCTTATGTGTAGAGGTGGTCGGGCACAACCCGTGCTTGACGAGGCACGACCTCGTGTTTGGGGTGGGGCACGCCCCCGTGCTTGCTTTTGGGGGATAATACTTTTTGTTATGTTAGATGTCCAAACAAGAGGGTGTGTTTTAGGCTGGGCATGAGGGCATGTTGCTTGGACTTTAAAGCTCGGTTTTCTTCAAATTCATGTTAAGTATGATTCTTTTGTCCATCTTGGCTCTTTGAACTCATGAAAACACAATTT
The DNA here is from genome assembly GCA_024085815.1 of Flaveria linearis. NCBI lineage: Eukaryota > Viridiplantae > Streptophyta > Magnoliopsida > Asterales > Asteraceae > Flaveria > Flaveria linearis. Next base: position 32,900,396 of record CM044011.1, read on the forward strand.
AACACTTTTAAGTTTACTTTTATCATTTAAGCAAGAAAGTAATGAATAATTGATGTGCTTTTGATATATTTTTGATGTATAATTTAGAGCACATAAATAACTTTTCGTTAAATTATAGAAATAAGAACATTCATAGTAGGTTTTCTATATTATTGTGAGTATGTTTTTATATTGTAGGGAATTATTGTGAATAGAGAAAAGAGAAAATATTATTGTTAATCTATATATATGGTAATATATTATTCACTATTATGATTTTTTAATATTTTTTAAAAGTGCTTGTGAGTGGAGGAGAAAAAAAATATAACGATAAAAGTATAAAATGTATTATTTAATTAAAATGATAGAGAAAAAAGTATCTTTTAATGTAATTATAAAAATGATAATAATGAAAAAGCTGATGTAAATGCTCTGATGAATGAGTTACTGGTAACCTAGTGTGAATGCTCTTAGACCTAAGTATAAGTCAAGTCAACTTACATATGGGTCATTACTTTTTAATACTATATTATTTTTCACTATTAGATTTAAACTCTCAATAAGGAGAAACACTATTTTACACTCCTACATATTGTTATATGATATATGTAAGGATTACAATTAGAGGCTGATGCAATCAAAGGACAACTCAAAAAGCTTTCAGCATGCACATATGAAGTACTAGGAAAGTACTTCGGAAGGTTTGATATTACTCAGTGAATTATGATAAGTAACAAATCTTCTGAAGCCAAAATACAAATTCTTCCCAAGCTAAAAATGAAGTCTTCCAAAGCTTCAAATACAAAGTCTTCTGAAGCCAAACACTGATTTCTTCCAAAGACAGAGAAGGCATGTCTTCTCTGACAAACTTTTGACAAAAGCTGAACCACCTTTGCGCTGCCATATCTGAAGACTCACCAACTAGCATGAGTTGGTGAAAAGCCCATGCTTTTGTCAACTGTAGATTAAGGTGTTGAGTTTGTAACTTTCCAACTATGTACTTTTATCCTTTTTGTAATAGATAAGGATGTGAGCTATGACATCTCATAGTTACTAGTTAAAAGCAATCTGTCTTTTGACTCTACATTGATCTTCTTGTCTAGATTAGTATTTCTAGATGGCCTTTAAAGTATGGCCGGTTGTAAGATCTAGTATAAATATCACAAGTACTTGTATTCTTAGTGTAAGCTTTGTAACACTTGTAAGAACTTAAGAACAATATACATTATTCTTGAAAACCATATTTAAGTGTTCATGTTATTGTTCTTTTAATTATGTTTATTGTTTCATCCAAACTGGTACCCTATTTGATCTGCTAAGTGTTGTTCTAAGTCTCTCCTCATTGTCACACTGTCGCATTGACCCTTTTCACCGGTCCTACAATATACTAGGCCAAAACAAACACTCTTCTAGTCTGATTTGTATGGATTAATGAAATAGATAAAATAATGGAATGAATAATGAAATGAAATAATTAAAATAACAAACGAACCATTCCTATTCTATTGTGCCTTTATGTTACCTAGTGAGAATTGAATAAATCATTACTTTATATTATTTGTTATGCAAGAAAAGACAAAGAAATGGAACGGGTGGGTGGTGGGTCGGGACATGTTTTTGAGTCATTATTGAGGTTATGAATTAAAATATCATATAATTCCTTAAAATAAGAAGAAGAAAACACCCCTTCTATATGAAATAATAATCCTTAGAAGATAATGAATTTATATAATACTAATTACCAACTTTGTTATGCTTAGTGTGTAGTATTATATGTTTAGTGGGTTGTACCCACCTTTGTCTTTTTCTTAAACTACTTTTTTAGTTTATTTTAATCTACTACTTTTACATCTTTTACAATCTAACCCTAATATTTTTTCTAAAAAAAAATTCATCTTTGATCCCCATACTTTTCATATTATACAATTTGTTTGTTTTGCGTTTCCGTCTATTTGCAAGTAACACACCTCAACACATGTGTGTGATTCAACATTTTTATCCTTATTTATTTTTATTTTAACGACCACGTCGCAACGCGCTGGTTCTAGATTTACTTACTTATTGTGTTATATGTTTGGCTTACGTGGTTCAAAGTTTTTACGCTTAGTTTTCATTTGATTTTATTCTCTTCGTTTTTAGTCCCCTTTTAATGCGAGTTTTCTCGGTGTTGGTGGTCACTTGCGGTTGTGTACCAATTGTGACACTTAATACGGTTTTACGCCCCTTGCTGCAACACAATATATTAATACTAATTATATATCTTTATTATATAATGGTCAAATCCAATTGTAATTACTATTCTTATTAAAGATTTTGGTCGGTGGGTGTTTTATCACGTGACTTTCACGTGTGTGTGTTTTCTATTCGGCTATTCCAGCAATTTGAGCTCAAATCCCATCTGCGTTCATCTCAATCATGGAAGGAGGAAGTAGTGAGAGGGCTATCTCCAAGAAGATCAAGAAACAGAGCTCTGAAACCGGGTCGGAGCCGAAGCGGGTCTCCGAACTCGGGTCTGCTGAGGCGGAACAAAGATCATCGGCATCATGGCTCACAACTCGAACCCGTTATGCCAAGATCAGGGAGCTTGCGACCGTTGGAAGCTCTGTCGCCGCTCCGGGAGGGCCCGGATCCGAATGAAACTCCGGCAGAAGTCGCCGGAGATTCGTCGAAAGTGGAGAGGTGGGGGCATTGGATGAAGGGTCAGTTGTGTCGAGCTCCGGCGGTTGCTTTGCGTTCGGGTTCGGGTTCGGGTCAACGTTCGGATCTGAGACTGCTGCTTGGTGTCTTGGGTGCGCCACTTGCACCGGTGCATGTTAGCAACTTGGAACCTTTTCCTCACCTCAGTATAAAAGACACCCCTATTGTTAGTTCTTCATTTCTCTATAGTTGGATTTTACTGTCAATATTAACTCTTGAATGTTTTAGTACTTGCTATAACTGTTAATTTTATTGTAAAAAATAGAGACTTTGCATTGATTTGTCTTTAATTTGGATAGTGAACCCTGTTTCTTGATTTTGAAATGGATGGAGGGGAAATAAGCTAATTGGTGCATTTTGGCGAATGTTTAAAGAAATTGGTGTGTTCATATGTAGCATATGCTAATGTAGGGTCTTTAAAGTAATTTATTATTCTATCCAATAGAAATAGAAGTAGATAGTGTGAATGGGATGGCTTGAAACTTTTGATGGTGTATATATGTTTGGCTATTTCAAGTGAATTTACAGTTTGTTATTTTCTGTTTTTTAACCGTGAAACAATGTCACTGGTAAACTGAATCCCATAAATACGGTGATCAGAGACTAAAGGTTAAATACAGAAAACTAAAGGATGCTAAATTTGCATTTGAACCTGAGACATTGCTAGGGGGCTCATATTTTTCTCAAACTTGGTTTTAGGCACAATGATTCAAACTTTCCATATGCATGTTTACGAATTCAAAAAGAGATGATTGTTTGTTTCTTTTTCAATATTTTGAAGTAGGAATTTGTTTCTTTTAATGATTCTTAAAAAAAAAGAAAATTTCTTTAGGGTAAGATCAAGAATCAAGACTTTTGACCACTTTTTTATTGGTTTATGAGTAAATACAAAGAAATGGAAGTTGAGCATTAAAGATTGTGAAAATTGGAATTTTATAGTGGAAGTTGTTGTATGGTTGTTATCACTTCAGTTAATATTGCCGTGTTGTGTTTGGTGGCTGTGGATGCAGGAAACTTCATCAGCACAGTACATACTGCAGCAATACCTGGCGGCATCTAGTGGTCAGAAGCTGCAAAATTCGATTCACAATGCGTATGCCATGGGGAAAGTTAAAATGTTGGCGTTTGATATTGAGACGGCCACAAAGGTTATAAAAACATGAATTCATCAAAAACCGCAGAGTCTGGTAGTTTTGTGTTATGGCAAATGAACCCTGATATGTGGTATGTCGAGCTTGCACTAGGTGCAAGCAAGGTTCATGCTGGTTGCAATGGGCAGCTCGTGTGGCGCCACACCCTGGCTTGGTGCACATGCTGCTAAAGGGCATGTTAGACCCTTGCATCGTGCTCTTCAGGTTATAAATCTTTAGTATTATTATTTTTTTCATATTCTTGTAGAACTGTAAATTGGCAAATGGGCAGGCCCGTTAAGTCGAGTCACGGGTCTAAACTGGTTTGGGTCGAAAATATTGTTTTCAGTTGGGATGAAGCCTTTTCAGGTCAAGTTGGACTGACAACCCAACCCGACCTGACATTTTTTACGAATTTTATAAATAGTTAGCGTGATAAATTTGATTAAAAGATTCTAATTTGAATAGTATACGATTGGTGCATTTATCAGGGTCTGGATCCACAAACAACAGCAAACATGTTCACAAACGCGTGATGCACATGTGAGAAGAAAATCAACGATGAGGATTGTTTCATACTCAAACTATGTGCGGACCCCCACACTTTAAAGGCTAGAAGCGGGGGCCCTGCAGAGATCATCAGACATGTTCTATTCGGTTACTTCAGCCAGAAAACCGGGCTCTTAATCCACCTAGAAGACTCTTATCTGACCCGAATCCAAACCAATGGTGGTGATGCAGTTTACTGGGAGACCACAATTAACTCTTTTCTTGATGACTATAGGCCCGTTGAAGGGATCATGATTGCTCACTCGGGTCGGTCAGTTGTAACCCTTTTCAGGTTTGGTGAAACTGCAATGAGCCACACTAAGACCCGCATGCAAGAGGCTTGGACCATTGAAGAAGTGGCTTTTAATGTTCATGGGCTTTCGGTTGATTGCTTTATTCCACTTGCTGAGTTAAGGTTTGCAAATGTGAATGATGCAGATCAGCATCCTAAAGAAGATCATGTTAAAACTGCTACCATGTCGGCTGCAGCCTATCGGGCTAAAGTTGTGCACTTAGAAAGATCATGTGAGGGACGGAGTCATCAAGTCGGGTTGAGGAGGGATATTTGAACCGAATTGGTGGCATCGGATACTAATAGTGATAGATTTGACGTGTAGAAACTCCTGATTATGAGTAAGTTTTCTTGAATATGTTAATATTTGCAAGGGTTATCATGTTTTGGGCCTCTGGTTTCTGTCTAACAAGTCAAGAGTTGTGTCATGAAGTCAACCTTTTTTTTCATTTTGCATACTATCTTGGTCAAAAGTGGTTAAGTTAGGTTAGAGAGATTTGACCCATGCAAAGTCTTTTGTATTTAAGATTGACATTTAGTATCATATCTTTGTACAATACATAACTTCTTTGAAGTTGCATCTTAATCTTTTGTCATTAGTCTCTGATTGCATAATGGTTTGCTTTAATCTCAACCCTCCTGTTATCACTCTATGAGTATGTTAAGTGTAATTAACAAATTAAAGGAAGTAAGCAGTCATCATAGATTGTATTGATAGGGATGAACAAATTACAAGAAGTGAGATGAGAGAATACAGAATGTGAGGTGAGATAGAGAAGGTACAACTAACATATTCCTTATCAATTCAGTTATTCTTGGTGATTTGGCCTACCTCACTAATCAGTATTCCTTCAACATGCTAGATAAGGATAGCAATTAAATGAATCTGATGATGGTAATACATGAAACATGAGATGTTTGGGACTGGTATGGGGTCAGCAAGCGGACATGAGAATTAAAATTATTTTCTTCACGGGCATACGATTGTTTAATCTCCCCGCGGCAACGCGCGGTGAAAATAACTAGTTCATTAACAAATATGTTTTTTCTACAATTTAATGAAATGACTCATTCAATTCCATTTTAAATTCATGCATATCAAACAAGTAGTCCAAAATATTGGTTAAACTTAAAAAAAATAGAAAGGAAAGAAAAGATGAGATGAATACGTTTATACAATAACCCTAATCCATTTAACTAAGGGGCTGTTTATTTTGGTCTGACCTGGCTGACCCGGCTGACCCGGCTAACCCGACTAACCCGGCTGACCCGACTAACCCGACTGACTCGCTGACTCAGTCACCCGGTCAGTATGTTGGGGGACCAAAGGGTAATTATGCAAAACATATATATATGTCGAGACCAGCCCCCCATTCACGAACCCTACTGCCGTCACCGCTACACCACCGTTCACCGCCGTTGCACCACTGCCGTTCGTCGTGAACCACCCGCTTTATGTCGTCGTCCCTCCGTCGTCGCGTTCGAAGGTAACCGGTTGTCGTAGTTTTCGTTTCGTCTTGTTTCGTATCGTTACATTTCGAGTTCGTATTTTGTTCGGTGGAATCGAGCTGCGTTGTGGCCCTGCACGCGGCCATTGTGCGCGTATGTATATGCGTATGTATGTACCTGTGTGTATATATGCTGGTATATATGTGTATGGCTGCAACAGTGTGTATGTATGTATATATTTTGTGTGCAATGTGTATATATATGTCAAATGTGTGTGCAGCCGTGTATATATGTATGTTGTATGTGTGCAGCCGTGTGAGTATATATGCGTGTGTATGTATCTGTGTATATATATGTTCATATCATGTGTGTATGTCGTTGTGTATATGTATATGTATGTGTGGCAGTGTGTATATGTATATATGTATTTGTGTATGTCGCGTGTATATATATATATGTATGTATGTGTGGATGTGGCAGCATGTGTATATATATATATATGAATGTGTATATGTGCGTGTATGTATATGCAGTGTTTATGTATGTATATAACCATGTATGTGTATGCAGTGTGTGTGTGAGGGTGACTGTAGTATGTGTGTGTGCGTGAGTGTGGTGCTTGTTGTGTGTGTGTGCGTGAGTGCAGTGCTTGTTGTGTGTGTGATTTCGTCGTTGGTGCCACGGTGGTTCCGCGATGGTGTTGTGAATGTACATATCATTATCGTGTGTGTTGTATGTGTTTCGTGATATATATATATATATATATATATATATATATATATATATATATATATATATATATATGCATATATATATGTATATATATATGGCATGTATATGTGTGTATTTGCCTTGTTAATATATATCATGTGTCATTGTATGTGTTATATATGATGGTGTGTGAGTGTGTGTGATAGTGTGTGTGTCGTGAGATTGAGTGTGGTGTGTGTGTGCTTGGTAATATAAAGCATGTAAAGCCATGCATGTATAATTGCGTATACGTGCATATTTATTTTGTTTAAGTATCATAGCATGATGTATATATGACTTCAAATGTGTGTTTTGTATACTATATATATATATAATGTTGTGTATTGTGTGTAATGGTTCAAGCATATGTATGTATACGTATATAGTATGTGAGCATGAATATGTATGATTAAGTGTGAACATGTGACTATAAATATATAGATATGTAAATAATCATGGAATAATAATATTAGTTGTGCGTGTACATATATATATTCTCAAGTTTAATTATATGGGTAATTGGGATTAATTAGGTAAAAAATAAGATAAAATATATACACATATACTTATAGTGTGAGTCGCGCATCAAATCCGAACCGACCCGAATCAACCAAACACGTCTAACCAAGTTGAACACTTTTAAAGACTTAGTTGCAATCATTATAGGTGCTTGATCGTCCGTTGCTTAATTCTTTGAAGTGTTCGTTCTATTTATTTCATCACATTCAAGGTGAGTTCTATTGTATGATGTCTTGCTATCGATATGGCTTTTTGTATACTGTATGCTATGTGTTGTATGATTTATTGTATTGCTTGTCTGCTATCAGTATGGCTTTTGCTATCGAGTCGGGGGTCTCTTTGGAAGCGGTCTCTCTACCTAACAAGATAGAGGAAAGACTCGCCTACACCTACCCTCCCCAGACCCTGCTCTTATGAGCGGGATATACTGGGTTTGTTTGTATTCAAGGTGAGTTTCGCGGCCCCGTTTTATTTCAATTATTTATAAACATCAAGGGGGAAAAGTATGCTCAACCCTTTTTATGATGTGAACTTATTTAATCTTTGGGACAGTTGTGTTTACTGTTTTGTAAGTATTTATATGGTACATGCATGAGTTAGCTGTGTGATTCTTTATTCACAACTATTTAACTCCGATGTTGGAGCCGACGGACAGATATTGATAGTACTATTGGGCTGACACCCCCACCCTTGTTTGTTAGTATACTAGTTGGGACTGACAGTGGCCAGGTACGGGCCTTAGGGTGAATATGTTCCGACAAGTTCTGTGTGTACATCGTAGGTTTAGTTGTGATGCTCATGTTTACATGTGATAGTACTTGCTTATAAGTGTATGCACTCATGTCCTACCGAACTTTTACACAGTATCAAGTTCTGTTTACTATTTAAACCTGCGAACTCACCAACAATATGTTGACCTTTTGAGCATATCTTTTCAGGTAACAATCATTGAGGATAGCTAGGGATGCTGCCTTAGCGATAACCTTAGATATACATTATTTAAATTCATTGGATGACTTTAACAATTGTACTGACTTTTATCTGTTCATGGACATTATGTACACTTGTTTCCCGGGTTGTGGGATTTATACTTAATTGTTTGTATGACTATGTTTGTCGTGAAATTGACTAACTACGACACAAGTCTCCATTTGTGTCGGGTGACGTCATGACACGTTGACGATTATCATTTAATGTATCTCTATTAATTTAACAATGTGTTATGACGATCCCGCCCGTTACATCCTCATGTTTTGGCTATAAGCGAGGGTGTGACACCACCTAACGTCCTACCCGGAGAAGAAAAGGGTGACGACCCCACTGCCTGCTCCTCGATACGTCGGCGATCCCTGCTCCTCGATCCATCGGCGACCCGCTCCTCCGTCAAACCCCGACCGCGCGACCCCCTCCTCTGCCAAACCCCCACCCGTCAGCGACCCCCTCCTCCGCCAAACCCTCACCGCGCGACCCCCTCTCTGCGGCGCTCCTCCCTCCGACGCTTCTCCCTCCGGCGGTCCTCCCTTTGCAAAATGTATGATGATAAATTTTGTTTTGAAGTTGTTCTTGTTCTTGTTTTCATATTTGTATGACTATATAAATTTTGCTCTAGTTGTTAAACTTGTTCTTGAAATCAGATTCAATATGGTGTTCTTGAAATAAGATTTGATGTTGTATGGGTTCTAGAAATGAGTTTTGATAATGTGTTCTTGAAGGTAGATTTGATATGGTGTTCGTGTAATCAGATTTGCTTCAAGTTAGATTTGTATGCAAACTCTTATAATATGTTTGAAATTCGATCTGTTTATTTGGATTATGTTTGATTTATATTTAACTTGTATTTTGTATGTCATTATGAATTTTAAGCTATTATGTTATTTTAAAAAAATTGTATATTTTTATTGATTACACAACACCAGTTAAATTCAAACTTATCAGAACTACGAGACAATATGATTATTTTTATCATTCAGCATATTAAGTCAGATATTGAATGTAACGACTAACCTAAAAATTTTTTAGCTGTAAGCAAAAAACCCTAAAAACGGACCATAAGGAAGTACACACCATTTCCGACACCGCCAACGCTGTTGATGTTTTCAGTAACAAAGACCCCAGATACAACCAATATACATCTTCACTCTTCACAAACAAACAAACAAAGAGATGAAGTTTAGGTTTTGTCATAGGCTTCCCCCTTTCGCAAATCGAACAATCTTCAATCATCAGCGTATACGCTCAGCTTCGGTCTTCTTCCTCAGGAGTCTGCATTCTGCTACCAAACAAGCTCCATTTTCCTTCAATGGCACCGGAAATAGCACTAGCAGCAGCGGCGGCTCTAAAGGTAATCAACTACATTTCTAATGTACCTTTCCATTTCATTTTGGAATCAGAAATTGGTTGCAGGTTATAGGATCCAGATGATCGTTGACAATTGAGAATTGTTGTAGGTAATCCCTTTCTGGTGCCTGGTGCTACTGTGGCCACAATTTTCATGCTTGGAGCTCTTCATGCTAGACGTATGTATAGTGACAAGAAAGTATGTAATATCTATGCCCACCACCTCAATTTTGCTTTACAATGCTAAAAATTTAAACTTTTTATTAGTCTAGCCTTATCCTAGTGTGTGGATATTTACACATACACACATGTATATACTTGCATACATGCTTGTGTCCTCACATGCTTGATTTGTATTTAGATTGAAGAGGCAAGAGAAAGTGGCATTGAGCTCGAGCTCCAACCGGATGTGAAGGTATTGTTTTCATCTTGAATCTGATTTTTATACGAAAGTATATAACATCTTTTGTTGCTTAATGTTTGATCTCTGAGTTGCGTTTCTTGCTAACTGCAGGCTAAATTTCTGATGATGTTACCACTGCGCTCCATTTCAAGGTTTTGGGGATATTTGTCCAGCACGGTGAGTATGGGCTCATTATGACATAAAAGATTAGTTATGTTGTTCATTTAGAAGTATTTGATGGTTATATGCAACATGTGTTACTTTAGCAGCTTATAAGATGGAAAGGGTGTGCATTTCCAGTTAAAGTCTTCACCCTTTTATTTTTCTTTTAGCAAGTTAAATAAGCAATTAAGCAGTTTGTATGCTTCAATCTTTTAAGCAAGCGTTCACCATCTTCATTGTAGTTCTAAGCATAAACCTATAACAACCATAAAATGTATCACTTCATTTGTTTGTTTTTCTCTTTTTTTTAGTACAGACAATGCGTGCTCTTTGTTGTTATCATTAGAATACAGGTATATAAAACTGACTTGGCTTTTACATTGAGCAAAATTAGAGTATATCTCAAGCTAGCATATTATATTGTAAGTAGGCACAAACTATTTAGAAATTAAGCTAATGGAAAATTGCATGCGACTGTTGTATACCTAACATGTTTGTATGCCTATTATAATCATTTAAGATTTTGATAGCGTGGAATGTAGGAATGTAAAAAGGGTTATAGATTACGACTGGCATCGTGGAATGTAGGAACCCTTACTAGTAAGTTATTAGAGTTAATAGATGTGTTAAGGAGACGTAGGGTTCAGATAGCGTGCCTTCAGGAGACTAGATGGTTGGGTGGGAGGGCAAAGGAGTGTAATGGGTATAAACTATGGTATTCAGGGTCAGATGGAACAAAAAATGGAGTAGGTTTTCTAGTTGCTAAAGAACTTCAGGATAATGTAGTGGAGGTTAGAAGATACGATGATAGATTTATGTTGTTAAGGATAGTAATAGGGGACGAAGTAGTGGCTGTAGTTAGTGCGTATGCACCGCAAGTTGGATTAGGGAAACGGAAAGAAAGAAGTTCTGGGAGAGTTTAGATCACGTTATGGGAGACATACCTCGAGAAGAAAAAATATGCATAGGAGGAGATTTTAATGGGCATATCGGTAAGGACAATGATCATTTCCCGTTGGTGCATGGAGGCTTTGGGTATGGTCTGAGGAATGACGCCGGTAGGGAGCTTCTTGACTTTGCATTAGCGCATGAACTAAGCATCATAAATTCGTTTTTCAAGAAAAGAGACTCGCATCTAATTACGTTTAGCAGCGGCGGGAGACACACAGATAGATTATTTGTTGATGAGGGGAGAAGATCGTAGCTCGTGGAAGGACTGCAAGACAATACCAGGAAAGACAGTAGTCACTCAACATCACATGTTGGTGGCAGATCTACGAGTGAAGAGAGCAATCGTCCAACCAACTAAGAGAAGTAGACCTACGATCAGATGGGGACAACTCAAAGACGAAAAAATTACCATCTTTAGAGATAAGATCATACCAATGAACCTGATTGGGCCACAGGAAGACGCCAACCAAAAGTGGGAGGCTATGGCAACTAGAGTCATTCAAGCAGCTAAAGAAACGCTTGGGATTACAACAAATTGGTCAGTCGGTCATAAGGAATCCTGGTGGTGGAACGAAAATGTACAGGAGAAGATAAGAACTATACAACAAAGTTTTAGAGAGCTTTTACGCTGTAATAATGAGGAAGAACGAGCAGAGCTAAAAGATAAATACAAAGAGGCTAAACGAGAGGCGAAAAAGTTTGTGTCAGAGGCAAAGAACACAGCGTATGAGAGGATGTATAAGCGATTAGAGACGAAAGAGGGTGAACATGACATGTTTAAGATTGCCAAGGCAAGGGAAAGTAGAAGACAGGACTTGAGAATGGTGAAGTTTATAAAGGCCGTGGATGGAAAGGTCTTGGTGAGGGAGAAAGACATCAAGGGGAGATGGAAAACTTACTTCGATAACCTTTTCAACATAACCAACCGTAATCAACAAACTGAGATCGATAAAACAACTCAAACGACGCAACAAAACAAGTGTTATTGTAGAAGCATCACAGTCGATGAAGTTACGAGAGCTTTGAAGAAAATGGGAAGGGCTAAGGCGGTGGGGCCAGACAACATATCGATTGAAGTGTGGAAGTGCCTGGGAGATGAGGGCCTACAATGGCTAACGGACTTATTCAACACTATCTTTAAGACCGGAAAGATGCCAGAGCAGTGGAGAAGCAGTGTCATAGTCCCCATATATAAGAAAAAAGGAGATGTACAATGTTGCGCAAATTACAGGGGAATAAAGCTATTGAGTCACGCGATGAAACTATGGGAAAGAATTGTTGACACGAGAATTAGACGAGAAACTCATATAGCGATAAACCAATTTGCATTTATGCCAGGACGCTCTACAACAGAAGCTATACACGTCATAAGGAGGATAATGGAGAAATATAGAGAAAAGAAAAGAGACCTACATATGGTATTCATTGACCTAGAAAAAGCCTATGACAGTGTGCCGCGGTAACTCATCTGGGAAAGTTTACGACTTAAAAGGGTACCAGAGAGGTATATCAAAATAATACAGGATATGTATGACGGGGCAAAAACGTGTGCACGAGCACCTGTCGGAGACACAGACTTCTTCCCGGTGGAAGTGGGACTCCACCAAGGATCGGCATTGAGCCCATTCCTCTTCACAGTAGTGTTGGACGAGATGACCAAGTCTATACAAGAGCCAGTCCCATGGTGTATGCTGTTTGCGGATGATATTGTCTTAATATCAGAATCTAAGACGGTGCTTAACGAGAGATTAGAACAGTGGAGAGCAGCACTAGAACGCAGGGGCTTAAGGATAAGTCGCTCTAAGACAGAATACATGCATTGTAACTTTAGTGGTGAGGCCGAAGAGGACACCCAAATCAGTATCTAGGGCATGGCGGTCCCCCGGACGGGTAGGTTCAAATACCTTGGCTCGTACGTACAGGAAGACGGAGAGATATATAGCGATGTAGCCCACCGTGTGCAATCAAGATGGTGCAAGTGGAGAGCAGCATCAGGGATTTTGTGTGATAAGAGGTTCCCAGTAAAACTAAAGGGAAAACTATACAGAGTGGCAGTACGCCCAGCTATGTTATACGGCACAGACTGTTGGGCCGTAAAGAACGCGCGAGAGACAAATAGAGGTCGTAGAAATGTGAATGGGGTGGATGTGTAGACACATAAGATTGGATAGGATAAGAAACGACGTCTTTCGCCAGAGGCTAGAGGTGGCATGTATCACAGATAAAATACGAGAGGGAAGATTAAGATGGTTTGGGCACATGAAGAGGAGAACGATGGCAGCACCTGTTAGAGCAGTAGAGAACATCAGCGTAGAGGGTAGAGTAGAGGTAGACCTAGGTTGACTTGGGATGAGATTATTAGGCGAGATATGATAGACTTGCACCTCTCCGAGCACATGATCGAGAATAGGAGTGAGTGGAGGCGTAGAATTAAAATTAAGGACTTTTAGTGGGTTTTGTGGGTGGGAAGGGTATACGGTGACATGTGGCGGGACCCCCCGCGTGAGGTGTAGTTTTCGTCATCTACCCTTTTTGGGTGTTACATGCCGCTTTTTATGATGTGCGCACTATCTAATTCTGCATGTGATATTTACCTATGTGTTGTATGCTATGTATTATGATTGCTATGGTTACTGCCTTTGTTAACGAATCGGGGGTCTCTTTGGAAGCGGTCTCTCTATCTTTCAGGATAGAGGAAAGACTTGCCACCACATACCCCTCTCAGACCCTGCTCTTCAGCGGGATACACTGGGTATGTTTGTTTATTTGTTTAATTGTTATTATTGGTCATGCTTTTAATAGCGTCCTGATTATTATTGATGAATAGATGATTTGTCGCACTGTTTAGTAGTTTAACCTTGTGGTGTTTGTTTTCTAGGAGCTTCCTGTTTGGCTACGTCCATATGCTCATAGAGCTTGGGCTCGTGCGTTTCATTCAAGTATGTTATGGAATCCTCAGTTATTTATTCATTTATTTTTTTTGTTATTTTTAAAGCAAAAGGATTGTTCGTAAGAGCAAATAAAGACGTCTGAAACATTTAATTTCAAGTAACAAACTATGAGCTATTGTCATTCTCTTTTTAGACCTGGAAGAAGTGGCCTTGCCCCTGGATCAATATGCATCACTTAAAGATTTTTCTGTCCGCTCTTTAAAAGAAGGTTGCAGGCCAGTTGATTCTGACCCACATAGTCTGGTAACTGGTAACCAGCTGCTGTATATCTTCATTGTTACTTTTGTTTTATACTTTATTCCTTGTTTTACAATTGGAGGTTACAAAATGAGGTGGCAGGCAGGTTACATAGTGATCAAAACAGGCCATTTCTAGCACAGGAATAGGTTGGCTCAGGATAATCTGCAAACACTTTCTTGTCCTTCAAAGTTATAAATTGTTAGAGCGTTAATTATGATTATTTAAATCACTGAATATATCGATTCAGGAGGTTGTATGCATTAAAGAACAGACTTTGGGTGATTCTTAACTGTTAGGATCACAAATAGTACGAACACACAATAGAGAACAATAAACAATAACAAAGACACTAGAGATTTATAGAGGTTCGGTCGCGGTATGCAACCTACGTCCTTTGGGGCAACTAGGGTTTTCTTTTATCAAGTGATAAAGATTACAAGTACAATGAGATGTATATAGACTACAATTAGGGTTTATCCCTTTAGTTAATAATCTAACTTAACTAGGCCTATTTAGAACTTGGGCCGGCTGAGCCCAACTGCTCCAAATTTATTCACCCGAAGCTTACACCCAACATTAACCTGTTCCACCAATCCACCCTCATGCAGCCTGTTCTAATGTTCTTCTAAACGTTTTGATTTTATATTATTTTTATGCAAATATAACCCAAATCAACTCATTCTTAAGTACGTGGTTGACATTGTAAAGTCTACATACATATATGAACTTGTTAGTAATTTAAATTTTCAAATTGCAGATCAGTCCTGTTGATGGTACCATTGTAAGAGTTGGAGAGCTGAAAGAAGGTGTTATGATAGAGCACGTTAAAGGGTTTTCATATTCTGTCTCTTTTCTATTAGGTGCAGGCTCATTTCTCCCTCTAATGGCTGCTGAAGATCATGAACAAGATGGTAGTCAGCAAGAAAACAATATCAGGGATGAAAGTTCTAAATCTTGGTGGAGAATTTCGTTGGCTTCTCCAAAACTTAGGGAGTCTTCTTCATCACGGTGAATATTATATTTTAATGTCTTCTTGTTATTTAATTTTATTGTTCATTTCAAAAATTGTGTATTAGTTATAATCGGTTTGTTGGTAGCCATGTAACATGGTTTTATGTTCATTGCAGTCCAATGAAAGGCCTTTTTTACTGTGTTATTTACCTGAGGCCAGGAGACTACCATCGGATTCACTCACCAGTTGATTGGAATATACTTCTACGGCGCCATTTTTCTGGTAATATTAGTTGTAAAGTCATCTTAATAGGCTAAAAACCTAAGGAAGTTGAACGATCAAATATAGAAGTGGCAAAAAATGGACCGTCAGATGGGATGGGTTTGGGTCAAAGCCGTGGTTTTGGGTCGACTCAAGACACTTTTGTCCATTCTTTTGACAAAGTAAATGGTGTTTTATATGACTACAAAACCTAAATTCGTACAATACAAATCTAACTTTTTGCAATGCATTAAAAAGGTATTTGGGTAACTCTTGACCTGTTATAGAAAAAAGATAACCCAAATTAACACCTTTAAAGAGAAGATAGAAATATCTGGCCAAATCGGATGGATTTTGTTTTTGTCTGGATTTGTTTTTTCAATGTGTTTTTAATGAATAAGTCTAGTGTGCATGTTGCCCCTGTTGAAACTCAAATATAATATACTTTTGTTTCTCTTACAGTATTTGTTTGCTTCAAATGTTTTGCATAGCATTTAGTAGAAGATATTTGCGTTTCATTATCCTGCGCACACTAGTTGCGTATCTTGAATTGCATACTATTTAGTTAAAATAATGCATATCTAACTCAATAGCTCATAAAAGTATTTTGTTTTTGTTGTTGCATATATATACCCATATGTATAACGAAGTTATATTCATATTTAGTTAACCTAATCTGTTTAACCAATGGATGTTACCTTCTCTTCAGGTCGGTTGTACCCTGTGAATGAACGTGCTACCAGGACTATAAAAATCTTTATGTCGAGAACGAAAGGGTAATTCTCTTTGAGATCAGTTATAATCTACTGATTTGTCTCCATCCTTGTGTATTTCCATATAATTAGTTAACTTTAATCACTTGACAGTGTTTGCTCTTACTTGATTTAACTATGTTATTCATTACCAGGTTGTACTTGAAGGTAAATGGCAAGAAGGTTATATAGCAATGGCTGCAATTGGTGCAACAAATATTGGCTCTATTGAGGTTTGTATGATCTTTTTCTTATCTATCCTTCCTTTTTTTCCTTTTAGTTTCTTCTACATTTGAAACGAAACAGTAAAAGCGTCATACTGTTTGGCTTTCCCCTCCTTGAAAGGTCGTTCGACTGTGTAACATGTCTTCTACCTTTTTCAAAGAAATCTCTAAATAATTATTATGTCAAATATAATTACTAAAACAATATTATACATTAATAATCTATCTTTGGATAAAGTATAATTGGTAACAAGGTGGGTAAAACAGTGCAAGTCGACAAACATACAGCTAGAAAGACAAGGGGAAAATTTGCATGTGTAAACGTTGAGTAGGTGACTTTCAACTTGTTTTATCTATTTCGTATTTGGCAATCTTTTTAATTGACCAATGTGAGATAAAAATAAACCAAAATCTGACACATATGAAAGCAAGTGGATCAAAAGCTTTACTTATTACTGATCACTTGGTTCTGAAAACATGTTTTGCAGCTTTTCATTGAACCTGGTTTGAAAACAAACCAACCAAGAAAGAAATTGCTCCAATCAGAAGCTCCTGAAGAACGGGTGTATGAACCCGAAGGCACTGGAGTGTTGCTCAAGAAAGGAGATGAGGTTAGACTATTTCGTCAACGCAAACTTTAATGTGTAATAAATTCATAAATATTTTTCAGAACTTGGTATAATATCAAACACACTGATATGTAAATATACCAATTTTCAAAATTTTGACTTGTATACTTCTTCCTTAAAACGTGTATTATTATTAGGACACGAGTTTGGAGTGTAAGGAGAAAGAGAAGGGTATAATATTCAAATTAGATTGTTTTCAATGAAATGCATAAACATGAAGATACTATGGGTAAAACCCTTGATAGATAAATTATACATGTCCACGGTTGATATGATTTAAAACTAAAGATCATATGTTTCAGGTAGGAGTGTTTAATATGGGATCAACAGTGGTGCTAGTTTTCCAAGCTCCTGCATTGAAAAAACATGAAGATCAATCTTCATCAGAATTCAGGTTCTGTGTTGAAAAAGGCGATAAAATACGAATGGGAGAAGCTCTAGGGCGGTGGCATGATCTTTAAATGTTTATATATATTTGTGACTGAATTCCGGTTCATGATTTTTAACTGTATTTTGGTGATGTTATTGATTGCGGGGAATTAGGATACAACTATTGGAATGATTTAGAAAAGATGAGCATGCTATAACTAAATACAGCTTCAGCCTATTTACCAATCTGAATTAACGAATTCAGATTATATGAAATCGGGTAAAATCAAAAGACGAGTTGAGTCAAGTTGACATGGTGCAATTCAGCAGTATAACAAACTTTATTTTTTAAGCTTAATGAATCAATCAAGGTTTTCGAGCTCAGTTTCTTCACCCAACTTGACTCGACTTGACACTTTCGAGTTTTAATCTTAACTCAGCATGACCAATCAATTGAACGTATATTTGGCTTTTAGTTAGTAAAAAAGAGAATATTACTACGGTGATAGGCTAAAGGGAGACGTGAAACTAAAGAGACGTATAATTAGCATAACCCATTTGAATAGTCAAGCTCTGACTCAAAGGCCTTCTTGACTATCTCAGCTCATATCGAGTTAATTTCATAGTATCTCTTTAGCATGTCTCTTGACATAACGCACACCAAGTGAACCAAACATTTTATGCACTCTTGTGATCGGGGATTCTCGTTGATATTCATGCTAGGGTTTTGGGTTATTATATAGCTAGATGAACCAAATCACCATTCAAGACCTGACAAGGCCTGACTTCCAAGACCAGCGATGATTGAATTCCAAACATTAGTGAATCAAAAGTTATCAAAGTCACAATATCAATTCAATCAATTGTTGAGTCAAGAATTGACATTAAAGACAATGATCTAAGTAGTTAATTTTCCGTAATTTCGGTTTTTTGTAATGTTTAAAAGGCCTTCAACATAAGCAACGATTTAATTGCAAAGTTTAGCAATCCAACTTGTGACACAAACCGAAGTCACAACCCCTTTTGACTTGTAACCCAACCTGCCAATAATTTTGCAAATCATTGTTGGTAGGAGGATAGACTGAATTTTTCATAAACGAGTATGGAGAAATACATCCAATTAAAAACTCAAATAACACTCACAAGTACACAAGTATGCCGATTCTAGAATTGAACTCAGATGCTTGAATGTCACAAATCAGATTTTGAGCTTAAAGCATCTACATTAACGTTTACATTCTCTGTGTGCGCTATTAGCTCAAAGTCTCTCTTCTTTGTGTCCAACTATGTGTTCCACGCCTTTGCCTCTCTATATCATAACTTTACTCCTGAAACAACAATCACATTCTCACTTTAGTAATAGATCCTCATTTGACACAATCACTTAAGATTCACTTTTAACCGTTAAAAACAACACTTGTATATGTACAAGCAAACCCTGAGACTTGCAGAACTTCAGTTCAAATCTCTCACTAATACTACTACTGAATTCATGACTCCCTCTACACTGTCAAAACATATAGCTAACATGTTGAATTTTATGCCTACTAATTAGAGGTGGCAACAGGGCAGGTTGTGTAACAGGTCAAGTTGGATTGACTAGTAAACACATTTGGATCAACCTGTTTAGTAGTTTTAAAAATAATTAACCTGCAAACCTTAATTACAAAACCAATATAATGACGTCAAAAAAGTCTTTGAATAAAAAGATTAAAAAGGTTGTATGCATTATCACTTGACCCGTTATCCTTTTAGGTAATATTTATGATTTTGTTAGATAGAACACAACCCAAATCGACCCATTCATACTAATTAGATCAAAATAGCCAATCTCCACCAAAAATACTCCATTTCAGTAACTAGAGTCCACTCTGCAAACAAAAAGAAGGAACGAAACATAAATATTCCGCAATAGAAATCCAACTCACACAGAATAGTATAAAGTCCTCATTTTATCACTCAAAGTCAACTGCAACCTCAACCTCCACCAACAATTACCAATTTTATACTTTATATTATTGTAGGTCTGAGTTATAGTTCACAGAACTCATTCTATCAACAACTAGCTCCAATCCTTGTCTCATAATTTCTGAAAGTTGATTATTATAAAGCAGAATAAGCCAGTCAGCAAGGCTAGTAGCTTATATCATGTTTAAAGACAGCACATGCGGAACTTCCAAGTATGATTCCTATAATGCACAAATGGAAGGCCTTGTTACCCTCAGTTCTCATACCCTCTTACTTTTCAACAAAGAGTTGGAATCACAGATCATCTTTGCCCACAACTCATCTTCTGAAACGGCATACAAAACCTTAGGCCAAGTTCTTCATATTTTGTTACTTTTACTGATCACGCTAATTAATTAGTTTACTTACTCTCTCTCCTCTCTATTTCTCATAACAAGTTTCGTACACATTTATAGATCAAAGAATTATAGTGAACCTAGACGTGTGAAGTTTACACATAAATCCAAAGATACGCATAAAACAATGTTGTATTTCAACAGTCATGTTGATATCTTAGATGAATACACAAATAATTGAATAATTTTTATTGGTTATTCCACAGTTTGTGGTTTTGTAAAGGGTCCTCCCGTGTGTACACACACACACACCTCACGGCAACTCAGACGCTGGGTTCTCATCTGGTACTTAATGCCAATTCATATTAACTGGTTCATATCTATGTTACATGTTGATTTGTATTTATTTCCATTCATGATGTTTAACACCTTCTTACACTTTCAGACAATACTCTGTACTCAAAAGATTCCACTTCATGCTAGGCCTTAGTCAACATAGAGTTTTTCAATCTCTTCTTAACCAAATTCAACTCAAGCAGATGGATTGGTAGGAGTGTACAATGCAAATACCAAACATAAATACAAAACCCTAACTAATTCTTCCATAATGGAGTAAAATAAGCTCACATCGTAGAACACACTAGTTTTAATTGCATTTCCGGACTGTAAACTCAAGAGCTTGAGAATCAACACTGTTATCTACTAAAATTGAGAAGTAAAAAGAAGAGCACACCTACGTCTGTTTCGCGAAAGGAGAAGACGAGGGAACTCGTTTGTTGCGGAACATCATATAACCTAGGGGCAAAACGACGCCGATCATCATGATCGCCGATCCGATCAGGTATCTCATGGGACTTGGTGGTTCCACCTCCAACACGAAGCTATTCACCTGCAGAATTTACTCAATTTAGACCTAACAGGTTCGATTCAATAATAAGCACAGTAAGATGAGATAACAGATGTTTAATTGTGTGTGTGTGGGGAGTGGATGAACCCTAGATCTACTTAGAATGTGAATCGAGAGACACACTTACCGGCATCGTTGATCGTTGGGTGGTATCCGATCGACGAAATGTGAGAATTTGAGATCGATGACGGCCTTTGTAGATCAGGGCTTGTTTGAATGATTAAATCCAAGTTTCATTCTAAATCTTACGATATAAAACAACTAGTCGGGTTTAACAAATAAAATAAAAATTATTAATTATAAAATAATATACTAAAACATGTTATTATTGAAATTATGTATTATTAATAAGGGTGAAAAGCATATTTCCCCCTCTAAAAATGATTAATTGCATATATACCCAACCAAAAAATTTAAATGCATATATCCCCTTTTTAAACTTTATAATGGCAAATACACTCATTTTCATTAAAAAAATTTTATGTAATGACTAATTTACCCTTATTCTTATTAAAACTTCATAATTTGCAAAATTCCCCTTATTAAATTGTCAATATAGTTCTTTAATTTATACTTTATAACTCAAAGTTCCCCTTATTCTTATTAAAGTGCAAGATGTTTTTATACGTTATCATTCAAGTGACTCGTATTTAATATAATACACAAGAATGAAAAAGGTCCCACAAAATATATAATGAAGATAAGGCATTAATCCATACATTATCACCAAAAAATATTCAAAGATTTGGCATAACAATAACCAAAAAACCAAAATCAAATATCAAAATTTTAATCCAAATACCAACAATAACCAAAATATTCAAAGATCTTGAGATGCCAAATTTTTGCTAGTTTTTTATGGTGTCCGTACTCGCCACAACGCCACATTTATGTCTTTTTTTTGATGGTTCATCACTTGCTTTAATCCTATTCTTTCTTGGTCTCCCAGGAGGCCGTTTGATTTTAGGTGCGTATATCATCTCCCCGGTCCGCACCCATTGATTCTTTGTAGCATAGGAGCAACTTCTAGAGCATAAGCCAATTTATATTTCTCAATCGTGAAGTAAGGATCTACAAACTTATCCCATTCTTCCCTTATGAATGCAATAAAAGCAGATGCATGTATACATGGAACACCTCTGACTTGCCAAACCCGACAAGTGCAAGTTCGCTCATCAAGTACGACCTCCCAACGTCTTTCCCCATATTTGACTTCGGCTCGATTTTCACCACCTCTACATACTTCGTACTCACCAAGATAAAAACTATATTAACAAATTTCACACAAATTTAAAACAATTAATTTAGAACAAAATATATAAACTACATTAACTTTGAAGATTTGTTTGAGATAACTCTTAATTTAGGTACTAGTGCACCCTTCCATTGGTTTAGAATCCTCGTTTTTTTGTCTAATCGTACCATAATCTTTTCCATAATGGAATCAAGGAGGTCAAGAACCGGCTTATAACGCAATTCACCAATCCAAGAATTAAATGCCTCAGATATGTTGTTAGTAAAGTAATCACACTTGCATGTTGTCCCAAACTTGGATCGGCTCCATATTTTGTTGTGATTCTCGGTAATATACGCCAACGCTTTTTTATTTGTTTCACCTATTTCAGTTAATAATCTATCATGCTCGATAATACTATAAGTTCTTGCAGCCCGCCACAAAGTTCTACTAAAAAAGTCCCCACGAAAGTGTTTCTTGAAATTGCTAGACAAGTGTCTTATGCACTCTCTATGCTCAACGTTTGGGAAAACTAGTGTCACTGCAATTTCCAAACCTTTTTGCATGTCAGATGATACAACAAGACCATTAGGTGTTCCAATTGCTTTCCTAAGTAATTCAAGAAACCAAATCCATGAATTTTTATTTTCTGATTCTAATATACCATAGGCTACCGGAAATATAGAACTGTTACCATCAACACTTGTTGCAGCGACTAGAACCCCATTGAACCTCCCTTTTAAATGACATGCATCAAGAGCAATATAAGGGCGGCAACCATTAAGAAATCCCATCGAACAAGCTCTCAATGAAATAAAAAACCGTAAAAAGAGTTTCTTGTCGCCATCTTTTTCATACTCAATGTCAACAACACTTCCCGGGTTTTGAAATAATAGTTCTTTGAAATCGTTCATTTTCATGAAAGAGTCTTCCCACTTACCAAAAATTTCATCATAAGCTTGGTCTTTACCTCTACGGACTTTATCATACGAAACATCAACATTATAATTCTTCATAACCCACTTCTGAAGTTCTTTGGCAGAGACATCTCCATCAGACTTTAGCTTATCTTTCACCACACTAGCAATCCATCCTTGAGATGCAACTTTGTTACCACCCTTGTTGCTTCTAATGCAAGAATGTGCTTCTACAAATGTCTTAACCTGTATATAATTCCATACATATTTATAAACACAAAAAATAGTTAATAATTTGTAAGAAAAATAATAAAGTTACCTCGAATGTAATTCCATCTTGCTTGAGAGAGGCATGTATTCTCCATTTACAATCTTTGTCTACACACTTTGCTGTGACTCGTGTTGGCTCATTTTTCTCAAGAAAGTATTCAAATTCATTAATCAAAGCATAATGAATCAATGCTCTTCTAAACATGTTAACATTGTCAAATGTTGAATTCACTTTGATGGTTGGACTTTTCTTGCTAAAAGTTTCCTCTTGAAAATTATGCATCTCAAATTCACTATTAGAACTATAATGGCTATGATAGCTTTCATCGCCTAAGGAATACTCTGATTCATCATCAACTTCATCTTCACCCCTAAAACAAACATACACAATTAATACTAATTCTGGTGCACATCATATTAATGTCACTTGGAAACAAACATTTACCTTTGGTCCCTTGAAGATGTCTCGACATTATCAGATTTCTCAGGATTATCACTAGTTGTCACATGTAGAGTTGATTCTTTTTCCGTTGTCACATAAACAATTACTTCTTTGTCTACCTTATACATGTTGAGCATCAATTGGAAGCTCTCATGAGAATCAAGCTTGATAAAAGATTGATCCGTGACATACTTGTCAACAAAACAAAGGGACATAACAAGATTCCTATTTAAGGGATAATGCTTTGTAACCTCTTCAATTAAATCACTAAAGTTATAGATGTATGTGTCAATGTATATACATTTTTGGTAGCCAAAACAATATCTTTTCCTACATGAATTCTTAGCAAACCGAAAGTAGCCTTCGTATTTTAGTTTTATCTTATGCTTTGATGGTCTTTCAACAACATTTGTCTCTAGTGTTGGTGATTGAACCATAATCTCGGGTACACTTGAAGAAATTAGATGAAATTAGAGCTCGTAATTATAACCTTTCAAACACAGATCAAAATCCCAAACACATGGCGACTGTGAAATTCTAACCAACAATCAGCTGAAATTCTAACCTGAAATTCTAACCATAAATCAAATTCTAACCAACAAATGCTGAACGCCCGACGACGGGAAACGATTTGGACCAGAAATCAACTGAAATTCTAACCTGATTCCCGAGGATTGGGGTGGGATTTTGAAACCTGATTCCCGAGGATTGGGGTGGGATTTTTCTAAGCTGAAATTATATTGGGTATATATGCTATTATATTTTTTGATTGGGTATATATGCATTTAAGTTATATTTGTAAGGGTATATATGCAATTGAACATTTTGTTTTTTCAAAGATAAATTAAACATTTTGTTTCAAAATTTCGTTTTAAATTTTTTTTACTTTTAAAAATGCCCTTACTATAACTTCCTATTTTAATTATTTTTTTATAAAAATTTACTTTTGGAAAGCCAGTTTTAAAATATTACGCAAAAATAGTTTGATTTTTAGAAAATAGTTCATTTTATAAAAACCTATTTCTATAGAAATAACATTAATAAAAAGATATTTTTTTTAACTTATTAAAAAACTAATTACAATGTAAAAATAAATAATATTATTAGTAATTAATAGGAAAGAGAAGCATAAAAGTTTGATAAGAATGAATGTGATGCTGACATATGATACCCTCATTTACCATTTTATTAGAGTAGAAGATTCTTTTGAAGGTGGTGTTTTCTTCATTTATTAATGTCTAATGAGGAAGAAAACCTGGCTTTTATGGGTCCTGATATTAAAAATTACGATCTATAAATCGACACTCCTAATATGTAGAGTAGAGCATCATACACGGTGTATAGGTCCCCTTAATTAATACATGGCATTTTCAACTCAAATTAGTCAATTCCAAAAACATTATGCGTATCATTGAGGGCCATACACAACAACGTATAGACCTTGCAGACGACAAAATTAGGTCTTATCAAATCCGTCTTTTTAAGAACTATACATGACGCATAGCATTTTACGCCATGTACAAGCGTGACACGTATATTTATTAAGGGTAGTACATCTGACAGCTATACGTGATCTATCACGTATGATGTATAGTGTCATACAACACGTTAGGTTTCAGTCGTACTACCCTTGACAACTATATATGCCAGGCCTATATGTGGTATATAGTGCTATACATCACATATAACTCTTTTATTCAACATGAGTGTTTGTTTTAGAATTATTAAATGCGACACAAGATTCCTTTAAAATTATATAAACGAATTCGTTCTCTTAAAATTTCATACGATTTCAAACGTCTCTTCACGATTACTTCCAATTTTTTATATTCTCTCAAAATTTCATTCGTATTCCTTCGTTAATTGTGTCGTTCTAAGATAGTAACTATTTCTTTAGCGAACGTTCTTCCAAATATTCAAATGTTTTATACATGGCAGATAACAATCAAGAGGAGCATATGTTCAATCTTCTCACGAGACACTACTGTGTGTATTTGAACGAAGTGTATGTTCCGGACAATAAACCTTCTTACCCGCAACAAAACAATTAGGAGTTCATGTTTAAAGGTGAACCATCTTCTTACTTGAGCAAAGCAATCAGGAGTTTGGTTTTGGCAGTTATCCAACTTATGACTTGCAACAAAGTAAGCCAAAATTCATGTCGGGTGATGAATGTCATAACACGAAACTAAGGTTTAAAATTAACCAAGATTTTTTATCACTCGAGGAGTTGGTCGGTGGGGTAGTTAGTAGGGGACGTGACAATGGTTACGTTATTATTACCTAAAAATCAAAGAAAAAAGATGGATAGGTCATGAAGGTATGATTTATCTATGATCGTCATGACGAACACTAGAGTACAACCACCCTTAGACGGTCTAGCAACAAAAAAATCAAACGTCTATTGAAACTGGTAGTAATATATGACAAAAATCATCGTTCGTGATAATTAGAGGTAAGGAATAATGAACATAATCATGATCCCACTGAACATATGGAGGGACACCCATTTATAAGAAGGCTTTCGCAAAACAAATACAATCTGGTGGAAATGCCAACTAAGCAGAACACGGAGCCCCGTAACATATTGTCAACAATAAAGAATCAGATCCCCAACAACCTACGACCTATCCAGTAACAAATTATGAATTAAAAATTTGTTGACTATCAATTTTAATGCAGGTACCAAAATCCCACTAGATGCTGTTGACGTCTTTTGGACGAAGCTTGATAAACTTAAACCATCATTTCTAGTGGACAAAGAACTTGATGCTGAAGAAGAGATATAACGCTTGAAGCAACAAATTATGAAACCACCTACTGGTAGTAAAATTTAGTATGGTGGAAAAAATCAAAGCAGTTGTATCTATGAAAATCTAACAAGAAAGGCTCAGTGGTTGAAACAGATATTCACAAGCGACCAATGTTGAAGGTTCAACATTGGAAGCAACATTCATCACAAAACACATGTGACATGCCAAGACATAGCTTGTTTATAAGGTCACACATTACCGGAAGAATAAGCTCAGACGTGAAACCACAAAAGCCCAACATGTAACATTGTTTTCTAACGTCTTCTAAAGTAAAAAAAGGAACATATGGTGTTCTTGGGCTATCATAAATTATACTGAATTTTTATCAATTATGGGGGATTAACACCTAAAGAATATTAACAATCTAAAGAATTAGATTTCATCTATATTTCATCAGTACATCTCACATATATACGATGTCCAACCCAATGGTAATTGTGATTTTTGATATGTAGCTTTGGGTTTAGGATTTCATGAAACAAATTGAGTTTGGGTGCGGTAACAACTTTTAAAAGTATTGGACGAACACGAAGCAGAATATAGAGAAGCTTTTGACAATTTGTTCAACAAACAATATGATGAGTCACGTCACACTATAAATTGACTGGAAGTAGAACCTGCACCTAAACGACATTGGTTGATAATGCCATACATGGAAATCATGATTGCTCAAATGTAGTGTCATTGTTCACTTTTTAAGCAATAAATTTTGCCAAATGTTATTCTCCAAATGGGTTGGTCCGACAATTTTGATACCCCATCATGTTATGTCGTTTGCTCATTTAAACAAAAACTATTCGTCTATATTAAGTTAGATGGAGACAATCTAATGTCTACATTGAGTAATTTTTGGCTTCTTATCCGAGACGTACCTGCAGCATAATGGGAAGTTATGTATAAGCTTCAAATTTTACAGCATAACACGATAATAAATAGTATCAGACGAACCCCAGATTATATCAATTTATTTTAATTGAAATTTTGTAATAATTTTAAATTTATTAATTTATTAATTTATTCGAGTGTTACATTTCTCTATTTATCTATACTTGTTTTGTCCGTAACGTATATATTTAAAAATAATTTATGAAGAAGAGGGAGAGGATTTTAAAAAGGCTATATGTCTCATATATGTGTACCCACGTATAGCTATCTACGCCACGAAGAGGTGTAAAGGTGATCAAAATGTTGGTTGTTTTGGAAAAAAATAACTCATACGTGAAATATAGAACCATACGCCATGTATAGTTACAAAATGGCACCCCGTACGTAAGGAAATGTTTTTTTTTACCCCTGTCATATCCCAATTCACAAGCACAACCTGCAGTACCATGATACACAATTATAGACAACGGAAGACTTAACATTCAAGAGCATAATCTACACTGAATTAAAACTTTTAACAATACAAACATAATCCAAACATCATTGCGTCGTAATCCTCAAACACAACATACAAATACTACCCCAACCGGTGGTAACCTAGTCTCTATCCTCTATATGAAAATCTTATTCAACTCTAATATTTAAATCTCGTTAACCTAGCTAGTGCCTTCCAACACTTTATGCACAACATTTTTATATATTAGGGCTTCTATAACTCTTTATTTAGTTTGAGATATGCTTAACCTAAGTTTGGTTCTAGATTGTTTTTCACTTTGTTTCGCTTCTGGTTTTCGTAACGGTTCATCACGCTCTCATTCTTCAATACTTGGATATATTACCAATGTTACCATATATCCTTCACCAACCCAAACCACCACATCTCTCTTTCTAATGCGTCAATCACGCTTTTTGGGCTGATGGTTACAACCCCTATATACGTCGTATGATGCTATACGACGCATATAAAGTGGAGGTGGTGATTATTTAAATTGAGGGGGTTCTTGTTAACGGGACCCATTTTATTATATTTTCACCACCACATATCTAAAGTAATATCGACTCTATAAGGGTGGTGAGGTATCATGTTTTAAACCACCTAAACTCAATCACTCCGCCTGCAACTCAAAACTGAAGTTTTTTTTACCTAATATAAAGGGGAATTATTTTTTAACCCTTTAAACTCATCATATTTTTAACTAAAAATATCAAAACATACTTTCATTGGTAACTTAAAAATAGAAGTTACAGGTTACTAAAACAAACAAACAACTACTCGACATCTAGGTGACTCACATGCTCTAGGCGGCCAATATACTCGGTTAGATCAGCCCAAAGATATCATATACGGTTCTTCTTCTTATGCTATGACGTCAGCGGCAATTAATGCAAGAAATTGTAAATCGTAATCGTCGCTTTGCAGAAGTGAATAGTCGGTACTCGAAGAGGAGATGCCCATTATGACTTCTTTTTGAAAAGAGTAAATTACTATTTTGTCCCTGTGGCTTGGTCATTTTAACCGTTTGAGTCCAAAAATGAATTTTCTAACAAATCAAGCCCTATAGTTTGTATTCTATAACTATTTTAGTCCAATACACTAACAGAGTTAGATTTTTCAGTTAGTTTTTGATAAAATAACCAAAATACCCTTGGACTGAAATGATTATTTTTAATAACCTCAGGAACCAAAAACGAAATTTACTCTCTCACACAAACATATTATATATATATGTGTTATATACACGGAATTTTTTTATTTTTATTTTTCAAATTTTTTTACATTTTAATTTTAAATCGCTCGGTTTTAAACGTCGTATTTAAACCATTCATTTTATCTAACAGAAAAATTAAAATCGTTTGGCTTATTATACTTTTTATTTAAACTGTTAAGCTACTTAAATGTCCTTTTAATCTATTTGTTTTATTTAAACCGCAAATTATTTTTTAATTGTTATTTTATTTAAACGCGTTTTTTTAATCGTTCAAATCTATTACGCTTCTTTGTAAATTTTTTGTATTTATACATGTTTTTCATTATTCGGCTAGTTTAAACATAATTTTATCATGTTCTTTTATTTGAACGTCTTTTTACTATTCGTTTATTAAATGCTTTCTTTTTCAAAAATTCATTTTATTAAGCATCTTTTTTCCCTTTTTATATTTTGTCATAAATTTATGTCATTTGTATTATTTTAAGGATTAACTTGAGTTTTGATTATTACAATTGGGGCTTTTACGATATTAAAATTATATGTTTTTAGTTTATTTAAACTTTTTAAGTTAATCGTTGCGTTTGAATAACAATCGATTTGAAAGACGTTCAAATAATGCAAACAAGTTTAGAAGGAAGTTTAATTTGTTGAACGGTTTAAAAAGCTATTTAAATAAAACATTTGAAAAGCGAAAAGATTTTAAAAGATATTTAAGTAAGATGAACGATTAAAAAATAAATTTAAAAAGCCGAATGATTATAAAAATATGTTTAAAAGCCAAAAGATTTTAAAGCCGAACAATTTGAAGATTAGTGATTTTAAAAATTGTTTAGAAACCAACCTTTTAAATTTTAAAAACCAATTGTATAAAGAGTGATGTTTGAAAACCAAATGGTTTATAAACACTTAAAAATGTTTTTTAGTAATTAAATTATCAATTTAAAATCCAAACGGTTTAAAAATATATTTTTAAAACTTTAAAAAATAAAAAATAAAAATATTTTAACATATACACACATATATAGTCAAACAGCTAAATAATTTTAACAGGTTGGTTTGAAAAAGAAAGCTTTTTAATAAACAAATAGTAAAAATACGTTCAAATAAAAGAGCGATAAATTACGTTTAAACGAGTCAAATAATTAAAAATATGTATAAATACAAAAAAATTTAAAAGAAGCTTATAGAATTGAACGATATATATATAATACAAAATAAATAATAATATAATATATTTTATATATATATAATATAATATAAAATATAATATAATATATATATAATACAAAATAAATAATATAATATATTTATATATAATATAATATATATATAATAATATATATATAATACAAAATAAATAATAATATAATATATATATATATATAATATATTTATATAATATATATAATATGTTTATGTGAGAGAGTAAATTACATTTTTGGTCCCTGAGGTTATTAAAAAATAACCATTTCAGTTGAAGGGCAGTTTGGTCATTTTATTAAAAAATAACTGAAAAATCTAACTCTGTTAGTGTATTGGACTGAAATAATTATAGAATACAAACCATAGGCTTGATTTGTTAGATAATTCATTTTTGGACTCAAATGGTTAAAATGACCAAACCATAGGGACCGAAATAGTAATTTACTCTTTTGAAAATTATAGGAGTGGGGTGCATGTTATGGTAATTAAATACCCACCCCCTCCCCCACAAAAAAAATTGTCTCCACCTTCAACGTTTAAGAAAATTATGGCTATATGAGGTGTGGTTTCAATGGCTTGTGAATTAAATCTGGTGGGTTGGCGGAGGTGTTACCTGCCTACCCCTCGGACTTGTGAGCCGATTCCAATTACACCCTATTCGCCCTAATATCTAAGTCGAGTTATAATATTTTTGTTAACTATGTTAAAAACAAGTTTTATAACACTCACCTTTAGACATATTATTGTTTATTAGACGCTATTAGTAATATAATTCAACTTGATGTTAACTTGGTAGTTTAGGAGCAAGGAAATAAAAAGATATTATACATTATTAATAATATAATTCAACATGATGTTAACTTGGTAGTTTAGGAGCAAGGAAATAAAAAGATATTATACATTATTAATAATATAATTCAACATGATGTTAACTTGGTACTTTGGGAGCTAGAAAATAGAATGATACTATTGATTCGGTGTTTGTTTCATTTCAAATCTTATTAAGAAAATCAATTGGAAGGAAATATAGTTAATAAAAAAAGAGTATATCGTGTATAATATTCCCCCTCAAATAAATACACGTCTGTAAGTCAACACACATCAATCTTATTTATAACTTCTTGACTTATCTTGGATATAGTTGTCTTTGATTTTGATTGTTGCATCCTACGTTATCAGTTATCACCACGTAGCATAGTCAGGCTTCTTTTATCGACTCTGCACTGACAACCATCCCGTTTTCTCATTTTCCCTGTGTGACATATTAATGTCACATCAAATTTTCCTATTTTTCCCACTTTAGTTTTTCTAATTTTTCCCCATTCAACATGGTGTCATCCTAGTTTCTCTGTTTTCCTATTTTTTAAAAAAATGGTTAGGTTATGCACAAGTGAATCCCGGTGAAAATTCACCGAGTGGTAGCTCCATGCTACCAAGGGTGCGGTGTTCTCGATCGACCCCGGTTTTTCCTGGGTAACTCCCTGATTCTCTCCATCTCCACTCCGTGCCCCTAATTAATACTCTTCTTGAATATCTCGTCTCATTGGTAATCATGTCAGTTGGATGTTGAGCTCTACACCTGTCTAATAAGTATTCTCCATTAGCGTACTCAGTTAGTTAAAAATCTTGTATTTTTCTCATAAAATAATCTCATGTCTAGTGTCCCCCTATAACACCTTACCGTTTATTTTACGCAATTAACAACATATTTTAGGATAATGTTAAGCAAGTAATCGAGGGCCTGTAAGATATATTGATGCTACTGGATCAATTGTGTTGTTTTGTTAAACCTTTACCAAGAAAAACTAATGGGCTGGAAAAACTTAGCGATGGAAAAAAGAGTATGACATGTTGTATTTGAGTTATATTCCGCTAGCACGTGTACAACGAATGTAATGTGATGAATGATGATATTTATAATCTTTATTACTATATTATTACTATATTACTATATAATACATAAACTTAGGGTAAAAACCATATTTCACCTGTTTTATAAGACGCTCCTGTCAGTCTTCTTCTTGTTTACGCCTTCCCATTCACTCCCCTTGAATCACCCATTGCCCTCGCCTGTTCATTTGTAGAACTGAAACAAACAATTAAAGGCATCATTCAATGAAGCAATTCAATCATCTAATTTGTGGAGCTATAATTGAAGTCGTCATTCAATTTGGGGAGGAACTGAATGAATGGGATGAAGCCCACTTACACATGAAAAATGGGCATTTAAACCCTAAAGATCACAAGGATCACCCTCATTATATTAGTATAAAATTAGTGCCTTATCCTCCGTATGATCTGCTTTTCATTGTGTTCTTTAGCTTGTATTTCTTCCTCACCCCCACCTCTTCCGTGCACTGCCCTACCACCGCCGCTGTTGATCGGTTTCTTATCTACCGGTGATTTCCCCTTCTTGTAAGATGCTCCTTTAGCCATGCCTCGCTCACCCTCAGTGACCTTCACATCTACCTTGCTGGCGTCGATTACGCCTCATTGACAGGCCGTCATTGAATGTTGGAGTAATAGACACCACTGACATCCCCGACGTTCCACTGTTCCTCCATTCAATTTCTGGGTTTCTTGGGATAAAATCACATATATTGTTTGATCTTTCTACTCGATCTCAAGATCAAAAAGGTGCGTAGTATCCCTACTCATCTTTTTAATCCGTTATTTGTATAGTGATAGGAATACGATTAGCATTCATCGATGAAATTTATGCATTAGACAATTTTAATTCATTGATTTCTACTAGAATTTAAATCATTTGATAAGTATACTTTTTTAAATTCAATTTTTGTTAAATCACATTACATCTTTATGCTTTTTTTGTTTATAGATTACACGAAACTGAGCATCGATAACTGAAGTAAATGAATTAGGTTTTGTTTGTTTTGTGTTGATTAGGTGTAGGTATACCAACATGCTCAAAACCATTCCTTTTTTTCTGAGATAATTCTAATTCTTGTTATCTCAACAATTGGCAAAATGATGGTGTTTTATGTGATTACAGTATGTTCATTATGAAAGCTCATTATATTCATTTGAGTTGATCTAATATTATACAACTAATAATTTGACACATTTAATTTGATTTTGTGCTCTCTTTAAAAGCAAAACACAACACCAGCAAGATGTATTAATGATCAAATGGTCTTCTTATTGAAATCTGATTATGCTTTTCACTACTGAGTTTCTTATGCAAATAGATCTGTTTTACAAACACTCACTTTCGTCTTTTTTTTGTATCTCAGATGGTGTTTACAATTGCAATATGATTGTTTGTTCTTTATGTATCCTTCAACCTCACAAATTGAAATATGCTTGTGTGCTCTTCCAACACATCAAAATAATATGGTTAGTTTGGCTCTATGTTACATGCTTTTGTGTTATTACTTGTTCGTATGTCATATGCAGCCAAGTACTTGGTAATACCCATAAGGTGTTGACAATGATAGCTTGATAGCATGGTTTTTAAAATGGTGACTTATAATATCTTGACAATCTGATCTTAAGAATACAAACTCATACAAACATTGTTATTTGAATCATATGAGAATATTCATATGAAAATTTTCATCTTGATGATCAAATGATGAAGGGTTTTTAATGCATTATTTTCTAAATACAAAGAAGTGAAGAATCACTTTATGATGTCAATGAGCTTTGATTAATCACACCCACACATCTAAACAGTCATTTGACATTCGATCAGTTATTTCTCGCATAGTTGATGAAGTTAATTTAATGAATTCACACAATTGTACAGAACTATGAGGGATGAAATTATCATCTTTTACCCTAACTTATAAGTTTGTTACGATGTCATTCATTTTAATTCTTTTTTTATTTATGTTTTTCCCACTTTTCAGACAGTTGTGACAGACTTTGCTAGAATACTTGGTCTGCAATTATCGGAAACAATGTAGTAGTGTTATTCAAGTATACGCTCTAAAAGGAGCCCATTTTATTGAATTATGCTTTTAACGTAATATTCCATTGGTTTTCATTCAAATTATTACATGATTCATGGTATGCCACTTGATTCATCCCATAAATGCTTGGCAAAACACTTGTATTTTTGTATTTTATTATGCTCATGGGTCATTTCTTTCATCAATTAAAAGCTTCTTTGCAGGGAGTCTTATTTTGGAAATTGCTTGTAAATCATTGTTTCATGCAGGGTATTAGGTGTACAAAAATCACAAAAGCTAAAAGACGAGGCTCCATGATTGGGCGATTGACAGAAAAAGTAGAAAACGTAAGCTTGTTGCTGCTGCAAAAGTGTTGTTTAAATGTTTTTAAGTAATTTTCTAAAATACATTAGATGGAAAGAAGTTGATGCATAACGTGTTCATTTAGGTATGTATGACATAATATACTAACAAAGAATATTTTTTTTCAATCGTATATTTTCTTTCATGTAATTATTTTTCTAAATAATTGTTATCATGTTCCCATTTATTTTTCTAAATGATTATAACCTGTTAAGGGCTCAAACCAGTTGTTCTCTGATTGCTCGATCATGCATTTAAGTTATTGCCCTTTTGTGTAAGGTGCTGTTTGTTTTTTCTGCAGGAAAACGTCTGCAGTCTGCGGACCACATCTGCAGACATCTGCAGCAGAAGAGGTGGACCAAACGTCTGCAGTCTGCAAGAAAAAGACTGTTTGATTTTTTAAAACCTGCGGACTAAACTATTACTGTGTGATTTTAGGAATTGAAACTTGATGATTCAGTTTTCATGTAAAGAGGGAACTTTTCTTTTGGGATGAATGTACTGGTATATTTAAAGTTAAGGGTTAAATACAATTCATAGTTTTAGAGAATGATACACTCATCTCACAACACATCTCTTTTTCTTTTTTCACGAAAATGTCTTTCTTTTTCGTTTCTATCTCTGAAGTTTTGTAAGATAAGCCGAATTTGCCAGACACTCGCATCTGAGGCTGTGTTTGGACTGGGAGTTTTGGAATGAAGGAGTGGGGCTAAGAACTGTAGAAGGTGTTTAATTTGAGGGTAGGGTCTTGAAGCTAGCATGAAACCTCTGAATATGGGTTTTCTCCAAACCTGCCAAAGGGGTTGGGTATGTAATCTCATATTCATTACCGTTCTGCTATGCTATCAATCCTATAACAATAGTGATTCCTATCTACCGGCCGCAGGGAGGAAGAGAGGAGAGAGCTTACCTTTTTCAGTGGTGGAGGAGAGGCGGCCGCAGGGAGGAAGAGAGGAGAGAGCGACGGTGAACAGTGAAGAGAGGAGAGAGCGACGGGAACAGTGAAGACTTCTGAGAAAGCGACGATGAACAGTGAAGAGAGGAGAGAGCGACGATGGATGGTTGTGTTGTGTGTGTGATTAGGGCTCAAAATCTTTTATGTGAAGAGAGGAAGAGGTTTATAAAATGTCTTCCCATCTGAAGACTAGGGTCCATGTCTGTCCCATGAAGAGCTCAGGAAGACGTTTTTTAATGAAACGTCTTCCAGAAAACAAACAGTCTGCGAAGTAAAAACCTCTTCCCGCGTCTGCGAGCGCGCAGATGAAGAGGTGGGGAAGAGGTTTTTCAAAAAACAAACACCCCCTAAGTTTTGTTTGATAATTTTTGGAAGGAGCAGTTGATTTCAATAGACAAGTAAGTTAGAACAACAATTTATCCTTTGGTAGCAAAAGTCCAGAAGCTATAACTTTATGCATACATCATACTCTTCCTATAATCCTTAGAATTAGAGTCTATTGGTCATTGACACAAGGTAGTAGATGTAATCCTGTTAATAATTTGGATATGCATTGCGGGAGTTAATGTCCTTTATACAACTCTATATCGGTTATTTTCTTTTAAAGCTAAAGGAAGAAGAAGAAGAAAGAAAAAGGAAGAAAAGAAATAAAGCCCAAAGTCAAGGGGCCAAACTTGCCAAAACGGAAGAAAGTTTGGAAGAGTGGGGATTAAGAGGGGAGGGCAGCCCACACCCTCCCCCACACTCACAAAGTTCAGCCAAAGAGAGAGAGAGAGAGGGAGAAAAGGGAGAAAAAGGATGGTTCGGGTGGATTCGAGCGCGAAATTCGTCGTGTAGCGGGTCAAATCGAAGCTCTACTTCTTGGTGTTGTTTGTGTGAGTTCTAGGACCCCTCTTTTACATGTTTTCAACTGATTTGGGGCTGGAACACATTTGAAAACCCGTTTTATGTATGTGTGTGTTTGACCCATTTGGATGTGTTTGCGAGTGATGCGTTTGGAGTTTGTTTTCGGGCTTGTGTGTACTTGAATGGTGTTGTGGTATGCATTGCTAAGGTTTAGGATGGTTAATTTGGGCTTAGAATGGGTTTGGATGAGCTTGGAGGTTGAAAATGGCAGATTGGGTTCGGGATGAACTGCATTCTGCATCAGCTAGGGCTAGGCAACCGAATGGAGGCCATACGGCCGAATGGGATGCGATTGAGGTTCAGTCACACGATTGAGGTTCATTCGCATGATTGGGGGGCCAGTCACATAGGAAGTCATACGACTGAGGGTCCATTCGCATAAGTGCTTATCCGCATTGGTGTTCATCCGCATGAGGTCCACTCGCACGACTGGGGTGTTCATCCGCATTGGTGTTCATCCGCATTGGTGTTCATCCGCATTGGTCCATTCGCATGATGTTCAGTCGCATGGGTGGCCCTACGACTGAAAGGTGCCTATACGCCCACATAGGGCTGGTGTACCCGAGGAAAGACGTAATTTAATTTCTGACTTTCGGAGGAAAATGCAGATGTAAGTTTTGACGTGGAAGTTCCCGTAAGTTCAAGTGAGATGACTGTTGGGGTCTTAGAGGGTATGTTGGGTATGATGATGTTGCATGTTTATGCATGATGTATGTTATCTATGTATGATGATGCCCTGTATGATGATGCTACTGTGTATGTTGATGTTCCTTATTATGATGTATGTTTATCTTTCCCGTGGCTTTACGTGTTATGTTAATGAATGAAACGAAAGTATTATGTAACGTAAAGTGGAAGATAATGAAAGAGGAACATGATGAATGAATGCATGCATTAATGAATGAATGCATGCATTAATAAATGAATGAAAGTAATAAAGGCTTGCAAGCAAATGCATGGGGTGAGCGACCCTGTGTCGCAACAGACTCGAAACGGGATCCTTGTCATTCGGCCTCAGTAATCGTGGCTGTGTGCCATGAAGAGGGTAAATGTCACACCCCGACCGACGGCGGAGTCATCGGGGCGGATGAATGGGAAACGATTGCTCATAGCACATGGAACTAATTAAGTTGAAATAATATTAAATGCCATTATTCATTAAACATTACAAAACAAATATGTAATTACAAAACAATCAAGATACAACCAATAACATAAGTCTTTCAATTAATCTAGGTCCAAGTCCTATATGAGCACAAGAAGATCTTCAAGTAGGAAACCTGAAACATGTTAAAATAAAGGGTCAACTATAAAGTTGGTGAGTTCCCATGGTTTAACGCACGCATATATGTATATATATATAAAAGAGTTACAAGTAGCAATTCATGTCCATGGTTACGAGTTAGCAAGCTTATAGAACACACACAGTTACAACCAAACCTCGACTTGATTACAATTATATAAGATTGGCTAAGTGTATTTGGTTCCCATGATGAACAAGTCATACGTCATCAGGAGTCGGCAATACATCGACTTTAGCACCAAATAGGCTTGTCAGGCCCAAAGATCTAAGACGTCGTCAGGCTAGCAATAGTTAATGATTGTAAACAAAATATGTATCTCATATAAGACTTATAATAACATAAATAACCATGACAAAAAAGTAAAGATGAATTGCATGTGCATTTACAAGTATTAAGATGTTTACAAGTGTAAGTTTATAAAGTTAAAATGTTTCACCCCAAAAGATGTGAAATAAAGTAAAAAGGGGCATGGAGAACTCACTTGATATAAATAAGATGATGATAAGAAATTAAATGAGGCTCCAACGATTTCTTTTACAAGTTGCCTAAACGTATAGATTCCAAGATTAAGTTTGATAATAAAATGATCAATTGGACATGGACTAGGGTTTCTATTGGAATTTAGGGGTTTAATTAATTAAGTAAAATAATGAATCGTTTATGTTTTAGTTTAATAATGATGATATAAATCAATTAAGACCAAATATAATTAAGAATGATTTAAAAATTTAGGTTATAGAAGTTAAGTATAATATGTGAAAATAAATAATTAATTTAATAATTAATTATTTAAAACTTGATAAAGAGAAATAATTAAATACTTATTTAAATGACCTTAAAATTATTTAAAATCATTTTATAATGTTTTTGAGCTTTTATAACGATTTATCAAAAAGGTTTTATAATACAAAACCTTAAAAATAAGAATAAAGCAAGCTATATTGTTTTATAAATTTCAAGAATAAAATTTTAAGGAATAACTTTATCAACTAATTATATATAACATAGTTAAATGAATAGATGAGTAATCAATTATTTATATAATTATTTAAATAACTATTTGAATAACTTAGTTATTTAACATGTAAATTTATAATGTTTTGAAATAACCTAAATTTAAACCATAATAGATTTATAGCATTTAAATTGTATAAAATAGTTAATAATGTTTTATAACTTTTGTTATTCTAAAAAAAACAATAGTCAAATTTAAAATCATAAGTTTTTAATAATTTCTGAAATGTTTTAGTGAACAAAATAATTTTTGTTTTGATTTAATAATATAATACCAATTTTATGCATTATAAAATGTACAAAAAAACTAATTTAAACAACAATGGCAGAGGCCCGGTTCGAACCCGGGACCTCCTGCTCATGGTGGTAGTTTGGTAACCGTTGGGCCAAAGCCCAAGTCTTGGTTTCAAATACAAAACAAATTTTAAGAGTTGTTATTGAGATAATCCCCCAAATTCAACATAAACCCTAGATTCAAATTGAATCCGATTGAGTATCAATTCGATAAAGATAGTGAAATCAAACTTAGGGCTTTTGTTCCCTAAGTTGAATCGAGTGTATAGATGTGTTCAATTACTCGATTTGATTTGATATGATGTTAAGAACGAATGAAGAACAAGTCGCGACTATGTGGATGTGCTTCAAGGTGAAAACATTGATGATAATCAAATTCCCTTCGTATGAAGCTTCAAAGGATGTTTAAGATTCAAAGCCCTCAAACAATTTTAAGTCAGAAAGCTTCGAATATGGTTGTCGACCAAGTTGCAGGTCCAAAAGGAAAGTGATGATCAAAAGATTCGAATAAGAGATTTGATTGTGCGATTGATGATGCAGAATGGTTTAGAGGATCGATTAGATCGTTTCCCATTATTCCAACAGATGCAATTCGAATGGTTACAAGATCAACGGGTTAAGGATTTGAATAGATGGTTTCGGTTTTGATTTCTTGTGTTAATGGTCGAATAATTACAATTAAACATGGTTTTAAGTTCGAAACCGATGTATAATAATTAAGGTTCAGTTTAATTGCATTCAAGTAGAGCGTTTTGGTGGTTTTTGACCATCGCCGGAGCGATGGCCGGAGGTGACTGGAGAAAGATCGACGGGAAGGGAGGGTTTGGTTTGGGTATTTACAGGTTGGTCCTTGAAGTATCCATCTTTTATTATTTCATGTATGAAGCTTTTATATTAAGTTTCAGAAATTACTAATTAGACCGTTGGCTTATAAAAACTAATTTAAATAATAAATCAAATTAATCATTTATTAATTATATTTTAGTTTTAAACTTTCATAAAACTTATACACTTTATAATTTAATTATTTATAAAAATCATAACTACTAATAAATATTTATAAGTTTATTAAAAGTCATTTTATAACTTAATAAGTTTTAAGTAAACTTTTCCATTTTATTATTTATTGTAAAATGATTAATACACTTTATAACTATACAAAAAGAATTATTTATAACTCTATAAATTATTACAAGTTGTTTAAATAATTAGTAAATAAATAATTCACAATGTAAGTTGCATTTAATCCATTAAAATTATTAAAATAATTTAATAATGGAAAACTCAAAATGAGTTCGGGTTCGGGTTTATAATTTGAAAATGACGGATGTTACAGTCTCCCCTACTTTAAGAAATTTCGTCCCGAAATTTAATCACGAGGGGACTAATTTCAAGGACATGAGGAGACTTGGATTCGATTTTACGTTTTCACATGCACTCTTAGAAGCGTTCAAATTCAACAAGTTTAACTATAATACTTTGTTATACTTAGGTTTGTTAAGTTTTATAATTTATGATCTCATGTGTTCCTTGGCGAAGGGTACAAGATTATTAATCTAGAATTTTAATTGATAAATGTTTGTATATTAAACGGTTCAAGACGGTTAGGAAGGTGTTGCCATGAGTGAGACACCGAACATTAGATCGATACGGAACTCGGCTTAACGAGCATGAGAAATAAGTTCAATACACTTTTGGATGGAATATGAATTTAATAGAAGCTTCCCAAGAAAAAATTTAACAAGGCTCTTAAATGATCAATTCTTGTTCACTATGTTATTAAGGTTTCAAAGGTTCATTAGTGGAACGTTGATACGAGAATCATGTTTGTTAAGATTTAAGATTCAATTTAGAGTGAGTGCATAATTGTAATAGGTTTTCAGGATAAATGCGGTTTTAAGGGGAAGGCATTCGGAAAGATTATTAAGGGTCGTTAAGAGAAATGGGATAATGAGTTTTTAAGATCCAAAAAGACAAGATCAATGATAAAAGGATTTAAAATAACAAGATGTTTCGAGTGTAATGTTCGGTTTACCAACCAATGCATTACGTTGACTTATCAAAGTATTATGACAACTACAACCTTAATGAAGACATGCGTACCTATAAGCGGACACTCATCCCAAGGGTTCCCAGGTAAGGTAAAGGGATCCATCGGTTGATTTGGATTTATATGAATACCTTGCCTAGATAGAACACCTCGAGATACAGACATCCCACTCTTCCAGTATTACATGTTTCAAGTTATAGGACATAGACTTTGACGAGACTTGAAAACCACGAATAACGAATCAAAGCTTATTTTAAGAATCATTTGATTTAGGCATATAATGCCTTAAAATATGAATTAAGGTTCGTGTGTGCATTGATAAGATTCAAGGTATAAACATAAACACATAAGGCATATAATCACATACATAATCAAGTATAAGCACATAAGGCACATAAAATCCTATCTAAGCATATAAAATACACGAGAGGACTCATGTGTAAGGGTACTTAGTTATAGTCTAGGTCATTCCATTTCTAATGACCTAAATCCCTATAACCATGGTTCTGATACCAATCTGTCACACCCCGACCGACAGCGGAATCATCGGGCGGATGAATGGGAGACGATTGCTCATAGCACATGGAACTAATTAAGTTGAAATAATATTAAATGCCATTATTCATTAAACATTACAAAACAAATATGTAATTACAAAACAATCAAGATACAACCAATAACATAAGTCTTTCAATTAATCTAGGTCCAAGTCCTATATGAGCACAAGAAGATCTTCAAGTAAGAAACCTGAAACATGTTAAAATAAAGGGTCAACTATAAAGTTGGTGAGTTCCCATGGTTTAACGCACGCATATATGTATATATATAAAAGAGTTACAAGTAGCAATTCATGTCCATGGTTACGAGTTAGCAAGCTTATAGAACACATACAGTTACAACCAAACCTCGACTTGATTACAAGTATATAAGATTGGCTAAGTGTACTTGGTTCCCATGATGAACAAGTCATACGTCATCAGGAGTCGGCAATACATCGACTTTAGCACCAAATAGGCTTGTCAGGCCCAAAGATCTAAGACGTCGTCAGGCTAGCAATAGTTAATGATTGTAAATAAAATATGTATCTCATATAAGACTTACATAACATAAATAACCATGACAAAAAGTAAAGATGAATTGCATGTGCATTTACAAGTATTAAGATGTTTACAAGTGTAAGTTTATAAAGTTAACATGTTTCACCCCAAAAGATGTGAAATAAAGTAAAAAGGGGCATGGAGAACTCACTTGATATAAATAAGATGATGATAAGAAATTAAACGAGGCTCTAACGATTTCTTTTACAAGTTGCCTAAACGTATAGATTCCAAGATTAAGTTTGATAATAAAATGATCAATTGGACATGGACTAGGGTTTCTATTGGAATTTGAGGGTTTAATTAATTAATTAAAATAATGAATCGTTTATGTTTTAGTTTAATAATGATGATATAAATCAATTAAGACCAAGTATAATTAAGAATGATTTAAAAATTTAGGTTATAGAAGTTAAGTATAATATGTGAAGATAAATAATTAATTTAATAATTAATTATCTAAAACTTGATAAAGAGAATTAATTAAATACTTATTTAAATGACGTTAAAATTATTTAAAATCATTTTATAAAGTTTTGAGCTTTTATAACGATTTATCAAAAAGGTTTTATAATACAAAACCTTAAAAATAAGAATAAAGCAAGTTATATTGTTTTATAAATTTCAAGAATAAAATTTTAAGGAATAACTTTATTAACTAATTATATATAACATAGTTAAATGAATAGATGAGCAATCAATTATTTATATAATTATTTAAATAACTATTTGAATAACTTAGTTATTTAACATGTAAATTTTATAATGTTTTGAAATAACCTAAATTTAAACCATAATAGATTTATAGCATTTAAATTGTATAAAATAGTTAATAATGTTTTATAACTTTTGTTATTCTAAAAAAAACAATAGTCAAATTTAAAATCATAAGTTTTTAATAATTTCTAAAATGTTTTAGTGGACAAAATAATTTTTGTTTTGATTTAATAATATAATACCAATTTTATGCATTATAAAATGTACAAAAAAACTAATTTAAACAACAATGGCAGAGGCCCGGTTCGAACCCGGGACCTCCTGCTCATGGTGGTAGTTTGGTAACCTTTGGGCCAAACCCCAAGTCTTGGTTTCAAATACAAAACAAATTTTAAGAGTTGTTATTGAGATAACCCCCAATTCAACATAAACCCTAGATTCAAATTGAATCCGATTGAGTATCAATTTGATAAAGATAGTGAAATCAAACTTAGGGCTTTTGTTCCCTAAGTTGAATCGAGTGTATAGATGTGT
Organism: Flaveria linearis; assembly: GCA_024085815.1. Taxonomy (NCBI): domain Eukaryota; kingdom Viridiplantae; phylum Streptophyta; class Magnoliopsida; order Asterales; family Asteraceae; genus Flaveria; species Flaveria linearis. The sequence continues at coordinate 32,943,823 of CM044011.1, forward strand.
TCAATTACTCAATCTGATTTGATATGAGGTTAAGAACGAATGAAGAACAAGTCGCGACTACGTGGATGTGCTTCAAGGTGAAAACATTGATGATAATCAAATTCCCTTCGTATGAAGCTTCAAAGGATGTTTAAGATTCAAAGCCCTCAAACAATTTTAAGTCAGAAAGCTTCGAATATGGTTGTCGACCAAGTTGCAGGTCCAAAAGGAAAGTGATGATCAAAAGATTCGAATAAGAGATTTGTTTATGCGATTGATGATGCAGAATGGTTTAGTGGATCGATTAGGCCGTTTCCCATTATTCCAACAGATGCAATTCGAATGGTTACAAGATCAACGGGTTAAGGATTTGAATAGATGGTTTCGGTTTTGATTTCTTGTGTTAATGGTCGAATAATTACAATTAAACATGGTTTTAAGTTCGAAACCAATGCATAATAGTTAAGGTTCAGTTTAATTGCATTCAAGTCGAGCGTTTTGGTGGTTTTTGACCATCGCCGGAGCGATGGCCGGAGGTGACCGGAGAAAGATCGACGGGAAGGGAGGGTTTGGTTTGGGTATTTACAGGTTGGTCCCTGAAGTATCCATCTTTTATTATTTCATGTATGAAGCTTTTATATTAAGTTTCAGAAATTACTAATTAGACCCTTGGCTTATAAAAACTAATTTAAATAATAAATCAAATTAATCATTTATTAATTATATTTTAGTTTTAAACTTTCATAAAACTTATACACTTTATAATTTAATTATTTATAAAAATTCATAACTACTAATAATATTTATAAGTTTATTAAAAGTCATTTTATAACTTAATAAGTTTTAAGTAAACTTTTCCATTTTATTATTTATTGTAAAATGATTAATACACTTTATAACTATACAAAAAGAATATTTATAACTCTATAAATTATTACAAGTTGTTTAAATAATTAGTAAATAAATAATTCACAATGTAAGTTGCATTTAATCCATTAAAATTATTAACTTCCGTTTCGTACAGTGTTATTATATTTCGTCCGTTCATTTCTTTCGTTCGTTCATTCTTTAACTTCCGTTCATTCAACGTACGTCATTACCATTCACATTCGTTACTTTTCTTCACATTCGTTCATAAATTCTTACTTTCATTCGTACATTCATTACTTTTGGTGACATGTACATTATCCCGAACATTGTGCACGAAGCGGGTAACTGAGCCTGAGGTCTTTCATAGACCTCGAACATTAGGCACGGAGCTGGCTCCAGTACCTAGGGTAAGTACATCCACCACTTACCTTTTCTCTTTCATTTTGAATCAATGCCATATGTTGTACCCCGAACATCGTACACTAAGCTGGTGCTGGACCTGTGGTAATTAAATCACGAACATGGTGCACGAAGCTGATCCAGTCACCTAGGGCAAGCGGCAATGATCCTATACATATGGTCAATCACAAAGATTGGACCCAAGTGTGCATCCTTCGGGGTAGCTAACCCGCACACCGTTGAGCTAACACCTTCATTGGGTGTGCACCTCCATACATTTGCTTGCAAGCCTTTCTTACATTCATTCATTAATTTATTAATGCATGCATTCGTTCATCATGTTCCTTTTTCATTATCTTTCACTTTACGTTACATAATACTTTCATTTCATTCTTTAACATAACACATAAAGCCACGGGAAATATAAACATTCATCATAATAAGAAACATCAACATACACATTAGCAATATCATACAGGGCATTGTCATACATACATAACATACATCGCGCATAACATGCAACATCATCATGCCCACATACCCTCTAAGACCTCAATGGTCATCTTACATGTACCTACGGGAACTTCCACGTCAAAACTTACATCTGCACTTTCCCCCGAAAGCCAGTAATTAAACTATGCTCCTCCTCGGGTACAACAGCCCTATCTGGGCGTATGGGCACCCTTCAGTCGCATGGCCTCCATGCGACTGAACATCATGCGAATGGACCAATACGGATGAACACCGATGCGGATGAACACCCAATCGTGCGAATGGACCTCATGCGGTTGAACACTATGCGAATGAACCTTATGTGAATGGACCTCATGCGGATGAACTTAATGCGGATGAGTACTTATGCGACTGGCTCTCAGTCGCATGACTCCCCATGCGACTGGCCCTCCAGTCGTGCGATTGAACCTCAGTCGTGCGAATGAACTCCAATCGCACTTCAATCGGCCGTATGGCCTCCAGTCGGTCGCCTAGCCCTAACTGATGCAGAATGCAGTTCATCCCGAACCCAATCTGCCATTTTCGACCTCTAAGCTCATACAAACCCATTCTAAGCCCAAATCAACCATCCTAAACCTTAGGAATGCATACTACAATACCATTCAAGCACACACAAGCCCGGAAACAAACTCCAAACGCACCACACGCAAACACATCCAAATGGGTCAAACACACACATATACAAAAACGGGTTTCCTATGTGTTCCAGCCCCATATCAGTTGAAAACAAGTAAAATACGGGTCCTAGAACTCACACAAGCTACACCAATAAGAAGAGCTTCGTTTAGACCCGCTATACGATGATTTTGCACGCTTGAACCCGCTCGAACCAAGCTTTCTTCTCTCTTTTCTTCCTTTTCTCTCTTCTTTCTCTCTTCTTGGCTGAAATGTGGGTGTGGGGAGAGGGTAAGGGCTGCCCTCTCCCTTCAAATATCCCATTTACCCAACTTTCTCATGTTGGCGAGTTTAGTCCCTCGACTTTGTACTTTATTTCTTTTCTTATTTCGTCGACTTCAAAGAAAATATCCACGTGTTACAACCAGGAAACAGAAGGGTAAGGTTATGGGCTGATGGAAAGGAAAGAAGTAATTATGAAAGAATATGAATGATAAGAACGTACGATGAATGAACGAAAGTTAAAGAATGAATGATAAAGATAATAATGATATTATCTATGTGTACGTATGATGTATGGTCGCATGAAAGTAAAGAACATTTTTAATGAAAAAAAAGTATGTTTTATTATAAAACTAGAACTCACTCAGCAATGCTGACTTTATGTGTTTCCAGTTGGCAGGTAATGATTGCTGAGAATGGCACGCGGCGGCTACTCAGCTCTTTTGGATGGCATCCATTCATATAATGCTTTTGTGATGTAATGCAATAATATATTTTGTAACTGGTTAACAATGTATTATTTGAAAAAGCCTTTATAATGAAATGAAATGTCATTTTTTGAATATTTCCGTTGCAATGTTTACTTAAGATAAATGAGAACGTATATTTTATGTGCGATGATCAACCAGTTGTAAGCGTCCCAGGAACGGGGCCTTACAAGTTGGTATCAGAGCCAAAGTTTAAGTGAAACGGGTAAATTTTCAAAGTAAACCTTAACTTAAACTGAAAATGGGACAGAAAGAGAAGGGATACCAGTCTGAGTAGCTGCGTGCCATCAGGTATTTCTTAACGTTAACCGGTATTATGTGCGCATGTTATGTGGTTTATGTGTTGCTGGTAGATTTAGATACTGATGTAGTTAGGACAGGTAATGCTCAGGGTATGAAGAGTAAAGTAAGTGGCTAATCATAACTGGCCACTGTAATTAGGGACTCGCTATACTTGACATAAACTAAGCTGTTCCCTCGAATGACCGTGTTGGTGTTTGAATCTTTTAGTGTGCGTGTGAATGGCTGGTGGTAGATCTTCAAAAGCCTCTCATGGTGGTGGTCGTGATGGGCTTGGTGCTGAGCCGTGACCCGAGAAGGGAAGATGCAGAGTTGAAAAGGTGGTTCATGAAGAACCCGAGACCCCTCATCCGAAGGGTGGTGATGAGAGTGCAAACTTAAGGGCCTTGGTGAAAGAGGCAGTGGTTGAAGAAGTGCATAAAGTGATTAAGGCAGTACGGGAAAGGGAAAAAAAGAGAGGAACAAGTACTCGGGAGGATGGGAGCAACCTGAGCCTGGAACAGTCTTCTCCGATGATGAAGAAGAGGAAGAAGATGAGCCTGTACCAGAGACAGTACGTGGCTGTAACTATGGGGCATTTCAACGATGCAAGCCCCTACTTTTGATGGAAACGGCACTGCTGCTGCTGCTCACCGATGGGTGAGAGAGATGGAAGCCGTATTGAATATCAGCGAGTGCCGGGCGGACCAAAAGGTGAAATTTATTGCCCACTCGTTTATGGACTCGGCTTTGTGTTGGTGGGACAATATAGTCCAAGACGAGGGTAGTCGGGCAATTGGGAAAATGAAGTGGTCTGAGCTGAAAAGGTTGGTGATCGAGGAGTTCTGTCCTTACGGGAGACGGACAAGGTAGAAAGGGAATTCCTGCAGCTGGAGACGGGAACAATGACGCATCAGCAATACACTACCAAGTTCAACAAGATGGCACGTCTGGTGCCGGATCAGGTGACGCCTCTGTCACGAAAGATTAAGAGGTACATTCAGGGCTTGTCAGTGGATATTCACAGGCATATGATCGCTGCCCGACCGAGCACGTTTAGGTTGGCAGTGGATTTGGCGGGAAGACTGTACGATGAGAGAGCCGTGGTGGTGGTGACTGAAGGTAGCAGGAAGGGTGGTAGCGATCGAAACTGGAATGGGAGGAGGTTTGGTCGGGGTGATGCCTCGACAGGTAACAAGAAGGCACGGGTGGATGACTGCCGCGTGGTCACATCGGGTGCGGGTATGAAGAAGTGCGGTAGGTGTGGGAGAGAGCATAGTGGGGAATGTAGGTTGGGGTCGAACGTCTGCTTCAAATGTGGGAAGGCGGGGCATATAGCCAGGGACAGTCGTACGATCCGGTGCTTTAACTGTGGCGTGGAGGGCCACATAAGTAAGGATTATAAAAAGTCGCAGGCCGAGGGTTCCGGGGTGAAGAAGACGGGGAGTGAAGGACCGAGGGCAAGCGCCAGGGCATTCACCATGACACAGGAGGAGGCTAGGACAGACCCTGATGTTGTGTCCGGTACGTTTCTAGTGAACCAAACTTTAGCTTTTGTGTTGTTCGATTCTGGTGCTAGTAAAAGTTTTATTTTGTTGCTTTCTGTACTAAGCTGTCGGTTAGTAGTAGACGTGTTGATGTGCCCTTTGATGTAGAAACTGACATAGGTAAGTCTACCAGGATTTCTGAGGTGATAGAGGACTGTGATGTGGAACTAGAAGGTCGTAAGTTTCCTGTTAGCCCGTTCGTGATGACCGTAGGTGGTTTCGATTTGGTTCTTGGGATGGATTGGTTGGTGGACTTCGAGGCGAACATTGTGTGTCGCAAGAAGATGATTCGTTTGACAGCGCCTGACGGGAGTTTGGTAACTGTTTATAGGGATTGAGTTACGACGATCCCAAAGGTAATCTCAATGGCGGTGGCGGGAAAGTGTATGAGGTGTGGGTGTAGCGCTTACTTGGCTTATGTGAAGGATGTGGATACGCCCACACCACAACTATCCGATGTTCCGGTCGTGTGTGACTTTCCAGATGTATTCTCGAAGACTTGTCAGGAGTGCCACCTGATCGAGAGATCGAGTTTCAGATTGATTTGATACCAGGTGCCAAACCCGTTGCTAAGGCACCGGATCGGTTGGCTCCGACTGAGATCAAAGAGCTGATGGAGCAATTGCAAGAACTGCTTGATAAGGGGTTTATTAGACCGACTATCTCTCCTTGGGGTGCTCCGGTCTTATTCGTAAAGAAGAAAGATGGTAGCATGAGGATGTGTATAGACTACCGTGAGCTGAATAAGTTGACGGTGAAGAATCGGTATCCGTTACCGAGAAATGATGATTTGTTTGATCAGCTTCAAGGTTCCAATTGGTTTTCAAGGATAGATCTTCGATCTGGCTACCATCAGCTAAAGGTGAAAGAGCAGGATATTCCTAAAATAGCTTTTCGTACGCGTTATGGTCGTTATGAGTTCCTTGTTATGTCTTTTGTTTGACCAACGCGCCAGCTACTTTTATGGACTTGATGAACCGAGTGTGTCGGCCGATGTTGGACAAATCAGTGATTGTGTTTATTGATAATATCCTGATTTATTTAAAGAGCGAGATAGAGCATGTCGGTCACATTCGAGAGGTGTTGGAGATGTTGAGAAGTGAGAAGTTGTACGCCAAGTTCTCCAAATGCGCGTTCTGGTTGTGCGAAGTTCAATTCTTGGGTCACGTGGTGAACCCGGAGGGGATTATGATGGATCCGGTAAAGGTGGAAGCGGTGATGCAATGGAAGTCTCTAAAGACGTCATCCGAGATCCGTAGTTTCTTGGGTTTGGCGGGCTATTACAGAAGATTCATTCAAGACTTTTCCCAGATCGCTTCTCTACTAACCAAGTTGACCCGGAAGGATGTGAAATTTGTATGGGGTCAAGCTCAAGAGAAGGCGTTTGAAGAATTGAAGGCGAGGTTGACTCAAGCTCCTGTATTGTCATTACCCGATGTAAGTAAAAACCTTGTGGTTTATTCTGATGCTTCCTACTAGGGGTTGGGGTGTGTGTTAATGTAAAGAGGAAAAGTTATAGCCTACGCATCCCGACAGTTGAAGGTTCATGAGGTTAACTATCCTACTCATGACTTGGAGCTAGCAGCAGTGGTCTTTGCGTTAAGGATTTGGAGGCACTACTCTATGGGACGAAGTGCACCATATTCACTGACCACAAGATCTTGAAGTATTTCTTTGAGCAGAAAGACTTGAACATGAGGCAGAGGAGATGGTTGGAGCTCATAAAAGATTATGATTGTAAGATCCATTACCATCCGGGCAAAGCCAACGTGGTGGCGGATGCCCTTAGCTGAAAGGAAAGACCCGAGCCAATTCGGGTGAAGGCGTACCAGCTGATTATGACCTCGGTTGTGATGAAGCAAGTCAGACAGTTTCAAGATGAGGAATTAAAAGAAGATAATCTTCACTCTGAAAGAATGAGAGGTCTGGTCGCGGAGTTGGGTGAAAACACATTTGGTGTTAGAACCCGGTTTGGATGAATGTGGATTCCTCGTTTGGGGATCTACGGGTGAAGATTATGGATGAAGCTCATAAGAATCGATACTCTATTCATCCCGGTGCTACAAAGATGTAATAAGACATGAAGAAAGATTATTGGTGGCCGGGTATGAAGCGTGACGTATTGGAGTATGTGAGTAAGTACCTTACTTACTTGCAAGTGAAGGTCGAGCATCAAAATTCATATGGGAAGATCCAAACTTTGAATATACTAGAATGGAAGTGGGAGCACATCACCATGGATTTCATTACGAAGCTGCCGCGTACTCCGAAAGGGTGTGATGCTATATGGGTGATTGTTGATCGCCTAACGAAGAGTGCTCACTTTCTACCGATCCGCGAGACATATTCATATGAAAGGTTGGCTAATCTGTTCATCAAAGAAATTGTAACTCGTCATGGTGTGCCGGTGTCTATTGTGTCTGATCGTGACACCCGGTTTACATCGAAATTCTGGAAGAAATTCCATGACGCCATAGGGACGAGGTTACATATTAGCACGGCTTATCATCCCCAGACTGATGGTCAGTTAGAAAGGACCATTCAGACATTGAAGGACATGCTTCGGGCATGTGCGATAGATTTTAGGGGAAGTTGGGATGACTACTTACTATTAGCGGAGTTCTCATATAACAACAGTTATCATGCCAGTATTGGTATGCCACCTTATGAGATGCTATACGGTAGGAGATGCAGAACACCCGTCTATTGGGGTGATATTGGTCATAAAGAGTTAGGGAGCATTGAGGTGATTGAGGCTATGACTGAAAAGCTTGAAAGGATCAAAGCCTTTATGAAGGCAGCCAAAGACAGACAGAAGTCGTATGCTGATAAACGACGCAGACCGATTGAGTTCCAGGTGGGACATCAGGTTATGTTGAAGGTCTCACCTTGGAAGGGTATCATTCGTTTTCGAAAGCAGGGCAAGTTGAGCCCGAGATACATAGGCCTTTTCCGAATCATTGCGCGAGTAGGAGAGGTGGCCTATAGATTGGAGTTACCAGAAGAGTTAAGTGGAATTCACCGACATTCCACGTGTCTCATCTAAGGAAGTGCTTGGCAGATGAAGACATGATTGTATCGCTGGAAGATATCGAGGTAGATGAACTGCTCAATTATGTGGAGTAACAAGTGGCAATCATTGACCGTAAAGAGAAGAGGTTGAGAAATAAAGTGGTCCCACTTGTGTGTGTATAGTGTAAGCACAGAAAGGGATCTGAGTCTAAATGGGAGACTGAAGAAGAGATATGACAGCATTACCCACGTTTGTTCGAGGAATAACAGGTTTCGGGACGAAACCTATATAAGGGGGGTGGACTTGTAACACCCGGTTATTTTCTTTTGAAGCCAAAGAAAGAAGAAGAAGAAAGAAAAGAAAGAAAAGAAATAAAGCCCAAAGTCGAGGGGCCAAACTTGCCAAAACGGGAGAAAGTTTGGAAGAGTGGGGGATTAAGAGGGGAGGGCAACCCACACCCTCCCCCACACTCACAAAGTTTAGCCAAAGATAGAAGAGAGGGAGAAAAGGGAGAAAAAGGTTGGTTCGGGTAGATTCGAGCGCAAAAATTATCGTGTAGCGGGTCAAATTGAAGCTCTACTTCTTGGTGTTGTTTGATTGAGTTCTAGGACCCCTCTTTTACATGTTTTCAACTGATTTGGGGCTGGAACACATCTGAAAACCTGTTTTATGTGTGTGTGTTTGACCCATTTGGATGTGTTTGCGAGTGATGCGTTTGGAGTTTGTTTCCGGGCTTGTGTGTGCTTGAATGGTGTTGTGGTATGCATTCCAAAGGTTTAGGATGGTTAATTTGGGCTTAGAATGGGTTTGGATGAGCTTGGAGGTCGAAAATGGCAGATTGGGTTCGGGATGAACTGCATTCTGCATCAGCTAGGGCTAGGCGACCGAATGGAGGCCATAAGGCCGAATAAGATGCGATTGAGGTTCAGTCGCATGATTGAGATTCATTCGCATGATTGGGGGGCCATTCGCATGGGGAGTCATGAGATTGAGGGTCCATTCGCATAAGTTCTTATCCGCATTGGTGTTCGTCCGCATGAGGTCCACTCGCACGACTGGGGTGTTCATCCGCATTGGTGTCCATCCGCATTGGTTTATTCACATCATGTTCAGTCGCATGGGTGGCCCTACGACTGAAGGGTGCCCATACGCCCACATAGGGCTGGTGTACTCGAGGAAAGGCGTAGTTTAATTTCTGACTTTCGGGGGAAAATGCAGATGTAAGTTTTGACGTGAAAGTTTCCATAAGTTCAAGTGAGATGACTGTTGGGGTCTTAGAGGGTATGTTGGGCATGATGATGTTGCATGTTTATGCATGATGTATATTATGTATGTATGATGATGCCCTGTATGATGATGCTACTGTGTATGTTGATGTTCCTTATTATGATGTATGTTTATCTTTCCCGTGTCTTTACGTGTTATGTTAATGAATGAAACGAAAGTATTATGAAACGTAAAGTGGAAGATAATGAAAGAGGAACATGATGAATGAATGCATGCATTAATGAATGAATGAAAGTAAGAAAGGCTTGCAAGCAAATGTATGGGGTGAGCGACCCTGTGTCGCAACAGACTTGAAACGGGATCCTTATCATTCGACCTCAGTAATCGTGGCTGTGTGCCATGAAGAGGGTAAAGCTTGACACTGTGATTAACCATTTGTATAGAACCATTGTTGCATACCTTAGGTACTGTGGCCAGAGGTGCGGTGCACCATTATAGAAGGTCTATGATAGGCCTAGGTCTAGTACCAGGAAGAGAAGGGTATTGCACATGGCAATGGGTACACCTAGACTTTACCTTAGGTACTGTGGCCAGAGGTGTGGTGCACCGTTATAGAAGGTCTATGATAGGCCTAGGTCAGTACAGGAAACAGAAGGGTAAGGTTATGGACTGATGGAAAGAAAAGAGATAATGATGAAAGAATATGAATGATAAGAATGTACGATGAATGAACAAAAGTTAAAGGAGGAATGATGAAGATAATAATGATATTATCTATGTGTACGTATGATGTATGGTCGCATGAAAGTAAAGAACAATTTTAATGAAAGAAAAGTATGTTTTATTATAAAACTAAAACTCACTCAGTAACGCTGACTTTTATGTGCTTCCAGTTGGCAGGTAATGATTGCTTAGGATGGCACGGGGCAGCTACTCAGCTCTTTTGGATGGCATCCATTCATATAATGCTTTTGTGATGTAATGCAACAATGTATTTTGTAACTGGTTGATATATTATTTTGCAAAAGCCATTATAATGAAATGAAATGTCATTTTTTGAATATTTCCGCTGCAATGTTTACTTAGGATAAATGAGAATGTATGTTTTATGTGCGATGATCGACCAGCTGTAAGCGTCCCGGGAACGGGGCCTTACATATATGTATATACATACATATATATATATATATATATGTATGTATATATATATATATATATATATATATATATATATATATATATATATATATAATGTTCAACATATCACTTCTTTGGTGGAGCAATAGGTGTCTTTACCATACAAGCAATTCGACATTCCGTTGGTGTCTCTAAAAGCTAGGCTATGTCTGGTGTGGTATCTATATGTAACATCCGCCATTTTCAAGTTATAAACCTAAACCCGAACTAAAATCGAACATTCATACGATATGAATTTCTTTATTTAACTTATTTTATTTATATTAATGAATTATATAGATTAGACGTGTAGTTTAAACAATATCGTGAATTGATTTATTCAATTTTTCATTTAAACAACTTATAATAACTCGTTATTTATAAATAATTTTTTTATAAAATTATAAAGTTTATTAATCATGTTACAAAAAATAACTAAATGGAAAAGACATTATTAAAACTTATAAATTATAAAATGAATTTTAATAAACTTATAAAGTTTTATTAGTAATTATGAATTTTAAATAAATAATCAAATTATAAAGTTTACAAGTTTTATAAAAGTTATAAAGATTAACAAATAGATAATTTGATTGATTATTCAATTTCATTTTATAAAGTCGATAAAGATTTTATAAAAAAATAAGTTGTTATAATTAGAGTCTTCATAAATTTAAAATTTAAATTGTAATTATAATTTTATTATTTAATTTTATATTTATTTTTAATTCTAATCATAACCCCCTTTTCAAAGACTTATAACTCACCATTAACACCATTCATAAGCTCCTCCTAACCTCAACTATAAAAGCAAGGTTTAGGCCTCACTTTTCATTTGCTCATTCTCTAAAAATCTCTCTAACAAACCTTTCTTCCATTCTTTGGTTTTGATCAAATTTAAGATTTTTCTTTTACAATTAATCTCAAGAAGTTTCTAAGACTAAGGTAATCTTATATTGATTTATATTAAGCATTTCTATATTCTTTTAATCATTCTAACATTAAATTGTTCTCATGTTCTTACTTTTATTCTTTCTTCTACCAAATCACTTTTCTTTATCATTATCATTCGATCATTAACCTTTTAATGTTCATTAATCTTATTACAATCACTAAAATTTTTAAATCAAGCTAATAACACACTAATGTAAACAAAGAATCACATTTGCATATGGACGGCTATGCCGCCGCATTCGGTTATTCCACAAGATTATTTCCCTAAGTGATGGCTATGTTGAAGTCTTGGAATATTTTTGATATAAATCAAATGAAGTCTAATATATCATATATCAATATAATAAATTTGTTCTAACCCGTTTTATGCTTTAACGATTTTAAAAGTGCACATAAGTGCCTTACTATAATTCTAGCAGAATACAATCTGACTTCAACCGACCATAATTTGATCATAACAAACTAAATTTGAGTAAACTCAGACTTCAATATTAAGTTCATTGAATTACCTTTTCAACAACAGTTTATATGTCTTCAAACTCAATCGGACGACTCAACAATAGCCTTCACAAGATAAGTGCGCATTTCAGCACCTTCTGTCTTGTGCTACTTGTTTGACCTACTTACGGATCTTTTTAAAAAATATTTCTGAATAAAAGTTGTCCGGAAGACTTTGAGCTAGTCAAATATAAATTTTTATAATTTTATGAAACCGTTTGCTATTTTAAAAACCTGTTCAAACACATACCAACATTCTGTCCAGAATCTAAAATTGGTACAATAATCGTTTATCAATCTACCTTTCGCTTATTGGCATTCCTAAGTGTCCTAACTTCTTGTAATGAATTTCAACCTCAAGTTATTGTTTTTTATCATTTAGGACATCACCTTTGACTCTTGACATCTATGCTTGATTATGTACTCTACAACCATCACTATACTTGTAGTTTTCCATGTGAGTTTTCTTGCCCCTTTTTACATTATTTCACACCGTTTTGGGGTGAAACATGTTAATTTTATCAACATACACTTGTAAATGTTTAAATCTTGTAAACCACTTGCAATTCATACTTTTATTTTTCATGGTTATTTGTGTTATTGTAAGTCTTATATGAGATACATATTTTGTTTACAATCATTAACTATTGCTAGCCTGGCACTTTGGGCCTGACAAGCCTATTTGGTGCTAAATCCGATGTATTGCCGGCTCATGATGACGTATGACTTGTTCATCATGGGAACCAAGTACACTTAGCCAATCATATAAACTTGTAATTAAGTCGAGGTTTGATTGTAACTATATGTGTTATATAAACTTGCATAATTCATAACCATTGACATGAATTGCTACTTGTAAACCTTTATATATATATATATATATATATATATATATATACACACGCATGTGTTTAACCTATGGAAACTCATCAACTTTCAAAGTTGACCCTTTATTTTTAATATATTTCAGGTTTACTACATGAGGGGTTCTTCTTACACATATAAGACTTGGACCTAGTTTAACTAAATATTTTATTTCTTTGTTTGAATCTTTTGTATTGTAATGATTTATTGTCTTGTAATGTTCAATCAAAAATGATATTTAATATTATTCCAACTTATTTAGTTCCATGTGCTATGAATAATCGTTTCATATTCGTCCGCCTCGATTATTCCACCGTCGGTCGGGGTGTGACAGATTAGTATCGGAGCCATGGTTATAGGGAATTAGGTTATTAGAAATGGAATGACCTAGACTATAACTAAGTACCCTTACACATGAGTCCTCTCATGTATTTTATATGCTTAGATAGGATTTTATGTGCCTTATATGTTTATACTTGATTATGTGATTATATGCCTTATGTGATTCTTCTTATACTTTGAATCTTATCAATGCACACACGAATCAAAAATCATATTCTAAGGCATTGTGTGCCTAAATCAAATGGTTTTCAAAATGAGCTTTGAATCGTTATTCGTGGTTTTCAAATTCGTCAAAGTCTGTGTCTTACAACTTGAAACATGTAATGTTGGAAGGGCGTGATGCCTGTATCTCGAGGTGTTCTGTCTAGGAAAGGTATTCATATAAATCCGAATCAACCGATGGATCCGTTTACCTTACCTGGGAACCCTTGGGGTGAGTGTCCGCTTATAGGTACGCATGTCTTCATTAAGGTTGCCGTTGACCTAATACTTTGATAAGTCAACGTAATGCTTTGGTTTGTAAACCTAACATTACACTCGAAACACCTTGTTAATTTGAATCGGCTTACCATTGATCTTGTCTTCTTGAAACTTAAAACTCATTACCCAATTCTCACATTGACTTTTAATAGTCTTTTGAATGCCTTTCCCTCAAAATTGCACTTATTCTGAAACCTCATTACAATGATACTCTTATTCTAAACTAAACCATAATCTTAACAAACACGATTCTCGTATCAACTTTAAACTAATGTAACATTAAAACCTCAATGACTTAGTAAACAAGAATCGATTATCTAAGAACCATGTCGAAGTTATTTGCTTGAGAAGCTCCTATGAATTCACATCTCATCCAAAAGTTTCTTAAAAATATATATCGTGTTCGTCAAAAAGACTCTCGTATTGATTTAAACCTTGGTGTTGTATTCATGACAAAACCTTCCTAATCGTCATGCATCGTCTGGAATACAAAAGCTTATCAACTAAAATTTTAAATTGATGATCTTATACACTTTGTCAAGAAACGTCCGAAATCTCGAATCATGAAATTTAACAAACTTAAGCATAGCAAAACATCATAATTAAACTTATTGAATTTAAACGTTCCCAAAAGTTCACTTGCAAACACGAAATGAAATTCAAGTCTCCTCATATCTTTGAAATCAATCTTCTCGTGAATAAATTTCGCGATGAAATTTCTTAAAGTAGGGGAGACTGTAACATCTGCCATTTTCAAGTCATAAACCCGAACCCGAGCTAAAATCGAACTTTCATACGATATGAATTTCTTTATTTAACTTATTTTATTTATATTAATAAATTATATATATTAGACGTGTAGTTTAAACAATATCGTGAATTAAACAATATCGTGAATTGATTTACTCAATTTATCATTTAAACAACTTATAATAACTCATTGATTTATAAATAATTTTTTTATAAAATTATAAAGTTTATTAATCATGTTACAAAAAATAACAAAATGGAAAAGACTTTATTAAAACTTATAAAGTTATAAAATGAATTTTAATAAACTTATAAAGTTTTATTAGTAATTATGAATTTTAAATAAATAATCAAATTATAAAGTTTTGAGTGGGATATACTGGGTTTGCTTGTTTGTTTGTTTGTTTAATCAAATTATAAAGTTTACAAGTTTTATAAAAGTTATAAAGATTAACAAATAGATAATTTGATTGATTATTTAATTTGATTTTATAAAGTCTATAAATATTTTATAAAAAAATAAATTGTTAAAATTAGAGTCTTCATAAATTTAAAATTTAAATTGTAATTATTATTTTATTATTTAATTTTATATTTATTTTAAATTCTAATCATAACCCCTTTTAAAAGACTTATAACTCATCATTAACACCAGTCATAACCTCCTCCTAACCTCAACTATAAAAGCAAGGTTTAGTCCTCACTTTTCATTTGCTCATTGTCTAAAAATCTCTCTAACAAATGTTTCTTTAATTCTTTGGTTTTGATCAAATGCAAGAATTTTCTTTTACAAGTAATCTCAAGAATTTTCTAATACTAAGGTAATCTTATATTGATTTATATTAATCATTTCTATATTCTTTTAATCATCCTAACATCAAATTGTTCTCATGTTCTTATTTTTATTATTTCTTCTACCAAATCTCTTTTTTTTGTCATTATCATTTGATCATAACCTTTTAATTTTTACTAATCTTATTACAATCACTAAAATTCTTAAATCAAGCTAACAACACACTAATGTAAACAAAGAATCCCGTTTGCATATGGACGGCTATGCCGCCGCATTCGGTTATTCTACAAGATTATTTCCCTAAGTGATGGCTGTGTTGAAGTCTTGGAATATTTTTGATATAACTAAAATGAAGTCTAATATATCATATATCAATATAATAAATTTGTTCTAACCCGTTTCATGCTTTAACAATTTAAAAATTCACATAAGTGCCTTACTATAATTCTTGCAGAATATAATCTGACTTCAACCGACCATAATTTGATCATAAGAAACTAAATTTGAGTAAAATCTGACTCCAATATTAAGTTCATTGAATTAAGTTTTCAACGACAGTTTATATGTCTTCAAACTCAATCGGACGACTCAACAATAGCCTTCACAAGATAAGTGCGCATTTCAGCACCTTCTGTCTTGTGCTACTTGTTTGACCTACTTACGGATCTTTTTAGAAAAAATATTTCTGAATGAAAGTTGTCTGGAAGACTTTGAACTAGTCAAATGTAAATTGTTATAATTTTATGAAACCGTTTGCTATTTTAAAAACCTGTTCAAACACATACCAAACATTCTGTCCAGAATCTAAAATTGGTACAATAATCGTTTATCAATCTACTTTTCGCTTATTGGCATTCCTAAGCGTCCTAACTTCTTGTAATGAATTCCAACCTCAAGTTATTGTTTTTTTATCATTTAGGACATCACTTTTGACTCTTGACATCTAAGCTTACTTATGTACTCTACAACCATCACTATACTTGTAGTTTTCCATGTGAGTTTTCTTGCCCCCTTTTACATTATTTCACACCGTTTTAGGGTGAAACATATTAATCTTATCAATATACACTTGTAAACATTTAAATCTTGTAAAGCACTTGCAATTCATACTTTTATTTTTCATGGTTATTTGTGTTATTGTAAGTCTTATACGAGATACATATTTTGTTTACAATCATTAACTATTGCTAGCCTGGCGACGTCTTAAATCTTTGGGCCTGACAAGCATATTTGGTGCTAAAGCCGATGTATTGCCGGCTCCTGATGATGTATGACTTGTTCATCATGGGAACCAAGTTGCAGGATCGTGTATTGGTCACTCAACAGATGGTTTTTCTCTCAAACTCACCTTGAACAACACTCAGTAAGAGTCTATGAAGAGTTGATCATAATATAACAAGTAACAAGCAGTAAATAAACACAGGATGTAAATTTTCAAGGTACTTTTATATATTGCTTCTCAACTCAAAGGATTACAAGACTCTTGGACTCAAATCTCTACTTAATGAGTTACAAAGAGAAGATATATATAATACTACCTACAGCCGGATATACTTTGATACCAGCTGGAAACCTCTAACCAAACATCTATACTACAAGACTATAGGTGAGGTGTTTGGTAGTCAGGACATGTCCCTGACTTACCTTTTGTCACCAACTAAAGTTGGTAACATGTACTATCATAAAAAGGTATACAGTAGAATAAAGTATGGTCAACAACATGGTTCTTTAGGAAGAAGCCATGCTGTATCAGAGGTCTGCAGCGGACTGTCAGAGACCATACTTATGTGTTGGTACACATGTCCCTAGTTCTAGTCTAGTGAAATCAAATGTAATAGACTTCTATCTTGTAACACGTATGTAAGGTTTAATCATTGTAATGAAAACTCTTCAATGAATGTATGCTTGATTGCGTAATGTCATATCTATTATTATTGTTGGTTGTTATACGCATAATATGACCATGTTATATAGGTTTACAGTTGTGAGACACAGTTCTGAATCATTAAAGGTTCAAAAATGTGTTTGACTAAGAATCTTATTCAGTCGCACGACTGAACCATGCGAATGGTTCAATCGCACGGTTGAACTAGGAAATCGAGTCAATCGCACGGTTGAGTCATCAGACTGACTCAAGCGTACGAATGAATCAATCGTATTACTCAATCGCACGACTGAGCCATTCGCAAGGCTCAGTCGCACGAATGAGATCTGTAACCTATAAATACCACTTAATTTGTGGAAAAACGCAACACTTCGAATATTCATAACCCTAGTCGACCCACAGCGCCCTGTTCGTCTATTCCAAATTCACAGAACGTCCTACATCATTCCTAATCCATTCTTAACGTTTTCTAATCGTTAGGATTGATCTTGATTTCGTTCTCCCTGATTGGATCGCCAATCAAATAGGATTCCGCACTATTTGATCTGGTATAACTTAGAATCAGTTAGTACTCCGTACGTACACGGTCCTGACAAGTGGTATCAGAGCTTAGGCTCTTGATTCTTCGTTGATTCAATCGTTTTTGTGAAAAAGTCTACGTTTTTACGCAAAAAGATCCAATCTTTCTGCTAAAAATCGAGTCTTTACGTGTGCATGTTCTGAAAAATCAGTGTTTTTCGAGTTTCAGCCGTCTAGGGTGCAAAAACTTGCATTCTAGGTCAAAGTTTGTGAAAAATCTTGTTTTCAGCCGACCCAGTCGCACGATTATCTCAATCGTACGACTGAACCCAGTCGCCCAGTTCAGTCGCCCGATTAAGTCAGTCGTTTATCCAGTCGCCCGATTGAGTCAATCGTCAACTCCAGTCACCCAGTTTCAGTCAGTCGCCTTGTCCATTCGACCAATTGTGTTCAATCGCACGATTGTAGCTCAGTCGCCTGTTCAATCGCACGGTTGAGTTCAATCGCATCCCAGTCGCATTAACAGTCTGTTTTTCAAGTTTAAGTCAACATTTATCATGGACTCGGAAAACTTCACATTTTCAGCAGGGAAGGACTCTAGGATCCAAAACCTACTGCTTCTGGAGAATGAGATTGGTAATCACAACAAGCCGCCTAAGCTTCTATCCATTGATGAGTTCCCGCAGTGGAAGCAAAGGTTTGAGATTCATCTCAATGGCGTGGATACTAATCTATGGAATTCTATTGAGACTGGTTACTCAATGCCAGTTGGTGCTGATGGGTTGCCATTAACGTTAAGTGGAATGACGGATGCTCAAAAGACTGCCTATAACGCTGAGAAGAAGGCTTATGCTATGCTAACCCAGTCAATTCCTAAAGAAATATTCCATCAGTATTCGGATCAGAAACAGAGTAAAAAGTTCTGGAAAGCTCTCGAGAAAAGGTATGAAGGGAGTTCAACTCTGAAATCCTTAAAGGCCAAAGCTCTCAAAAAGGAGTTTGACAATTTCTCTGCTATTGGGAACGAGAGCTTAGATGACATCATTGACCGCTTCTATCATTTAATGAGTGAACTACACACTCATGGGGTTACAACGTCTAAGGAAGAAAAGGTCGCCAGTTTAGCAGATGGTCTACCTGAAAAGTGGGATTCATTCATTTCCACTCTGCGATACAACTCAGTTTTAGAAACCTTGGATATAAATGACTTTATTCTAAAACTGAGGGAGGAAGAAGTGCGACACAAGTACAAGGCAAAGAAGGGTTCTTATGCTCAAGACCCCTCACTCTACAATGTCACTTCTACTTCCACCCCTGCTGCAAAGTCTTCCGGTGCTCCTCTGCAAACAGCCTTCGTGTCCAATGCATCTTCAATTGCTGAACAAGGCTCATCATCTGCAAATGAGTCTCATGGTGCATCTGGAGTTATTCAAAGTCCCATTGTTACTCAGTCTGCAAAGTTGACGACAGAAAATCTGGGAAAAGTAACAGTGGAGGTTGCTAAAGAGCACATGGATCTACTTGCTGCTGTTGTGCACTCTTATGATGGTTTGGTGGCGGGCAAGATTGGTAATTGCCACCTTGCTGATGAAGATTACGAGCAAGTAGATGAGAATGAGCTGGAAAGAATGGACATTATGTGGGCTCTTGCAAGTGCTGTCCAAAGAGCCAAGAAATTTGTGAAGAAAACAGGGCAAAATCTCGTGGCTACTAAAGATACAACCTTTGGTTTTGACAAGTCTAAAGTCACGTGCTTCAATTGTGGAGAAAAGGGCCACTTTAAAAGGGAGTGTTCGAAGCCTAAGAAGACTGGGAACGGGAATCTATTTTCCTCGTTCAACAGGCAAGATAAAGACAAGAAACCAACGTCCACGGGAAGTGATTCTAAAGCTATGGCAGCACAAGGAGATGAAGGACAAGACTGGTCCTTTCGATTCGTGTCTGATGAAGCTAACATAGCGTCTGTGGAGGACTTGAACGAAGACTCAGCAAGTGAAGGGGAAAGCTCAGCTGAGGTTGATACTGCTGATTTGGAAGAAACGTTTGATGCTGTTGATGAAATTGTCCAGAATGAGTTGAATTCAGAATCTGAAGCTCAACCTACGTCTCAGAATGCTTTCATGGCTGGCACGTCGACATCTACACAGGTATAATCTAAAGATGAATTATTTGATAAACATGCTTGTGTTGAATGTGATAAATTTAGAGAAAGCATTGATCTAAAATTTACTAGGTTGTTAGAACACAACGATAACTTAGTAAATGACTTAAAACTGTGCTCAGAAGCTAATCGTGTGTTAAAACAAAATGAGAGCAGTTATAAGGAGAAGTTAGATGCATTGCAGAAGCAACTAAAGGAAACTGAAGTTGTTGCCTTTAACCAAGAAAATGACATCAAGTTCTATCTAAAAACAATAGAAGAAACCAAGAAGGAACGAGCAGTTTTGTAAGTTGAAAACGAGTCTTTGAAACAAAGACTTCACAGTCTAGCTAGTTCCTCACATATTTTGAAAAACTTGGTTAAAGAACGCAACAACGGGGAGGGGTTGGGTTATAAAGTTATGCCACCACCACATGAGTCCTTTTTAAACATCAAACAACGTCCAATTAATGATAACCCCATCCGGATACAGCAGTTACCATTGCCTCTTCGGTTCCTGACCAGACAGATTCTGGATCAAGCACTGCAAGCACACAAATCACTAGCAAACAAGTAGAAGAGAATGTTCAAGCATCTCTTAGGTTGGGTAAAAAGTCAACTTCCACACAACCTAAGATTTCCAAATCACTCAAGCTAAACCAGTGAAACAAGATAATCACCAATTTCCTAGACAAAACATAAATCATGTTAAACAAGTTAAATTTGTCAAAGGAGGTGAAAAACTTAAAATGATAATAAAAAGAAAGAACCTGAGGTTTATTCACCGCCCCATAAGAGATCTCCTATCCCTGATGAATGGAGATCCTGTTATACTTGTGGTCAATGCGGTCATATTTCGACTAACTGTCCTCGCTATCAGACACCAAGAACTAAGGTTGAGCTACACGACAAAGTCAAAATAGATTCAAAACAGCGTTCTAAGACTCCTGTTAGATCGAAAACCCCTATTAGGTCTAAAACACCTTCTAGGTCTTTTTCGTCTCCACCTCGCCAAAGGCAAAACAGACAAGTCTCTGACAAGTCCGTAATGCCAGAGGTAAAACCTGTTTCTGAATCTAAACCATATGCTCAAACTGTAAATCAGTCTAAGGTTTACCACAAACAATCTTTTCACAAGGATGGTTTATGGAAAGCCAAGACAGCTGGTGTGTCTGAAAGCAAGGATAATATGAAAGTTGAGATTCCACCCACTGATAAAGGACAGTGGGTCGAATTCATGATGGTTGATTCCTCTGGGAAACCCAAGCCAGTCAAGGCTTGGGTCCCCCTCCTTAACTGATGATTTTCTCATATGTGCAGGTTGTCCGCTATAGTGCGTCTACAAATACATGGATCGTAGATAGCGGAGCTTCCAGGCACATGACGGGGAACAAGTCTCTCCTTTTCAATGTCAAACAAATTAAAGGGGGACACGTTTCATTTGCTGGTAATAAAGGAGGATACATTACCGCTCAGGGCGAAGTAGGTAATGATAAGGTAAGGTTCGATAAAGTGAACTTTGTTCAGCAGTTAGAAAACAACCTGCTTTCTGTGTCTCAGATTTGCGACAAGGGATTCAAAGTAATGTTTGATAATCGCAAATGTTACATTCTAAAGAAAGAAATGGATATTCCAGAGGAACAGGTATTAATGTCTGCATCTAGATATAATGACTTATATGTTCTAGATATGTCAAATGCCTCTACTAGTGCTTCTTCTGTTCAATGTTTCTTATCTAAAGCTACAGAGAAGGACTCCATTTCTTGGCACAGACGAATGGGACACATTAATCATAGGAAGATGAATCACCTGATTCATAACAACCTAGTTGATGGAGTTCCTGTCAAGAACTTCAAGCTTCCTGATTTTTGTGTCTCATGCAAGAAAGGAAAGCAAACCAGGAAATCTCACAAGACCAAGAATGTCCATTCTATTGAGATACCCCTGGAGCTACTGCACATGGATCTTTTCGGTCCAGTTAGCACGAAGAGTATCGCTGGAGACTGGTACTGCTTCGTAGTCACCGATGACTACTCACGATTCTCGTGGGTTATGTTTCTGAAAGCTAAGTCAGAAACGTTTGAGTCATTCAAAGTGCTGGTCACAACTCTTGAGTCACTTTACAAGCTTAAAGTGAGAAAGATTCGTTCAGATAATGGAACGGAGTTCAAGAATCAGTGGATGGATGCATTCTGCAAAGAAAAGGGAATTGTTCATTAATTCACCTCTACATACACTCCACAGATGAATGGAGTTGCTGAGCGAAAGAACAGGAGTTTGATCGAGACAGCCAGGACTATGTTGGCAGACTCAAAACTACCAGTACAGTTCTGGAACGAGGCTGTAGCCAACGCCTGCTACACACTCAATCGTGTGTCAGTAGTGAAGAGGCACGGGAAGACTTGTTATGAGTTGCTACAGAAGCGTAAGCCAAACCTGGAGTATCTGGAACCTTTCGGTGCTCCTTGTACTCTTCTAAAGAAAACTCAAGAAGGCAAGTTCAATGAAAAGGCAGATCAGGGGATCTTTCTGGGATACAATATTCCTGATAAACGAGTTTACAACAACTCTACTGGTCAGGTAGAAGTATGGTGCAACGTTGATGTTCAACGTTTCACTATTCCCCCTGCTGGAAAAGGTCCATCGTCATTCTTCGACTACGATGGCTTTTTCAAATCATTCAATCTTCCTCAGATAGTTTCAGATGATGATATTGCTACTCAGATGCTGCACGATGTTCTCAACTCACCGACTCTGGATACTAGCAATACCACTCCTACAAGTGGGTCATCGGGATCTGCCTTAGATGATCAAAATTATAGTGACGACTCCTCAGAGGATGAAGAAGCAACTGAACCAGCTCAACCACCAAATGTTGATCAAGAAGGGAGCTCTTCAGGTGTTTCACCTGCATCTGGAACCACAGACAATGAACTTCCAGTCACGACTATGGACTCTGAAGTTGTCGTTCCTACAACTCCGTTGACTAGGATCAGTACAAGTCATCCGCCAGAGGCTATCATTGGTGATCTTCACTCCGGCGTGCAGACTAGAAGTCGATTGTACACTGCTGATTACGCTGACGTAATGGAAAAGGGCTACGTGAATGATGGAGCTTACAGATGTTTTGTCTCTCAAATTGAACCCAAACACGTAAGTGATGCCCTTAAGGATGAAGCATGGGTCAATGCTATGCAAGAGGAGTTGCTACAGTTCAAGAAACTTGGAGTGTGGACTCTTGTTGACCGACCCAAAGGAGTAAAGGTAATTGGTACCAAATGGGTACTAAAGTGCAAGAAGGATGACCAGGGTGTCGTTATGAGAAACAAGGCACGGTTGGTTGTTCAAGGCTTCAGACAAGTCGAAGGAATCGACTACAATGAAGTCTTTGCTCCCGTAGCTAGAATGGAAGCAATTCGTATCTTTCTAGCCTACACCTCTTACATGAAGATCAAAGTTTATCAACTAGATGTTAAGAGTGCATTCTTGCATGGGGAAATCCGTGAAGAAGTGTATGTAAGTCAACCCAAAGGATTTGAAGATCCTTATCATCGGGACAGAGTGTACAAGTTAGACAAGGCTCTGTATGGGCTACATCAGGCTCCTCGAGCTTGGTATGAAAAGCTCTCCACCCATCTGTTGAAACATGGCTTTCACAGGGGTGTTATTGACTGTACATTGTTCATCAAAGAGAAGGATAGTGAATTGCTTTTGGTGCAGATTTATGTGGATGACATAATTTTCGGGTCCCGAAACGAAGGATTATGTAAAGAGTTTGAATCTGTGATGAAGGCTGAGTTTGAGATGAGTGCCATGGGAGAAATGAAGTTCTTCCTAGGATTACAGGTGGATCAAACACCTACCGGCATCTTTTTGCATCAAACTAAGTATGTCGGTGACATTCTTAGTCGCTTTGATATGGAAAATGTCACTGCAGCCGGTACCCCTCTCGCCACAAATCATGATGTGGCTCCTGATGAGAATGGGGATTTGGTGGATGCCACCATGTATCGCGGGATGATCGGATCTCTCATGTACCTCACTGCCTCTCGTCCAGATATCATGTATGCCACATGTTTGTGTTCCTGATATCAGGCAAAACCTAAAGTCAATCATCTGATTGGAGTCAAGAGGATTTTTCGTTATCTGAAGGGTTCTCCAACACTGGGGTTATGGTATCCTCATGATGATGACTTTGAGCTAACGGCATATAGTGACTCGGATTACGGAGGCTGCAAAATGAATTACAAGTCTACGTCAGCAGGATGTCAATTTTTCGGGAGAAGATTAGTAACTTGGCAGTGCAAGAAGCAGACATCCGTTGCTCTGTCTACCTGTGAAGCTGAATACGTTGCCCCGCCAGCTGCTGCTCTCAAATCATTTGGATTCAACAGCAAATGCGGGATTACGGTTTGCATTTCACTTCTACTCCCATCTATGTTGATAATTCTACTGCCATTGCAGTAACTAAAAATCCGGTTCAACATCCTAAGACCAAACACATAGGCATAAAGTATCATTTCATACGCGATTGCTATGAAAAACACTTAATTGATGTGGTCAAAATTAACACGGATTTTCAACGTGCTGACCTCTACACTAAACCATTTGATAAACCAAGATTTTTTATCTGCTAGAGGTCAACAGGGTTAAAAAGAAAAGTGATGTTATACTAGACGAAACAGATACATAGTCCGACACCATTTTTCTTTATTTTTCGTTTTTCTTTTATTATTTTTTTAATTTCCTTCTTGTTATAAAAATCCAAAAACATAAAAAAATTTCTGTTTTAGAATTTTAGGGGGAGATTAGGTTTAAATTCAGTATTTTAATTACTTACTTAAAAAAAAGGGGGGGGGGAGGTGAGTAAAGCTGAAAAGGCAAAGACAACAAAACAGGAAATGTGACTCGACAAAAGTGGAAGATGATAGTACACAGGCTTCGAGTTATTTGGAACAACAAGATGAGTTAGAGATCAAAAATGTTAATTAATTTACTGAAAATGTAAAACATCAGAGAAGTCTAAGTCTAACAAAATGGAAAATGATAGTATGTTTGATTGTTACTGTAATTACACGGAGAAAGTTGATCTAGGGAGGTGCTAGTTCATTATATGATGTGTCAGTAGATTCAATATCATAGACAAGTAGACTTCATTGGTAAACTTAATCTAAACTAAAAGGTTCAATCAACTGTGGGTTCCCATCTTATCACTGGTTAACACAATCAGTTCTTCCGATAAGGGATTACGAGCAAATAAATGCCACCAAAGGTGTGCAAATGACCATAAAAAGAGCAAAAGCACGAAAAAATGAATACTAGCATAATCAAGCTGATAACTTATGTTGTTGATGCGCTATGTGCAAAAGAAAATATGAAATGCTCTAACAAGGAGATAGGTTGTGTGCCTCTCTGCTGTGCGATGGCACTGACCTGAGGATAAGCATAACCTATATATTCTAGACTACATTGTTGTTTGCCGCCTCTCTGCTGTGCGATGGCACTGACCTGAGGATTGGCTTCTCTTTGAAAGATCTAAGAATAGTCTCTTCTTGCAAAAATACCTAAAGACCGCTCGAAAGTTCTTTAAGGAATGCTGATTACCATATAAGCGTGGGATACACAAATGTTGTTTGAAATAATATAACTTAATACATTACCAATGTATGTCAAAAGTCTGTGTATGAATTTAAAGTGGACAAGTATACTGACAATCGTCTTGTATGCACCGACTGAAGTTGACAATCTAAGTGTGTTACGTATCATATTAAACATGATTCCAGTTAGTACTTGGAAGTCTTAGATCAGAACAAACTGTGATATGTAGTCATGAAAAATGAAATCAACTCATAATGTTCCAAGTAATGGTGTATATGCTTGTCTGATTCCAAATGAGTCTGTTCCTGATATAATGTCAATGCTGATAGGCTACACAAACCTGCCCTAACAAAAATCACAAAAAGATGTTCATTTTTATTCGTAGTTTAAATTTTATTTATTTCTTAGTATAATGAGTCATGTCGGACTGTGTATACTGTTATCTGCTAAACGTCACTGAATGTGCTAAATGTTTATCTAAACAGATTGTTTCTGAAAGGTTAAAAGGATCACGTCTGAGGTGATCGGGTGGATAAATGGATCACGTCTGAGGTGATCGGGTGGTTAAATGGATCATGTCTAAGATGATCAACTGCACATAATGTTTTATCAACTGTTTAAGGAAAACTATGTGTCAGCAAATGAAATGATTAAGATGGCACAAGTATAGCCCAATCGCACTCCTTCATCATGAGTATGCTTATACGAATGGGCTATACGATTGAACTCAATCGTAAGATTGGACCATGCGAATGAGCCCAATCGGACGATTGAAAGTGACCGACTAGGTCAAACGTACGAATGGAGGTCAGTTGATCGAAAGGACCATGCGAATGAGTGAATCGTACGACCCAGTTTCAATCGCACGAATGAATCATGCGATTAGACTTGATCGTATGTCTTGATTTTGATTCGGCCAAATGAAAAGAGCAAGTGAGTCCAGTCGGCTGACTGAACTGAGTCTGTCTATAAATAGACCTCTCAGTCGATCGCAGACATCATTCGTCCTAATATTCCGATTCGCACGATACTCTGCCGATTTTCTGTTTGATCTTTAATACTTGTGATATACGCATTATGACCATTTATATTTGTTACACAGGTAATATGGGACACAAAGATGAATCAAAAAATGTCAAATCTGATATGAAATCAGTCCGCATTTGCCCTAAAAGTTGCACCGTAACAAATCTTGATAATAGACTGCCTTAATCACATACAATGTTAAAATCAATGGATTAGGTGGCTTAGTTACATGATTGCGAGTCTAATGGACATGAACTTAACGTGTAATTCAGCCATTTGATAAATCTGAGTTTGAAATGGAACAGTTTTCTACGATGCGACTGGTCTCCCAGTATGAACTTCAATCGACCGATTGAGAGAGGCGACTCATTCAATCGGCCGAATGGGTAATGCGAATGGATTGATTGTGTCATACGACTGGACTCCAGAATGAATCTCAATCGCACGATTGAAAGGGACGATTCATCCAGTCGACCAGATGAAACATGCGAATGGATTCATTCGGTCGACCGAGTCAATCGCAGGTTCAGTCTCACAAGTCAACTAAATCGCATGACTCATCATCCGAATGAAAGTGGTCGCATACATGATCAACCAAATTGAAGTTCAATCGCATATATGTCCAACCGACTGAACCCAGTCGGTTAGTTCAATCGCACGATTGAATCAGTCTGTTTTCCAAATTAGTCAAACTCTGTTTTTCAAGTTTATGACGTATGTTTGCTATTGATTACAGGAATATGGCTAACAGGTGGACTATAAATCCAAAGCACAACATCTGTGCTAACTTGGATTCCACCTCAAGGAATGGAGGAGACTTTTCGGGGATTATAGATTTTTTGAGAAGATCTAGGATTTACCGAGCTATTTCCACACCCTGTACACCGTATCAGTCAGTACATCAGGCATTTTAGGAAGTTGCTACAGTGGACAGATCAGCTGAGCCCTACTGCATACGAAGTTCTATCTTCGGTAGGGAGATTGAGATACGTGCTACTGACATCAGGAGAGTCTTAGGGTTTGATGATGATGAGTCACACCCACTCAAGATCCACCCGCTTACTGTACGTGGATGCTTCTTGAGGATAGGGTACTGTGGGGATATCACTTCAGGTGTGCTAAACAAGAGCAACCTGAGCCCCCCGTACAAGTACTTGGCGCACGTCATCCTGAAGTGCATTGCTTCGCGGAGGGGTGGTTCGATGACTTATCGGACCAAATTCAGAATGCGTATGTTGCATTGGTCCTCAACCACCCTTTCAGCTTCTCCAACATGATATTTACATACCTGATTGAGAATCTTGAAGCTAAGGGGAAGGAGGGGTTTTGTATGTACCCCAGATTCTTACAGCTTATCTTCAATGAGAAGCTGCCCTGACCTCCCAAAGGACAAGAGCGATGCTGTGCCTCTTGAGATCATGGATGACACCACCTTGGAAGGATGAAGGTGTATAGAGGCAAGCAAGTGAAGCCTGCTATGAAGAGACTGATTGGGCATCTGGCCCGGGCTGATTATGTAGCCCCAGGAAGACGCAGGTGGCGTATGGATAGTGATTCTGATTCTGAGATTATTGCTATACCATTAGATGATTCTAATGATGATGACAGCCAGGATGGCAATGAGATGCCCGTTACATCTGGGGGCACCTCCACACATACAGCCCAGCCACCTCCTCACACTGACACTACTACTGCTGGGTTTGTACCTCACTTCAGTCCACCTGATGACGACGAAGACGAGAGTGAGGAAGAGGGGTTGACTCGTAGGCATGGCAGCAAGGTAGTTGCCACTAAGAAAGGAATTAAAGTAGTTGGAGGACAGACTGGGACATCGGGGGCTACACAAACAGAATTAGATCCCGCATACTCCCCTGATGCACCCAGTACACAGACTGCTGCCCCGGTGTCTACGGGGAAGAGGAAGAAAACCATGGCCAGACCGCATGGTAAGAAGGGAAAGAGGCTTAGATTCACCACCTCCGTCTCTACACCAATCACCACTGCCACCACATCCACCATATCCACCACATCCACCACATCCCAAACACCCCAAACCACCACCACTACTATACCACCACATCATACTCACATATCTTCCACCACCACCACTGTACCCCCCACTACAGCCATTCCATCTCCTCCCATCTACACCACAGCCACCACTACAACCACCACTCACCAAACCCAACCCTCATTTGCCCCCTCGAGCTCAGTTCTACCACCTGTCTTGGTGGTTGAGCAACTTGCTGCTCTGAACAGCATGGTGCTCCAGCTGCTAGCCTCTAATAAGGCTAAGACAGCTCAGATTCTCCAGCTGCAAGAGCAAAGTTCATCACAAGCAGCTGAGATTGAGAAACTGAGGGAGTTGACCTCTTCGCAAGCCCAGTTGATCACCTCACAGACTGATCAGATCACTGGCTTGCTTCAACACGAGGCTGAGTCGGATGCAAAGATTGAGAAGCTAGAGGCGGCTCATAAGACTCTAGTGCTAAAACTGAAAGGCACTCAGAGTGAGCCCCTCAAGATTAGAGAAGGTGATGGTGATGAAGGTGATGATGATGAGGGTGAGGATGATGATGACGAGGATGATGATGAAGATACTGATGATGAAGGTGACGAAGATTCACAGGACAAAGACAATGATGCCGATGAAGGAGACGCTGCTACATCTCCCTCTGATCCTGAGCAAGAACGAAGAACTAAAGGAAAACAAGATCAGAGGGCCTCTTCTTCTGCTCCGTCTACTTCTCACTCTACAGAAGAACCAGCTCAGATTCAAGGCAAAGTTCAAGATTAGATGTTTATTTATTATTTAAACTTTGTACTTGAAATCTTGTATCAAAGTCTGTTCTATGTATATAAAATTAAATGTTAAATCAACATCTGTTATGTGCTTAATATATACTTACTTATACTGTATTTGGTTGTCGAACAGGTTCAGCTAAACAAGTTGATGAGCACGATGTTGTGCCCCTTCGTCACATCGATTCAAAATTGACGATGATCCTCGATCTACAAGGGATCGTACAACGATCTGTCAGTTACACTGCTGAAGAGGGGGAGATAATACATCATTTAACAGATGAACAGATTGCTGAACTGTTTAGTCTGAATCCTGACGAGCTGGTGAAAGACGCCCCAGAGGTCGACATAGTCAGTGATGATGAATTACAAGACGTCGATGAACTGGAGATTGAGGACATCACTGCTGATGAGTATCCTCAGTATACTAGCGCCGAAGGCGAAGTTCTCCCAGATCTGGGGGAAACTTTTGACAGTAGTATCTTCAACAAGGTTGAAGAGATGACAGCTGCTAAAGCTGCTACAGCCTCAGCTCCTCAGGCAAATGATGCCGATATGGCAGTCAAAAAGGCTGAATGGATGGCCTGTTTTGAGGAAATGAAGAAACAGTGTGTGCCAAACAAGTCAAATGCCTACACCAAGCTCTACAAGGTTAAGAAACATCAGAAGGTGTCAGGCAAGATCATCAGCTGGGCATACTTTGAGGATCTCAAAGTATATGCAGTGAAGAGAGAGAAGGGAATAGAGTATTTCAGATTTCCTCATGATCTGAAAACTCTCCCAGGATTTGAGCTTAATCGTCTAGCCAACTTGAACCTCCTATATGCTGTTCCAGGAAAGATATCAGGATGGTTTGAGCAGGCACTAAAGAAAGAGTACCATACAAGGTGGGTCAACTTTAAACCTCAACAGCCCAGAAGGTTATTTCATAGGAATGAGGTTGACCCCACCTCAGGAAGACCAAAGGTGGTCTTGAGATGGCACCCTCCGTGCACTATGTCGCGTATTCCATTGAGGGAGATGCCTCAGGATTTTGCACCCCATTTCAAATGGTGGTACTATGACTGGCGAACTGGTGAAGCCGTTATTGTTTTGGAGAAAGAAGGAAAGGTCGAGACAATAAGGGTGTTTGATCCTATGTGGCTAACAAACTTGTCTGAGTCTGATGTCTATATCTTATTCAAGTGGCCACTATTTTTTGATACACAGGATATTATGCAAGCACTGCAGTTCCAACATGTTATACGTATCTGCTTGCACTGAATATTCATTCTGGGGTCTCGAGAGAAGAAAGGGTGAAAAGATATGAAGAGTTCAAGAAAGAAGTTAAATCTTAGATAGAACTAGGTCCAGGATGAATGGAGTATCGAGACTTATGAGCTTCATCCAAAATCTTCATTCGTAGATCCCCAAGACGAGGAATCCACATACGCCCAAACCGAGTTCTAACACCCGTTGCGTTATCACCCAACTCCGCGACCAGACCTCTCATTCTTTCAGAGTTAAGATGTTCGTCTTTCAAAGCCTCATCTTGGAACTCTTTGACCTGCTTCATTACGTCGGAGGTCATGATTAGCTGGTACGCCTTCACTCGAATTGGCTCGGGCCTCTCCTTTCGGCTAAGGGCATCCGCCACCACATTGGCTTTGCCCGGATGGTAATGGATCTCACAATCATAGTCTTTTATAAGCTCCAACCATCGCCGTTGCCTCATATTCAGATCTCTTTGCTCGAAGAAGTACTTCAAGCTTTTGTGGTCCGTAAAGATGGTGCACTTCGTCCCGTACAAATAGTGCCGCCAAATCTTCAACGCGAAAACCACAGCTGCTAGCTCCAGGTCATGAGTAGGGTAATTAACCTCATGAACTTTCAGCTGTCGGGATGCATAGGCTATCACCTTTCCTCTCTGCATTAATACACACCCCAACCCCGAGTAGGAGGCATCAGAATAAACCACCAAATCTTCACTCCCTTCGGGTAACGCCAATACTGGAGCTTGGGTCAATCTCGTCTTCAGTTCTTCAAACGCCTTCTCTTGAGCTTGACCCCATACAAATTTCACATCCTTCCGGGTCAACTTTGTCAGTGGAGAAGCAATTTGGAAAAGTCTTGGATAAACCTTCGGTAGTAACCCGCCAAACCCAAGAAACTACGGATCTCGGACGGCGTCTTCGGAGATTTCCATTGCATAACTGCTTCCACTTTCGCCGGATCGACCATAATCCCGTCCGGATTTACTACATGACCCAAGAATTGAACTTCACGCAACCAGAATGCGCACTTGGAGAATTTAGCATACAACTTCTCCCTTCTCAACGTCTCCAGAACTTCGCGAATGTGACCGGCATGCTCAGTCTCACTCTTTGAATAAATCAAGATGTCATCAATGAATACAATCACTGATTTATCCAACATCGGCCGGCACACCCTATTCATCAGGTCCATAAAAGCAGCTGGCGCGTTGGTCAGACCAAATGACATAACGAGGAACTCATAATGACCGTAGCGCGTACGAAAAGCTGTTTTAGGGATATCCTGCTCCTTCACCTTCAGTTGATGGTAGCCTGATCGAAGATCTATACGTGAAAACCAACTAGCACCCTGAAGTTGATCAAATAAGTCGTCGATCCGCGGCAAGGGGTATCTGTTCTTTACTGTCAGCTTATTCAACTCGCGGTAGTCGATGCACATCCTCATACTACCGTCCTTTTTCTTTACAAACAGGACCGGAGCACCCCAAGGTGAGATACTCGGTCGAATAAACCCCTTATCCAACAGCTCTTGTAACTGCTCCATCAACTCTTTCATCTCTGTCGGGGCCAATCGGTATGGTGCCTTGGCAACAGGTTGGGCGCCTGGTACTAAATCAATCTGGAACTCGATCTCTCTGTCAGGTGGCAATCCCGATAAGTCTTCTGGGAACACGTCTGGGAACTCACACACAACCGGAACATCAGACAGTTGTGGTGCTGGCTTCTCTACATCTTTCACATAACATAAATAGGCGTTACATCCATGCCTCATACATTTCCCCGCCACTGCCATTGAGATCACTTTCGGAATCGTAGTAACCTGATCCCCATAAACTGTCACTGGACTACCGTCAGGCGCTGTCAAACTAATCATCTTCTTGCGACACACAATGTTCGCCTCGAAATCTGCCAACCAGTCCATTCCAAGCACCAAATCGAAACCGCCTAACGTCATCGCAAAGGGTTTAACTGGGAATTTGTGACCCTCCAGTTCTACATCGCAACCCTCAATTACCTCTGAAATCCTGGTGGTTTTACCTATCGCAGTCTCTACATCAAACGGCACATCCACACGCCTACTACTAACGGGCAATTTGGCACAAAAAGCAGCAGAAATGAAACTCCTACTGGCACCCAAATCAAATAATACAGAGGCTAAAGTTTGGTTCACCAGAAACGTACCGGACACTACATCGGGGTCCGTCCTCGCCTCTTCCTGCGTCATCGTAAATGCCCTGGCGCTCGCTTTCGACCCTTCACCCCCTGTCTTCTTCACACCGGAACCCTCAGATCTCGGCTTCTTGCAGTCTTTATTCATATGACCACTTTCCCCACAGTTAAAGCATCTCATTCCTTTACACTCTTTGGCCATATGACCGGGCTTTCCACATTTGAAACATACATTCAGCCCCCATCTGCACTCACCACCGTGCTCTCGCCCACACTTCCCACACCTTCTCGACCCTGCACTTGTCACGACCACACGACGATCATCAACCCGTGCCTTCTTACTACTTGTCGAGGTATCACCCCGACCAAACCTCTTTCCCTGCCACTTCCTCTCATCACTTCCCTTCTTACTGCACTCAGATTTCATCAACGCAGCTCGTTCATCGTACAACCTCCCAGCTAAATCCACCGCGACCTGAAAGTACTGGGTCGGGCGGAAATCAAATGCCAACGAATTTCAGCTGGCAACCCCTGAATACCGGTTGATCTTGCGAGACACCGGCGTCACTTGCTCTGGCACCAACCGTGCCATGTCGTTGAACTTGGTGGTGTATTGTTGGTGGGTCATCGTTCCCGCTTCCAACTGCAGGAACTCTCTCTCAACTCTGTCCATCTCTCGACGAGGACTAAACTCCTCGATCACCATTCTCTTCAACTCAGACCACTTCAATTTCCCAATGGCCCTGCTACCCTCGGCCTGGACAATATTGTCCCACCAGCACAATGCCGTCCCCGTAAACGAGTGGGTAGCAAACTTCACCTTTTTATCCTCCTGGCAGTCACTGATAACAAGGACCGCCTCCATCTCTCTCACCCATTGGTGAGCATCAGCAGCCGTACCCGAACCATCAAAATTCGGAGGCTTGCACCTCATAAATTTCCCGTAGTCACAACTCCGGGCTGTCCCCCTAACCTGTTCTTCCTCCTCTTCCTCTTCATCATCAGACAATACCGTTTCCCCTCTGTCTGTTGCTGTCTACCGGAGGACCGTCTCCTCCCTCGTCTATCCTCCTCTCGTACTGCCTTTATCGCTTCGGTCATTACAGTCGGTAAGATCGTCTGCATAACCTGGTGCACTTCCTCAATCACTGCCTCTTTTACCGAGGCTCTCAACTTGGCGCTTTCGTCCGTCTCTTCCTGGTGAGGAATCTCGTTCTCCTCACAACTACTTCCTCTTTCCTAAGTCTTCCTCGCGTGATACGCGGCTCATCATCACGTTCACCATCACGGGAAGCATCAGATGATCTATCACCGACCATCTTCTATCACACTGAAAGATTAAAACACCAACACGGTCATTCAAGGAAATAGCTCAGTTTATGTTATGTACAGTAAGTCCCTAATTACAGTGGCCAGTTGTGATTAGCCACTTACTCTACTCTTCGTACCCCGAGCATCACCTATCCTGACTACATTAGTATCTCAGTCTAACAGTACACATAATTCACATCACATGCGCACATAATAACCAGTTAATCTTTAAGAAAATACCTGATGGCACGCGACTACTCAGATGGCATTCTCATTCTCCTGTCCCATTCTCAGTTTAAGTTTAGGTTTATTATGAAAATTTACCCATTTTACTTAAACTTTTGCTCTGATACCAACTTGTAAGGCCCCGCTCACCGGGCACCTTACTGTTGGTTCTTCATCGCACGTATGACATACATGATCATAAAATACGCAGCGGAATTAATAAAACATGCATTCTCATTTCATCATAAAAGCTTTTACATCATTGACTTGATTACAAAATACAAGCTTTTCTTTACATTGCTTAACTATACTATGATTGCTGCTGATGCTTATTCCACAGCAATCATAGGGTCATACAGCGACCTCTACCGAAATAAAATAATAAAAAGAAAATATATTCTTCTTCATATAGAAGATATTATGTTCAAAAATATATTTTCTTTCATAAGCAAGATTTCTTAAATAATCATGTTTATCAGGATTATCAAGAAATCTTGCACTTGCATGCAACATGATGTGTTGCGCGCATTACGGGCCCACAACACATGATGTGGCTGCATAATCAAAAAGTGAATGCCATCCAAAAGAGCTGAGTAGTCGCCTCGTGCCATCCTCAGCAACTCTACCTGCCAACTGGAAAACACATAAAAGTCAGCGTTGCTGAGTGAGTTCTAGTTTTATAATAAAACATACTTTCATTCTCATTAACTGCTCTTTCATACATATGTTCACACATCATACGTACACGTAGATAATATTATTATTATCTCATCATTCATTACTTACTTTCATTCGTGTACTCTTCATCATTCTCATTTACTTTCATACATACATACTTCACGTACTTTCGTACGTACTTTACTTTCATTCTTACATTCATTACTTACGTTCGAACATTCATTACATTCATTCATACTTTCTTTACTTTCGTTCGAACGTTCATTACATTCGGTGACATGTACAATACCCCACTTTCATCATACATACTACTGGTGCTGGACCTGTGGTGGTTAGCCATGAACGTTGTGCACAAAGCTGATCCAGTCACCTGGGTAGGTACATGCACCACTTATCTTTCACTTTACTTCTGGATCAATGCCATATGCTATACCCGAACGTTGTGCACAAATGCGGGTGCTGGACCTGTGATGATCAATCACGAACGTTGCGCACTAATGCTGATCCGTCACCTAGGGTAAGCGGCAAGGATCCCATACATACTTCTGGTCAATCACAAAGACTGACCCCGATGTGCATCCTTCGGGGTAGCTAACCCGCACACCGTTGAGCTAACCCTGCCAGGGGTGTGCACCTCCTTTCATTTGCTTGCAAGCCTTACTTACTTTCTTTCATTAATGCATGCATTCATTCATCATGTTCCTTCTTTCATTATCTTTCACTTTACGTTTTAATACATTCGTTTCTTTCGTTCATTCATCCACGTAAAGTTATTAAAGATAAGACACATATACATAAGGAACATACATACTTACATATCATCAGTATTCACCATCTATCATGGCAACATCATACTAGCATACATACATCATACATACACTTCTACATTCACTCGCATCAGCCCTGTCCGGGCGACTGAACTACAACAGTCGCATGTCCTCCATGCGACTGGGTCATGCGATTGGGCTACTCATGCGAATGGGTACTAAAACGTGCGATTGAACTTCCTTCCGTACGACTAGACACTCTGCAACTGGGTTATATGCGACTAACTCTTAACCGTGCGACTGAACTACTCTGCGATTGAGCTTATGCGACCGAAACCCTCTGTCGCATCACCTATCGTGCGATTGAGACTCAATCGGGCGTCTGAGTCTCAGTCGGGCGATTGGACATCAACTATTACTCATTCGGCCGAATGGCCCTTCAGTCGCATAACCCTAACTGGGCAGCGACTGGAGTTCTTCATGAACAGCAGTCGCGAACCCCCACACCCAAACTCGTCTTAAACCCATTTTTATCCCAAATCGACCCTCCCTAGCCTCAGGGATTCATACTAGGACATCATACAAGCATATACAAGTCCTACTACTTACTAGAACACATTACTCATGATTTTACCCAAATGGGTCAAACTTACACTATCTCAAAAATAGGGTTTATATGTGATTCCGGCCCCAAAAATCGTTAGAAAACATGTAAATGAGGGGTCCTAGAACTCACATGTCAGGTAGGAGTTGGTGAGCTTCGATTGGCTAGCTTCACGATCGATCTTGAACTCGGGCAGCACTTTCCCTCTCTTCTTCTCTGTTCTCTGTCGCTCACTGCTCTCTCCCCCGACTGAAAATGGGAGGAGAATGGAGCTACCCCTTTTATACCCTAGCCCATTCGCATCTGGTCCAGGGTGACTGGACCTTCAGTCGCATCAACACTATGCGATTGGACCCATTCGCACATGTTCCATGCGGCTCATACTCCATTCGGGCGGTTGAACTCCAATCGTGCGGCTGAGCTTCAATCGGCCGAATAGCCATGCGGTTGACCTCCAGTCGCATAAATCACAGGCGACTGAGGCTCAGTCGCATAGCCTACCAAAAGTCAGACTTCCGGGTGTTACATCGACTGACTCAAACGTACGAATGAATCAATCGTATTCTCAATCGCACGATTGAGGCCAGTCGTAAGGCTCAGTCGCACGAATGAGATCTGTAACCTATAAATACCACTTAATTCGTGGAAAAACGCAACACTTTGAATATTCATAACCCTAGTCGACCCACAGCGCCCTGTTCGTCTATTCCAACTTCACAGAACGTCCTAGATCATTCCTAATCCACTCTTAACGTTTTCTAATCGTTAGGATTGATCTTGATTTCGTTCTCCCTGATTGGATCGCCAATCAATAGGATTCCACACTATTTGATCTGGTATAACTTAGAATCAGTTAGTACTCCTACGTACACGGTCCTAACATTATGTCTACTGGACAGAGCAGTGTCTTCCGAAGGATAAATTTTTTTGGAAGAATAACTTCTTCCAAAGCCACTTATACTTCGGAAGACTGCTTCTTCCGCTTCTTGGAGGCTTGGAGTCTTCTTCTGTCTTCGGAAGTAGACTTTGTCTTCAGCTCTTTCTTCAGACTTTGTCTTCAGCTCTTTCTTCAGACTTTGTCTTCGGAAGTGTTCTTCAGACTTTGTCTTCGAAAGTCTTCTTCAGACTTTGTCTTCAGAAGTCTTCAGACTTTGTCTTCGGAAGTCTTCAGACTTTGTCTTCGAAAGATAGTCTTCAGCTCTTTCTTCAGCTGAAGACTTCAGCTGTTGTTCTTTAGACTTCGGAAGATCTCATACTTAGCTTCGGAAGCCTTTTGAATGTAGCACAAAAATGACTATGTGAAGTGGTTTTGGTTGCACCAGCCTTATAATGACCCAACAAACCCCCTTAGGCTGATGCTACCAAAACTTCACTTCTCTCTTCTTCTCAAAACTTTCAGCACCAAGGAGAGTAGATATTTATCTGTATCCTTGTTCTTCCCTGATGTGGTGCTGAGAAGTTTGTACAAATCCTTGGTAGACAGAACATCCAGTCTGTCACCTTGGATTATATGTACCCTTTGTTGTGGCCCTCTGAAAAGAGTTAGTTAATGGGAACTATAGTCATATTCCCATCTAACTATAGGTTCCAATTCTGGACCCTCCACTATCTGTAGAAAGGCTGCGCCCTTGGTGGTAGGTCTTTCTTTGTCTTCCTGTCTTCTCAACTTCAACTTTTCTTCGATTTTGGCCTTTGCAGTTAGCTCGGCTAGATGAAGACTGCCGAGATAATTTCTCATGATAGCAGCAGTCTCAGAGTTGGAGGGGTTGGAGAATGGCTTCTCTGCAAGCTCAGCAATGTCAAATCTGCTGAGATGCAGTAGAGAAGTGACATTAAGCCTGTTAGTTTCACCATTCTCCCTTTCCACAACAAAGTTGTGAGAAGGTTCATCGAACCTCCACTGGATTATAACTTTCCTAGGTCCAGGAGACTGACTAGGAATCCTGTCCTCCTTCCTTGTATCCAGTAGAGTCGCCAGTTTCCTTCTTAGTCTCTTCTCTTCAGCATTGAGAGTATCAGAGTTGAGACCGAGAAGTCTTGCAGCCTGGCCCAAGTACTTCTGGCAACTCAAGAAATTGACCTAGAGTGAGGAGCTTGAAGAGTTATCAACATAGGTGATGTTGATAAGGTTCTCCCTCACAGGAGATGCTGCTCATAGTAGTGCAGTTGATGAGCCCTGTCTTGAGCTCCTTTATTTCCTCAAGAGTGAGATGTTTAGAAGGCTGAGAGGATGATCTTGGTTTCTGTTGGGTAGGTTTAGGTTTAGTGGTTCTAGGTTGTGTTTTGGGTTAAGGATAGGAAGTTTAGGTGGTTGAGGTGATAGGTAGGTTTGGGTAGAGTTGTAGGTTCAGGGGTGTAGGTTTCATCTAAGGGTTCGGTTTTGATGGGAAATGAAGTTGGTTCTTCTGGTGTGGGTTTTGGTTGAGTGGTTGGCTGTGTTGAGTGGCTGGGGTGAAGACCATTCCCTGTCCCCTCATACATCTCCTTCTTTTTCCCCATACGGATGTCAGCTTTTATTTCACTGACTCCGCTGGAGTGTCCTTTTGGACATAGGTCCCACCTTCCTACCAGAGAAGCCAGAGCCCAGAGATAGTCTTTCATCCAGGCTTTGTCATTGGACTTCTTGGTGGCAGTGACCCCCTTTTCTTCCTCCCTCCGCTTCCTCTCCTTTAACTTCTCCCTGGCAGCTTTCTTCCTTTCCTTCTCCATTTGATCCTGCTCTTTGTTGTGAGCAGCAGGATCATGTCATCATCATGTGGAGACGTTCAGGAGACTGAAGCCTCTTGAGAGTAGGAATTTAATCCTAGCCTCTCTCAGCTGCAGGGCTGCTTCCCTTTGTTCTTCTTTTTCCTTCTCCAAGGCCAACCTGGCTTCTTCTTCTTGCCTTAGCCTGGTTGACCTCTCCAATGTCACCAACTCCTCTAGTGGTAGCCGGAGTACTTCCTCATTGGCGGCTCCTAAGCTGATGAGCTGGTCAGAGTGCTGTCCTTCTCTTAGTGTTGATTTCCTCCTGATTAGCTGTAGCTGCCTTAGAGCTAGCACTAGCAACTTCTCAGCAGGAAACCTACCTTTCTTCTTGAGCTTTCAATCCTTTCCTCTTCCTGAAGCTCTTCCACAGTCAATTTCTTTTGCCTTTGTCTTTGACTGAGCTTGACTGTAGTGGTTCTTGGATAGAGGGTTCAGATTGAGAGAGAGGTTCAGCTGGTGTTGGGATGGAGGTATATCAGAGATGTCCTCCCTGCTCACCTCAGATGCTATTTTAGCAATAACATCTGTGATGGTCAGTTCTTCAGACATTTGGAACAAACCTTCCGCAGCTTCCATCTCAGCTTCAGAACTTGTCTTGTTCTCAAGGCTTCAACGTTGGCTTCGGAAGTTTCAGCCTGAGCTTCGAAGAAGAGGCCGCTGCAAGTTCTGTCCCATCTGTTTAGTTGCTGGGCCATCAGTCCCCATTTCCCCTTTGAAGTTAATCTTAGGTTCCATGTGGACCTTAGGTTGACCAACTTCGTCCACAGTGGTAGAAGGTGCAGTCAGTCTTTGAAGCTCCTCAGCCCTAAAATATATGAGTGTGGTGTCAGGGCTGGGCTATTCTAAGGAGGATCTCAATACAAACTTTGTGAAAAGTCTGTAGAGATCTGAAGCATCTGAGTCAATCCTCAAGTTGATTGAGATGACTCAGGTAGTGTGATGAGTTGGGAAGTAAAGGACTGGGTCTGTGTTCCTCAGATGTTTGTCTCTGAACTTTCTCCCCCTTTTGGTAGCATCATCTTGAGAGCTAGATGAGCTAGAGGAAGAAGTCAATGAGACTTGAATAGGTACATGCCTAACAGACCTCTCCGTCTGTTTCTCAGCTAGTTTAGCCTTGAGATTGTCAATCTCAAGTTGCTGAGTGGTTGTCCTTGTCTCTAAGATCCTCACATGAGATTCAGGTTTGATACCTTAGAGAGCAAGTACTGAAGTGTGAGTTGCATACTTCCCTCATCTTCATGTGAAGAATCACGAGGAGATGAGATAACATACCTAGTATGTTCAGTCTCACCACCAGATGTGGCTTCTTGGCACCCTG
Organism: Flaveria linearis; assembly: GCA_024085815.1. Taxonomy (NCBI): domain Eukaryota; kingdom Viridiplantae; phylum Streptophyta; class Magnoliopsida; order Asterales; family Asteraceae; genus Flaveria; species Flaveria linearis. Next base: position 32,983,935 of record CM044011.1, read on the forward strand.
GATACCTTGCTCAAAGTAATCTCTTTCAGAGATGTCAATGGGCAAAGTTGCCGTAGACTCAGTCCTAATGATGTTACCACTGTCCTGAGAGCTCAATGAGAGACTCTGAGTAGTGGCAGCTGAGCCTACATGAGTCCCCTCCATATCAGTGGGACTCACCTCAGTAGCTGCTGCTGATGGGGGCTGAGAGGGTGTTGAGACATGGAGAGGAGCTCTATGGTGTCTGTCCCTTTGAAGGCTGCACAGGGGAGTGTAGAGACTCACCCTATGGGCTAAAGGCTTGAGGTTCGGGCTCTTGGGTTGAGACTGAGTAGGCTCAAACCCACATTGAGGTCAAATGTGAAGGATGGTGTGACCTCGGACTGAGTGGGAGCCCAGGTTCCACTCTAGCCCTTTTGGTTTGAACTGGAGGAGCTTGTTCAATCAGAGTAGATTGAACAAGGGTTCGTTTGGGGACGTCTCTGATATGTAATTTTAATGGTGTGGAGAAGTATTATTGGCATTGTGGTGGAGGTTGCTGGTGTGGGTTCATCACTGTGGGGATAACAGGGATGTCACCAGGAGCTATGCGCTCAATCATCTCTCGAGGTAATGGAGTGTACCGTCCAGTAAAGTTGGTGGACACCTTCTTTAATGTCTTGAAGATGGTAGGCCGCACTTGGGGAACAGTAAGAGCAGCTGCACAGACAAGCTTGCTCGGTTCCAGCTCACAGTTGATTATGTGTTGAATGTATCTGGGATACATGAAAGAATGTATTCCCTTCTCAGGTTCCAATCAAGTGGTCAACACAAATCTTGAGTAGTTGAAGTGCAGGCCTCTCACCAACCCATGAACTAGGCATCCTAGTTCAATATGGGATTTGATCCATCCCCCTGACTTGTTAGAATAAGTAGTGCAGAAACAATGTGTAGCAGGAACTTCCAATGGTATGAGAAGTTGTACTTGTAGACGGTTGACCTGCTCACATCTCCACCATATCCCATTAGATGTAGGTTCCATCCAAGTCTTCTTTGGGGAACTCAGTAGGAGCCCCATCATCATGAAGCTCGAGATGTGCTCCTGATGAGTTGTTTAGTGATGATCAACTCCTGTCCACAAATGCGGGTTTTCAGGACGCGAACCCATTGAGGACATCAGCTTGACCGTTACTCCAGAATTCAGTCATGTGGTTGGAGTACACGGTGGGGTTGACAGTAAGCGCCATGAGGTAGTGGATTCAGTAAGAAAGGTGATGATTTGGGTGAAGTCGGCATCTCTGATGAATCAAGTAATGCGACTTGGTTGTGCTGAGGGTTTAGCGCCATTTCAGAGAAAGTAGCTGATTTGGGTTGGGTGAATTTCAGGTTTGACAGTAAAGGAATAGTTTAGGGCACTAAATTGGTAAGAAGAAGATGAAATTGATCAGTCAAGATTATTTAAAGGGGATAACTGTGGTAGTGGCGGTGGTAATAGGGTACTGTTGAGGGTTACTGTGGGTGGTTATGGTGGTTTTCGGCTGAGAAATGACAGTGGCTGCAAGGGATAATTTTAAATAATCTGACCATAATGAGCAAAATCTTTACCTTTACAGAGTGGGCCCAAAAGATATCCGTTACATAGTAAAACCTTTACTTCCGAATGTAAAACATTTCCGAAGGTAATTGTCTTCCGAAGGCAAGGCATTGCTTCCGAAGGTAAAATTGTCTTTCCGAATGAAGAGTTATATAAGCTTCGGAAGTAGATCTGATGTAAATCAATCGCTTCTTCCGAGACCAAAACTCTTCCGAGAAGAAAATTTCCATTGAGGAATTTGTCTTCGGAAGATATTCAAGAATATCTTCCGAGAGCTAATTCCTCTTCGGAAGGAATTTACACTTGGAATAATTTAAAGATCTTTTGTAAAAGGGCTTAAATTGTATTGACACAAGACATTACACATTAAAAAGCTTTTCAAAAGAGGTAGTTAATCAATGTTTATCATCCTAATAGCTGATATGAGATACTTAAATCTTTGTTCATCAAATGCCTTTGTGAACAAATCAGCATATTGTTTATTTGAGTCAACTTTGATTAAATTTATCAGATGTTTCTCATGAATATCTCTAATGAAATGATACCTGATATCAATGTGCTTTGTCTTGGAGTGCTTCATCGGATTCTCAGTAATGGAGATAGCACTATTGTTGTCAATATGGATAGGAGTAGTCATGAAGTTGAATCCATAGTCTAACATCTGATTTTGAATCCATAGCAGTTGAGCACAACAGCTAGCAGCAGCAATGTATTCAGCTTCAGCAGTTGATGTAGAGACACATGATTGTTTCTTGCATTGCCATGAGATAATCTTTCCACCAAGAAATTGACATCCTCCTGATGTTGATTTCTTGTTAATGTTGCAGCCACCATAGTCACTGTCAGAGTATCCATAGAGATTGAAATCACTATTTCTTGGATACCAGAGACCTAGTTTAGGTGCTCCTTTGAGGTATCTGAGGATTCTCTTAACAGCAGCCAGGTGAGACACCTTGGGAGCAGCCTGATATCTTGCACAAATGCATGTGGCAAACATGATATCTGGTCTACTAGCAGTGATATACATCAGAGAACCAATGATTGCTCTATACTGATGTTGATCAGTATCCTCCCCTCAAGGTCAGGGAAAAATTATGGTTTCTGGGTATGGGTGTCTTGGCTGGTTTACAGTCCTTCATTTCAAATCTATCTAAGATGTCTGAGACATACTTAGATTGACTTATGAAGAACCCTTCCTTCATCTGTTTCACCTGAATTCCAAGGAAAAAGTCTATTTTTTCCATGGAACTCATTTCAAATTTCTGCTTCATAATGCTCTCAAAGTCCTTGCACATTTGTCATTTGAAGAACCAAATATGATGTCATCAACATAGACTTGAACGAGAAATATGTCTTCTCCACTCTTTCTGATGAAAAGAGTCTTGTCAATGGTACCTCTAGTGTAGCCATTCTTTAGGAGAAACTGAGACAAGGTCTCATACCACAGCCTAGGTGCTTGGTGCAGCCCATATAGAGCTTTATCCAGTTTGCACACATAGTTGGGGTGCTGTGGGTCTTCAAATCCTGGAGGTTGACATACACAGATTTCCCTATCTATATCCCCATATAGAAATGCACACTTGACATCAAGTTGGTAGACTATAAAGTTCTTGGACGGAGCATAAGCAAGGAAGATCCTAACTGCCTCAAGTCTTGCAACAGGTGCAAAGACATCAGTATAATCGATTCCTTCCTCTTGGGTGTACCCTTGAACTACTAATCTTGCCTTGTTCTTGATAATCAAGCCTCTTTCATCTTTCTTGTTTCTAAACACCCATTTAGTGCATGTAGGTACTTGACCAGATGGTAGTGGGCATAGATTCCAGACCTTTTGTCTTCTGAATTGAAGCAGCTCCTCCTGCATCGATTCAATCCAACTACTATCCTTTAAGGCATCTTCCACCTTCTTGGGTTCCATCTGAGATAAGAAGCATGAGTACAAGCAAACATTCCATGATGAGTTTGCCCTCTTGTTCTCACACCTTCAGAGACATTCCCTATGATGTTTTCAGTTGGATGAGTGTTGTGAATCCTAAGATGAGGAATCACTTCCAGTTGTAGAGATAAGTCCATGTTGGACATATTCTGATCAGGAACTAGATCACTCTGTCCAGCTGCTGTTTCAAAATCATTCAATGAGGACTGATTGAATGATTGAGAAACATCATCAATGGTTGGTCGTGAAGTAGTATTAACAATTGCCTGTTCCTTCAGAATACTACTTCCTTCAACCTGGTGTTGTAATGGATCACCTGAAGAACTTTGAGGTTGATCAAGTGATTCACTTGTTGAAGCTTCACTATTCCTGGAGATAGTTACACTATCAGACCTGTGGATGGTTGAAGCTTGTTGTCTTTCAGTTCTTGGAGAATTTGGAAGAGGTCTGGGAAGCTCAAATAGTTGATCAGCATCAGCATCATTTTGAGCACCTGTTCCAGCTAAAACATTCTCACAAGATGGTTTAGAATAGTTTGGAAACAATTCTAAATTAAAGATATAATCAGGTCCATTCCCCCTAACACAAGGAGTGTGCTCATTAACAACTATATTGGATGACTCCTCAAATTGTTGATTCTTGATGTTGTATACTCTATAAGCTTTGGAGCTAGAAGAGTATCCAACAAAGATAGCATCATCCGACTTCTCAGCAAACTTTGCTAAGTTGTCTTTTGTGTTAAGTATGGTACACCTGCAGCCAAAGGACCTTAAAAGCCAATGAACGGTGGCCTCTTGTTCCATAACTCATAAGGGGTTTTTCCATGGGGCTTAACTACAAGAACCCTATTCTGCACATAGCATGCAGTGCTAACTGCCTCTACCCAGAATGTTAGAGGTAGTTTGAATCAGCTAACATGGTTCGAGCAACCTCAATAAGTGTCCTGTTCCTCCTCTCAGCAACACCGTTTTGTTGAGGAGTTCTGGGAGCACTATATTGTCTGGCAATCCCTTTTGAGTCACAGAATGAGTCAAGAACAAAGTTCTTAACTCAGTCCCTTGATCACTTCTAATGATCTTAACCTTGTGATCAATTTGATTTTCTATTTTAAGAATAAAAGATTTTAATGTTTCAGCAGTTTCATCTTTACTTCTTTAAAAAGAATACCCATGTAAATCTAGTAAAATCATCAACAATCACAAGGCAGTATGATTTTCTTCCAGTGCTCATTATACTTGTGGGTCCAAAGAGATCCATGTGCAATAAGTGTAATGGAGTAGTGATAGAGTTAACACATTTGGATTTATGAGATGATCTGTGTTGTTTCCCTTTCAGGCATGCAACACAGTTATCTTTGCAGAAAAATACCTTTTTAGGCAACCCATGTACCAAGTTATTTTTAGCCAATTTATTCATTGTTTTAAAATTCACATGACACATGCGTTTATGCCGTAGTGTTGACTCATCACTATCAGCTTTGGAAAGAAAGCATGATACTTCACCCATAGGGGAAGTATTGTCATATCCAGCTTGTACATATCCCCTTTCTGGGAGATCTAAGAAGCACCAATTCCGGAGGATTTGTCATCCCTGGTTTGAGGATAATGCACTCATGTTCTGTGAAAAGCATTTGATGCTTTTGGTCATAAAATTGAGAAACACTTAACAGATTGTGTTCAAGCTATTTGACAAAGTGAACTTTGTCAATGTTTATTCTGCCATTGGATATACTTCCTCTGCCAGAAATATATCCTCCGACCTCATCTCCAAATTGAACAGGCCCTCCATCAAAGTTCTGGAATTGTTGAAGGAGAGATCTGTTCCCTCTCATGTGCCTGGAGCATCCACTATCTACAATCCAGACATTGTTGTTCTTGTCAAATGGATGTCCCTGCACATAAGATGAGATGGTTAGTTTTGTTTGGAAGCCCAAGCCTTGCTGGTCTTGGGCTCTTCCAAAGATAGTGACATAATTGAACCAAAAGATATGCATTGGGGTTCAATAGAGGTCGTTGAAGAAGAGGTTTGGGCTGCAGCATCTTTCTTGATCTTCCAATCCATCCCTTGGTTGACCTTTGAGGATGAGCTTGTTGAAGCTTTTACAGCATGGTCTTCTTCCGAAGCTTCTTTCTTTTCGGAAGAAGCCTTCACCACCTTTTCTTCCGAAGGAGTCTTCTTCTGGGATGGTTTCAAGGGAGCTTTCTTGTTCTTTCGAACCTTAGAAGCTTTGGCTTCCGAAGCCATTTTTCCTTCGGAAGAAGTACTTTCTTCCGAAAGCAACTTGGCTTCCGAGACCAATTTTCCCTTTTTTATCATTTGAACCGTTTGAAATGGTCCAAATGAGAAACCTTCACTGACTCCTTCTTTTCTAACATTATTTACATAATGTGTGCTTGCTGGATTGTAGTAACAATCTTTAGCCATGTGGTTGTGCAGACCACACATTATGCATGCAATGTTAGTCTTTTGGGAATTTGCAGGTTGCTGTTTCTTGGATTTCTTCTCTTCATCAGCAACTTTCCCTTTTAACTTCTGATACTTTGGTAGGACAGGAGTGCTGGTACTACACTCCTTTCCTGAATTAGAAGTACCTACCACTTGGACTCCAGCAGAGATGAAGACACCCTTTTGCTTTGGGTCAATCTTCAGCTTGGACTCTGTAACCTTTTGGCAGTCCTTCTTGCAGCTTTAGCTCTGCTTCTTCTTTCCTTGGTGGTTAGGATTTGTTCTTCACAGGTGGAGATGAGTGTATCTTCCTGTTTCTCCCCTGTGGTGGCTACTATTTTTGCCTCATCCTCTAGTTCCAATGGAGAAGGGTTAGCAGTTGGAACCTCTTGCTCTTCAGTACCACATCTAGGTAGTCTAATAGACTCATAAGAGTATGGTGGAGCTATTTCATTGGTTCCCAACCCTTCTTTGTTTTGATAAACATTTTGGAATGAGAGGATGATGCAAGAATAGCTTGGAAGTTTTGCTCAGCAATAGCTTGCTTCCTGGCCTAAGCCTCAGCAGTGACCAACTGGGCTTGAACTTCAGACAGTTTGGATATCAGATCTTTAATTTGAGTCTTGTAGTTGGTCTTTTCATGTTTTAAAAGAGACACAGTTTTCTCTAACTCCTTAATTTCTTTTGATAGTCAGATTCAGCTCTTTTAAAATCAGATTTTAAGATATTTAAAGACTCAACATCAGATCTGATTTCCGTATTGTAATCCTTATAGAGTTTAACTTTAGCAATACAGGCTGGAGTACAAAGATGTTCATATACCTGATCATCATCTGTTCGGCCATGAGTGCTTGAGCGGGAGTCACATCCTGTACCATGAAGCTCCAGTCAACTCTTGAGCTATTGCAGCTGTTTCAGTTGACTTCTCTTCATGCTTTGAAGCTGAGGGATATGTGGAGGCCTGTGGGGTTCCCGGGTTGTTCTTGGGAGCCTTGCATTCCCTAACAAAGTGACCTAGTTGGTTGCAGTTGTAACACTTTGCTTTGCTCTTATCAAACCCAAACTTGCTGTTAGCTGGGTTTTGAGGGAATTGCCTTCCAATTCTCTTGAAGAACTTCTTCGCTCTGTAAGTTAAAAGAGCCATCTGTTGGACAATGTCCACATACTCCACATCATCTGGACTGAAGCACTCAAGATCATCAAAGCAATATTGAAAATCACCAGAGTGTCCACTTCCAGAGACAAAGGCACAACTATCCTGAAAGGAGTTGTGTTGAACCTTTTGAGACTTTGGAGTCTCAGGTAAAGTAATGTAGGGCCCATTATGTGAGTTGTCAGGGTAGCACAACAACTGATGTTGTGGTTCTGTGATTTCCCTTTCAACCACATGAAGGGCTGAACTAAGTTGGTTATTGGAGTGACCAGAGGAGTTCTGCATGTTCATCTCCATCTGGAATGCACTTAGGATACCATACAACTCTGTGAGAGTAAGAGTCTTAAGGTCCGAAGTTCTCTTGATTACAACACAATAGTGTGTCCATAGTTTAGGAAGGGAAGACATGAACTTCCTAACTATGTCTCTATTCTCAAGAGCTACTCCAATATCCACCAGAGTATCTATTATCTCAACATACCTGAAGTATTGTTGAGTCAAGGTCTCACCAGCCTTGAAAGTAAAGTTCTCAAACTGCTGCTTCAAGAGATCCTTCTTGTTCTCTTGGGTTTCCTTGGATCCTTCATACATAAGCTTCAATGCATCCCATAAATCTTTAGCTGTCTTGCACTTCTTGAAGCCTCTGTAGATGAAGTTTGGGATAGCAGTTTGAAGACAAGTCATAGCCCTTTGATCTAGCTCTATTCACTTCCTGTCTTCTTCTAAGTAATCATCAACATCTTTTGGAATGATGCGATTACCAGTAGCAGAAGTAGTGCTTGGTATAAAGGGACCATTGACAATGGAGTCCCACATCCTTGAGTCTTGACACTTGATGAAGCCTTCCATTCTAGTGCACCATGTGTCAAAGTCTTCAGGAGTGATCAGTGGGGATTTGGTCATGGTACCGGTCTCCATATCAGCCTTAGTGAGAGAGGCCATTTGAGTGAGTGGTTTGAAGTGAGGAGTGAAAAACTAGTTGATTTGAATGGTAAGATCACATAATCAAGAGCCTGAGAGCTCTGATACCAATTGCAGGATCGTGTATTGGTCACTCAACAGATGGTTTTTCTCTCAAACTCACCTTGAACAACACTCAGCAAGAGTCTATGAAGAGTTGATCACAATATAACAAGTAACAAGCAGTAAATAAACACAGGATGTAAATTTTCAAGGTACTTTTATATATTGCTTCTCAACTCAAAGGATTACAAGACTCTTGGACTCAAATCTCTACTTAATGAGTTACAAAGAGAAGATATATATAATACTACCTACAGCCGGATATACTTTGATACCAGCTGGAAACCTCTAACCAAACATCTATACTATAAGACTATAGGTGAGGTGTTTGGTAGTTAGGACATGTCCCTGACTTACCTTTTGTCACCAACTAAAGTTGGTAACATGTACTATCATAAAAAGGTATACAGTAGAATAAAGTATGGTCAACAACATGGTTCTTTAGGAAAAAGCCATGCTGTATCAGAGGTCTGCAGCGGACTGTCAGAGACAATACTTATGTCTACTGGACATAGCAGTGTCTTCCGAAGGATAAATTTCTTCGGAAGAATAACTTCTTCCGAAGCCACTTATACTTCGGAAGACTGCTTCTTCCGAGGCTTGGAGTCTTCTTCTGTCTTCGGAAGTAGACTTTGTCTTCAGCTCTTTCTTCAGACTTTGTCTTCAGCTCTTTCTTCAGACTTTGTCTTCAGAAGTGTTCTTCAGACTTTTTCTTCGAAAGTCTTCTTCAGACTTTGTCTTCGGAAGTCTTCAGACTTTGTCTTCGGAAGTCTTCAGACTGTCTTCGGAAGATAGTCTTCAGCTCTTTCTTCAGCTGATGACTTCAGCTGTTGTTCTTTAGTCTTCGAAAGATCTCATACTTAGCTTCGGAAGCCTTTTGAATGTAGCACAAAAATGACTATGTGAAGTGGTTTTGGTTGCACCAGCCTTATAATGACCCAACACAAGTAAACTTAGCCAATCATATAAACTTGTAATTAAGCCGAGGTTCGATTGTAGCTATATGTGTTCTATAAACTTGCATAATTCATAACTATTGACATGAATTGCTACTTGTAAACCTTTATATATATATATATATATATATATATATATATATATATATATATATATGTATGTATATATATATATACACGCACACACACACACATGTGTTTAACCCATGGAAACTCATCAACTTTCAAAGTTGACCCTTTATTTTTAACATGTTTTAGGTTTACTACTTGAGGGATTCTTTTTATACATATTAGACTTGGACCTAGTTTAACTAAATTTTATTTCTTTGTTTGAATCTTTTGTATTGTAATGATTTATTGTCTTGTAATGTTCAATCAAAAATGATATTTAATATTATTCCAACTTATTTAGTTCCATGTGCTATGAACAATCGTTTCACATTCGTCCGCCTCCATGATTCCGCCGTCGGTCAGGGTGTGACACTATAAATTGGATTATCAAGGTAATGATGAATTCAGAACAATACTTTTTTGTTTTGGTTGATCTTTAAAGTTGTGCTTGAGAGGTCTCTATTGGTATAAATACTATCAAAATGAAATTTGGGTTTTCTAAATTTAAAATATAATTATCTGAAGATATACTTATTTTTATTGTCCAAGTCTGATACTTTGAGTACCTATTTCTCAATGTAAGTTATCTCTGCTTGCAACCCTAAATCATTTCATCTTTTTTGATGGCTTGTTGTGTTGAGCTAATATCTTGATAATGCCACTAAACGTGCTAGAATGCAATTTAAGTCTCTACCATCAGTGGATATTTCATATTTAAAACTTGTTAGGTCCAAACCTGCAGTGAAGGAATTTGATAGAAAATAAGATGAATCAGAAACAACTATATAGGCTAAAGAAGATAAGTGGATAAGAAATGAATTGTTGTTATATTATGCAATTCGTTTCGATTATATGCCTGATAAGTAGGATGGTTCTGGACGCATTGACAAATGTTTTTCTCGGCAAGGAAAGAAATTTTATTATGATTTAAAACAGGTGAGTTCTTTTCTAAGGCAATAATATCACATCTGGCCAGTGTTTTATATATGCCATGGAAATTTTTCTAACTAATCAAAGATAGATATTTGGGTATATGGTCTTCTTTTATGGTTGTTTATTTACTTAGTAGTAATTTATTATTTTCATTACTCATGTCATAAGGTTTAGCCTATAAGAAACATATTAATACTTATTTTTAATGTCTTTTCTAAGCTAGGTCACTTATATATCCTTTATAATACTTACTTTAAGCATCTCTCATTAAAGTTATAATCCATTATTTTTTACCGTTTCAAACTTTTATATTAACAATGTAGTGTTTTAATCATTATTTTTAAATCTCTTATCAATAAACTTTTCGCCCGCTGCAACGCGCGGGTAACCCTGCTAGTATGCATTAATGCATCAATCTCACTTAACTACATTACTTTCTAACCAAGTATTTCTTCACTCTTTTCATGGTATGATAAGGACATGTAAACGATTATTGTTTTTTTGTTTTCCAATCAAAACTTTCTTAACAATTGAACGCAAGGTGTGATGATTAAAATCCAGAGCTCCTTATCAATTAAATCTCACAAACTTAGAATCTAGATTGGTTATGACATTGGAACATGCAGCCTTTTCGATCTCGAAGTATATCATGTAGCGGTTCTAAAGAGTTATAGAAATATGAAACAACAGTGCGCGCATAACCAATTTTAACAGAGAAACCGCAAGAACAAAACCCCATAATTATTTGTATGTAGCGCTATCAAAATATCATCAGATAGGCAGTTATACGGTTACATAATCACCTTATGTATCACAACTAAGATACTAAGAACAAATTTTATGTAGTTTTCGTAGCTTTCAAATGGCCCTCTATAGAGAAATGCACTTAAAACTAATTGTAATATTACAAACAAGCAATGACAGATCTACTAGGTCACTATGGGGTCACCCGTACTCCATTAATTTTTTTTGTTATTCAGTGTGTCTCTTGAGTGCACCAATGGAATTTGGACCACCACACTCCATGAAACTTCAACACCAACCCTCAAGCGTTGACGGATCTAGAGGAGAGTCAAAAGAGTACCGTGGACCTCCGACCAACCAAATCATTTGTTATTTGACGCACCCAAAAGAGAAACTTTCTTCTTGTTAAGTGTTTAACCCTTTAAAACTCATCCCATGTAGTAAGAGAAAAAAGTGGTGAAAGTTACATCTTCAAATTTTTTTCGAGCTAATGACCTCTATAATCTTTTTTGTGAAGAAATGTATAGAGAAGAATATGAGCGAAAGATATTTAAAAGTTGAGTTTGGGTTTTATATAAGGAATAAATAAAAATATATTAAGTATATTGTACAACTTCACATGAACGCACTATACTACTTCAATGTAGGGTAATCTAGGATTTACTCTACATTTGATAAATGCCTAGAATTTACTCTAAGTTACTCTTCATGGTTGTTCAAAATGAACGAATTCAGTTTAATTTTTAAAATTCTTTTTTTCCTTTATTGTTTATTAATCTAACATAATAAGCATATGTGAGTTGTAGAACTTACAAATTGCCCATAGTTGTATGTTCATCATCTAATTTTATTATTAGGTACGTTTATTAATACTAATTTATATAGTCATCATCTAATTTATTGACGATTTACTATTTTGTATGGTTTTTGTAGTTGTCTTTTATATCCTGTTCTAAAACATGTAATCATATAACATATTTCATAATAGAGAGACGTCATTTTAAAATTTTATTGGATAAAAATAACTATATCAAGCATTAGGATTTATCAAATCCATTAAATACCAATAAAACTAATAACAAAAGAGACCATACGCCATAGTCCATAGATAAATTCCATCCATTAATTACCAATAAAACTAATAACAAAAGAGACCATAGTCCATAGATAAATTCCACTCATTAAGTACCTATACAAATAATAACAAAAGAGACCAAAATTATAAATTTATTAAAATGTCTAGTAAACTAGGCTACTACTACCAATGTGTTAGATAAGTTTTGCCTTTGTAACTCAGAAGTGGTGAGGGAACAAAAAAATGTAATTTAAAAGTAGAATTAAAGAGTGTGAGTTGTTGATTTATCTTTTTTTATTATTGACCACACCAACCTAACTTGATCTGATTAGAACCAAAATGTATATAGTTAACAATAAATAATAGGACCCTAAAAAGTCCGACCCCAATGAAATAAATTTATGGACCCGCCACTGCTAACAAGTCTTTGTAATTGGCATAATCTTTTATACGGTCCTCAGCTAAACTTTATACAACTGTTCATTTATTTTCTGCAGGACCTTTGTCTTGTATTTGCAGCAACAAAGCAAGCTGGAAAACTTCCAATTGATATTTCAATCGTTAGGTGAAATATGGGAGTTATTTTGTTATTGACTATACTTATATCATCATTGGAGAAGAGTATTTGAACAGTAATCATAATAGGCTTCCCAATTCCCATGTGATTAGTTTCCTTTCAATGCATAAGATTTCATATCACTCTCTATTCACAGCAAAGAAAATAAAAGAGAAGTTGAGATACTGCAAGTGGTTCAAGATACAGATTTTCTAGTCCTTGTTATATATATGCAGGTAACCTTGATAATTACTTACTACACCGTAAGAATGAGATTTGGCTAAAATGAATTGGTTAGTCGGGTTGGTATTATTGAATGAAAAACAACACTGAAAGTATATGAATCTTGAATGTGTTTTCAATGAGAAAGTTTGTACATTCATCATACAAATATATACATCATCGACTCCTATTTATACATACATCAGGGCAGTTAACTACCAACCGTTGTAACCACCATAACAGTTACTTTTGGCGTGTGATTATGCTTTACCCGAAATGACCCATATACAATACTTACTAAATATTAATTATATTTCATTATAACTAAACGTGACTTATGCTAAACTTAATTATATCCAACAATCTCCCCCCTAAGTTTAGCATACATGTTTTCATCTTCACCCAAACTTGAATCTTTTCTTCGGTGGTAGTTCAGCCTCGATTTGAGCCTTCTGTTTCTTCCTTGCGGACATCTTGCTGCCTTCTCCCACTTCAATCGTGATCTCTCTACCTTTGAACTTTAGATGATACCATTCTAACATTTCTAAGTAACGAAGGTAGACAATCTTAATAGATTTGATAACATTGTCTCTATCTCCTGGTATAAACATCTTCAAATCATAACCCATTAACATCACCACTTCAGCCCACTTCATATCCTTATCCACTTTATCATATCCTCCCATATTTGTACTATCATGTACAAATTCATCAAATTTACACGTTGTCCAAAAGTGTCCCTTGGTGGCATTGGACTTGGAATTTTAATCTTTAATATATTTGAGATAAACCATTCAACCACTCTTTCAATTCTGCTTCAAATTTTTCTTTATGTGCCTGTACCTTTGTAGCTATTTGGATTAAATCCATAAACACAATGCAATCTTGAAATGATGATACTTGAGTTGGATACATGACCGGTCTTGTTCCTTTTGTGCAATTGACTTCATTTCTTTCTGTTTCGATCGAGATTTCTTCAAAATGCTTCCACAACCTTGCTCGTTCATAATCCTCCTCCAATACTTCCTTTATTATATTGTTTAATTCTCCCTGATCATTAGGCTGCGTGATATATCATTTGTCTCCTTCAAATGTAATCTCGTATACTAGTTTCATTGTGGGTACATAGTATACACCCCTTATAAAATGTATTTGATTGTTGCAGTGTATCTTAACATTCCCTTTGCCTCTAAAGTATTCTTTCGTATATCCATGCGTATATGCTTCAATACCATAGGAATTTGATAATTTCACAAATACCTTTTTGTTATACGCAGCATGTTGTTTTCTAGTGAGACTAACATGCCAGATTTCGTTCCATTTCCCACTATCTGTCCCTTTTACCATAAATTCAGTGATTCCAATTCTTTCTGGACAATTTATTCTAATATGAAATAGTTTCTTGCAGTGACTACATACCTTATTCCTTGGATTTCTTTTTCCTTTTCCAATACCGATTTGGGTATTGAATTCCTTCTGTGCAGCCCTGCGTTTACTTGCTATGGAATTGTCATTTGATCCCAACTTGATCTTCTCTAACTTGATGTGTAGGCTTTCGTTGCCACTGCTGCAATTCCCTTGATCCTCCTGATCAATTTTATCTGTTTCTCTATGATCCTCCTGATCTGGAAACAGTGAGGGGAAGAAAGATGAGTCCTCGCACCCATCTTGAAAGCCGTTTACAAATGCATCTTCTAATTCAATTGTTGGGTCAAAGGCAAAAGTTCCATAATTCGTCGATTGTTCTTCACAGGTTCTTGAACGTGGCTCTGATCCCATTTATTGAATGAAAAATAACACTGAAATTATATGAATCTTGAATGTGTTTTCAATGAGAATGTTTGTACATTCATCATACAAATATATACATCATCGACTCCTATTTATACATACATGAGGGCAGTTAACTACCAACCGTTGTAACCGCCAAAACAGTTACTTTTGGCGGGTGATTATGCTTTACCCGAAATGACCCATATACAATACTTACTAAATATTAATTATATTTTATTATAACTAAACGTGACTTATGCTAAACTTAATTATATCCAACAGGTATTGGGTTAACATTAGGATTTGGTAAAAAGGAGTAACCTTTTTCGATTTGGATGAACTAAAACACTTTTTGGCCAAAGTTTTTACTTATTCTAGTAAATGATTACTGCATCAAATACAATTCCAAAAATTAGAGTATTTCAATAATAATTAAAGTTAGGCATTTTATGCATTAAAAACATAAATTAGAGGAAAGTGCAATATATTCATCAAGTAATGGTTGAAACAAGCAATGCATCTCTGCAAGCAGGTTTTATATAAAAGATTTAATTTTGAATAGATATGCAAAAGATAAAATCAACAATCATCATGGCTTATTGTCATCATTTAAAGGTGGGAATCCTTCTAGGCAGGTTTAGTTTTTCATTTGTCTTTATTTTCTTAAATCATACAAAGTATCAAGAGAGTATGAAGTATAATAATCTCTTCTAGTTTTTAATTAGGTGTTACTAGAATTCAAGGCTGGTGTGAAGTTGATTGGTGCAATAAGCCACTTTGTTATAGAGGAGCTTAATGATGGTAAATATGCTTGTTTGAACTATTTGGTACCTCCAATATTGGTTATTGCTGTTTTTTTTTGAAATATTGACTGAATAATTGCTCAAATGCATCCTTAAGTGAGTGGGTTAACTTTCAAAATGCACATCCAAACAACTCGTGCTACATTTAGATCTATGATTGAACTTGATTAACAAAACATTGGGCAAAAATGTGAATTAGATTTATTGCAGGTTGAGAGTTTTGCACACAAGAATAATCTGCTGAGTTTTGTACAATAATCATAGAATCTTGAGAATCAATGCCTTTCAAAAGCAATGAAATCCTACTGTGAGCTGCGTGTTCTACCCTATGAAGATAACATGACAGTTGTCTTTTAACCTCCATACATCAGCATTCAGAGGTTCACTATATAATTTACACACAAGGTTTTGAAGGTGCAAACTCAGGTCAACTGGGTTTGGGTCATAATGGTACGTTTTGACAGTTGGGTTGGGTTGGGTTGGGTTGGGTCGGGCCGGGTCAAGTCTACCCACAAACAACTCTTATCTTTATCTTTTCGAATTTGTTAATATTTACAGTACTATATCATCAAGAAAGCAATGCTATTATGATAATAATCTTTTATATTTACATAAAAGTAAGCTTTGAAGGTTTTATGCATTTGATTACAGTTGGCTTACTTGCATGGTGTTTAACTTGTTTCCATTTTAGTTTGTTATAACAATTTTATGAAATTGGCCCATTACACAAAAGATTACTCAAATCAGCCTATTCACAGGTAGATGCAGTTCAAAGTTGCCTCTTAAACTCTGCACTCGCACCTCTATAATGGTTTATAGCTAATATTCATAGTGTATAAGCTTACCAGAATCCTAGAGAACTTTTTGCAAATAGAAAATTTTGTTTTCGTATTGTTTGTTTTTTAGGATTCTCCAGTTTAGAGTTTCGTGTGGGAGATTTGGATGGTTTGGACAGTATTGATAACTTTGTGTTGGTTATATGTAATGATTTAGAGTTGGTATTTGCTGCTGAGAACTTAAGTTTCAAAAGGAGATACAAACACTTCTTATTCACATCTCAAGATTACAACCTTAAAATTTACCAAAGAAAGATAAAAGCAGTAGTTTGAGATCATGAGGTGGTTAAATATGATTGAGATATGTTAGTATCTCATCAAAACCAAACCTTACCATCCATAGTTCTCAAATCCCCCAAACAAAGAAGATGTCACACTTTCAAGCTTAAAAGAAGCATGAAATACAATTGAAGACAGAAAAAGAACGATTTAAGCTTCTTAAGCATAGTCTTCTGAGGCGGGGAGTGGAGTATGTGATCCAATGAACACATCACCGTAGATAAGCCCAGCTAGACCACCACCGATAAGTGGTCCAACCCAGTAAATCCAAATTTGCGAGAAATCTCCACTAGCTACAGCCGGTCCAAAAGAACGAGCAGGGTTCATTGAACCACCACTGAATGGGCCAGCGGCCAAGATATTAGCTCCAACAATGAACCCAATTGCCATAGGTGCAATGGTTCCAAGTGATCCCTTTTTAGGATCAGCCGCGGTTGCATAAACGGTGTAAACTAGAGCAAATGTTATGATAATCTCAAACACCACTCCTTGGATAGCACTCAAGCCATCAGCAACTCCATGGGTTGGAACAGACTACCAAATAACAAGACAACCCATATTCAGTATTTTGATATGAAACAAGTTGCAGTGAACAAAACAAAACATAATTAACAAGTTTCTTAAAGGAACATGAGCTGTACCAATCCGCCGGTGACAAATTGAAGAAGGAATGAAGCAACAGTGGCACCAAGCAATTGGGCAATCCAATAAAATAATCCGGTTAGGATAGTTATGTTGCCACCGACTGCCAATCCAAAGGTGACGGCTGGATTCAAATGACCACCTGAGATGTTGGCAGCCATTGAGACTCCAACAAATAATGCAAGACCATGAGCTATAGCTATAGCTACTAGACCAGCGGGGTCTAACGCTGCATCAGCTGTAAGCTTGCCTGCAAAGTTTCAAAATATTATTCATGTTATAATAATTTGAATTTGTTACGGAAAAAACTATGCCTTGTATTAATTGGTGTATGTTAACACCAAAATTAGCAAATGTATTAAATTAAATATTGGTTTAGAGAATAGTTTCTTAGATGCACCAAGATCAAGTTATTAGATTACATAAAGTGATATATCTAAGCATGTAACTTCATATGCACAACGTGTTTGCATCAAACAAAACTAACCATAAGCGATAGCTGACCCAACACCCGCAAACACAAATAGAAGTGTGGCGATGAACTCTGCCAAGTAAGACTTGATGGAGCCAGCACTAAACGAGTCACCAAAATCACCGAACGCCAACTTCACCATTTTCCAAACGGTTTTAAGGTTATGCACTCGAAACTTTAAAGAATTATATGATTACTTGCTTAAAACTTAAGCTTGCGAGTTACTAGCTAGTCCTTCAACATAGGTTATATAGTGTCCAATCTGAAAAAAATAGTGTAAGTAAAATAAGACCTATTGTGTCTTTAATCTGTTTTTTTAAATCATTTTAAACAACCACAAATTGAATTATATGTATAGAGAATAGTTGGAGGCACCGACCATGGACACAAAAGATTAAAGACCACCACTAATTAGTGCCAATCCACCGGCCTAACAATTGAAATATTTTCGAGATTATGAGTGTAGACAAGAAACTAAACAATTAACAATAACTATATGAGCAATAAAAGTGATTAATTAAATCAGACGAAACTAAGAGGATAAGATTAATTACAAGTTATGGGATATTTAATTGAAAGTGAGCTCCGAATGATTGAAATGGTGAGTCATCTTCATTTATAAATTCAGAATAAAGTAATATGCGACGGCTAAAAAGTATTTTTATATCAGAAATAAACTTGAAGGTATATCATTTAGTGCATATATGGTGTGGAGTCGTACAAATGACACCGATTAATCCAAGAGAAATTTTTTTTGTCTTTTTTGTTTTATAATTTCCTTATTAGGCATTATGTTAACCAAATGTTACTTCAAAATTTTTAAATAAAGATTCAACATAAATTAAGAACCCTAAATAAATCTAGTCATTATATTATTTAGAAAAATGTCCTTAAGCAACGTACTTTTTAATATAAAAAATTAATAATACGATTATCAATCAAATTTTCATCACAAAATAGTAGTAAGTTGGATGTTAACTCAAAACAGTTTCTAAACTCTTGGATTTACATATTCACCTTGCTTTTTTTTTTGTTCTTTTGGCTTGATGTTTTTTTGTTAATGTGGTAATTTTCCATCTTTATAATCTCAAGTTCATATTTTCACAAATTATTTTCTCAAGAAATGAATTAAAAACCTCTAATTTTTTGTTATTCTACTAATCAATAGATATTGACAAAACATTCAACCAGCAAGTTTTAAGCTAATATTTAAAGAGTAATTAAGCAAATAATCAAAGAATAAAGTAAATTCTTAGAAAATATTTTAAAATAAAATACGTAAATTGAAGGTTTAGGCATGTTTAGAATCGAATTTAAGAGAGGGGCGTGTAGCATAGATAAATAAGTGATCAGACTAATCAATTATTCAATTGTCGCTGATATTATAATCTTATAAATTGTAATACAATTGTTTGTTAATTATTTGGTTAACTATTTAAAGGTGGACTAATGGAGTAATAAGCATAATTTTATAAAAAGATGTTGGGTATTTAGGTAGTTAAGTTAATAAGAATTAATGGAGTAAGAGGGTTAACTATTTAAATAGTTATTAGATTTATAATATTTTAAGATATATGTTAATTATTTTATGATTGTAAAATTTAGAATTTTAAATTGATTTTTAACTGGGGTGTATGTCAACGTTTTCTTGAGTATCGGTGCCAAAATATTTTGAGGGTCAGTGTCTAAATTCTTATGGGGTCCGATGACTAAATTTCTTGGGAGTTGGTTAGATTACATCAAATACATACTTAGTGTCACACCTCCGCTGAGAGCGGAAACACGGGGATGCGAACGAGACGGGATCGTCATAACACATTGTTAACAATAGAGATGCAATATATGTAATTGATGGTAAAAGCGTGCCATGACGACACCCGACACAAAGGAGACTTGTGTCGTGTTTAGTCAATATTCACGACAGCATAGTCAAAAGCATTAACTTGTAAATGATTCACATAGCCAAATATTGTATCCTTGTAATGTAATTCCCACAACCCGGGAACAAGTATCCAAAAGAATGATAACTGTTAAATAGACTACAACAATGTTTCAAAATGATTGTTTGGCAACTATGTTCAGTCTCAAAAATACATCCTAGGGTCTCCACTAAGGCAGCACTCCTAGATCTTCAGTTATCATTATCACCTGAAAAGATATGCTCAAAATAGTCAACAAAATTATTGGTGAGCTCGCAGGTTTAAATTGTAAAAATGTAATTGATGCTGTATAGTATTTGTTGCGAAATACCATGCATACAGTTATAAGTAAGCAAAATCACATAACCATGAGTTTTACAACCAAACCTAATGACGTACACACAGCAACTTGTCGGAATATATTCACCCAAGGCCCGTTCCTGGCAAAATGATGGTACCAACTAGTAAACCATCTGACAAGGGTGGGGGTGTCAACTTAGTAGTACTACCAATACCTATCCGTCGGTTCCAACACTGAAATTAAATGGTTGTAAGAAAGAACCACACAGCAACTCATGTATGTATCAGATAAGTACTCACAAAACAATATCACGTTGATTCCAAGTATGTAAATTGTATGTAAGTTGTACAGCATAGAAAACGGGTGAGCATACTTTTCCCCCATGTTTGTAAAAGATTGAAATATTGTATAAGCATAAAAAGGGGCCACGAAACTCACTTGTTAAGTGGTAAGTATGTATGATGTAAGCTTCCCAAACGTTGTATGCAATGAACGATCAAACACCTATTGATAGTTATGTTAAGCATTAATGATGTGCCTAATGTTAATAGTAATGTTTAGTCGGGTCGGATCGTATCGGTTCGGTCGCGGGTGACACACACACACACACAAACACACGCAATAGATCTTATGTAGATCCAAGTACTAGAAACGTTGTCATTGTCGATGATATTTGTGTAAAAGTGTCATTGTTGTTAGAGAATACTTAGTAAGCATTAGTGTTACAAATCGATTGTTGTTAATTGTAAAATGTTAAGTTGATTTGATTTGGAATATCGTTAATAAGTTTAATAGTGTCAATTTTTGAAGATTGTCATTAGCAACGGCACCCGTGTCGATGTCACCTTAACATCACACGACAAACACACACCACACACAAGAAGAAACTCACCCACGACAACTCCAGTCGCACGACTGGAACAGACGCACGACTGAACCACTCATCCGCACGAATCAACCTTCATTCGTACGAATCAGCTACATTCGTACGAATGGACGTCCATTCGTGCGATTCGTCCTTCAGTCGTACCACACAACACTCAATCGCACGACTCAACATCCATACGTATGAATCAACCTTCATTCGCACGAATCAGCTTCATTCGTATGACTGAACCTTCATTCGTACGTCTCAGCATTCAGTCGTGCGATACACGCACAATCGCATACATTCAGCCGCATAGACTCAATCGCACGACACACACAATCGCATGAACTCAATCACACGACACACACAGTCGTATGGACTCAATCGCACAACACACACAGTCGCATGGACTCAATTGCACGACACACACAATCGCATGGACTCAATCGCACGACACACCCAGTCGCATGGACTTAATCGCACGACACACCCAGTCGCACGGTTCAGTCGCACGACAGACTCAGTCGCGAAAACAGCAGATTCATGACTACTGGAAGTGTAGAGCAGCTTTCGGTTGCTCCATGCACGAGTTTCAGACCACAAGGACTTCCAGAAACACTTATCTAACCTATCTAGACAAGATGCACACGCAGAAAGGCAACACACGCACCCAGACGACCTGATGTGCTCGGGTTGAACCCGAACACCCGAAACCCTAAATCGCAGCAGTAAAACGAGCAAGAAACGGACAACCAAGGTCGTCTACCTGCTAGAAATGAGTAGTCTCAGCTGTAGCCGAGGTTTAACCGGTGAAAACGCAAAGAAACGGGGCGGTTTTGGTGCGAGGAGAAGGAGAAAAGTGGAAGAAGAAGAAGATGAAGAAGAAGGTGAATGTGGTGTCTAGGGCTGGTAAGGGGTTTATATACCCAGCCCTAGTTTGGCAAAATATCATGTTTGGTCCCTGCACTTAGCCCTCGAGTTCCCAAATTTGTTCGGTTAAAAACGAAGTAATTAGGCTAGTTATATTAATGATAGGGATGTATTTAATGATATCTGTATCTTAAAATGATGTTATTAATGACATTAATATTATATCGTGATAATATATTTAATGATGACGGTGGCGATATTTGTAAACGTCTTAGGTGATAACGATTGCAAACAATGACAATACAAATTTTAAAGATAGCCAAGCAAGTATGATATCCGCACGTATAGTTTATAAAGATGAGGATTGACCAATTAAAGAAAAGATAATAGAAACTCATCAATTGATGGACCTTTGGTGACGGATGTCACAGTATCCCCCAGTTGAGAGAATTTTGTCTCGAAATTCAACTGGTGTTAGGTCTAAGAGTGTCATCTTCAAATAGATGTGGATATTTGCGTCTCATCTGATCTTCCCGTTCCCATGTGAATTTTGGTCCTCACTTGGAGTTCCATCTCACGCGGACGATCGGTATCTTGCTGCGCCTTAGTCGTTTGACCTTTCGGTCCATGATCTCTATAGGTTCTTTGATAAAATGAAGCTTCTCATCGATCTTGATTTCCTCAATTGGTACGTGAAGAGACTCGTCAGCCAAACACTTTTTGAAGGTTGAAACATGAAAAGTATCATGTACACCGCTAAGTTCTTGTGGCAACCTTAATCGGTAAGCCACTGGACCGATTCTTTCTATAATCTCGAATGGTTCTACGTATCTTGGGGCTAACTTCCCTTTCTTTCCGAATCGAACGATCCCTTTCCAGGGAGAGACTTTGAGTAAAACCGGTCCCCAACATTGAATTCTAGAGGCTTCCGAAGGTTGTCGGCATAGCTCTTTTGGCGATCTCTGGCAGCTTTTAATCTGTCTTTGATTTGAAAAATCTTGTCGGCTATTTCTTGAATGATCTCTAGGCCTGTTAGCTGGCTTTCACCAATCTCAGCCCAACAAACTAGGGATCTACATTTCCTCCCATATAATGCTTCAAATAGAGCACATCCAATGCTCGTATGATAGCTGTTGTTGTAAGAGAACTCAATCAATGGTAAGTGAGTGTCCCAGCTACCACCAAAATCGATTACACAAGCCCTGAGCATGTCTTCCAGTGTTTGTATTGTTCGTTCACTTTGGCCATCTGTTTGCGGGTGATAGGCGGTACTCATATCTAAGCGTGTGCCCATCGCTTTCTGTAGTGTCTGCCAAAATCGTGAAGTAAATCGGCTGTCACGGTCGGATATGATTGACATCGGCACTCTGTGCCATGTCACGACCTCCTTTATGTACAATCTCGCCAACTTGTCCATCTTGTAATCCTCTCGGATCGGTAAGAAGTAAGATGACTTTGTCATCCGATCCACTACGACCCATATCGAGTCGTGCCCGCTACTCGTTTTAGGAAGTTTGGTAATAAAATCCATGGCTATGTTTTCCCACTTCCATTCAGGAAATTCAGGTTGCTGTAATAATCCCTATGGTTTCTTGTGTTCAGCCTTAACTTTCGAGCACGTCAAGCATCGGCTTACATACATAGCAATGTCTTTCTTCATGCCTGGCCACCAGTATAGATCTTTAAGATTGCTATACATCTTGTCTGCACCAGGATGAACAGAATATCGTGTCTTGTGTGCTTAATCCATGATTAGGGTACGAACATCTTCCCATTTAGGTACCCATATACGATCCATGAAGTACTGTATACCATCGTTCTTGCAAGTCATTTGTTTATCCAACCCTCGGAATTCTTCTCCCGCAAGGTTTTCTTCTTTCAATGCCTCACTTTGTGCAATTTGGATCTGAGCTTTCAGATTCGTTTGAATAGTCAATCCCAATGCTCAAGCACGTAGTGGTTTCACGCGTTCTTTACGGCTTAAAGCATCAGCCACCACGTTCGCTTTCCCCGGATGATACCGGATTTCACAATCGTAGTCACTAAGTAACTCTACCCAACGTCGTTGGCGCATATTGAGTTCTTTCTGATCCAAGATATGTTGAAGGCTCTTGTGATCGGTGTAAATGATGCATTTGGTTCCATATAGATAATGCCTCCATATCTTAAGTGCAAATACTACACGCCCAACTCCAAATCATGAGTTGTATAGTTCTTTTCGTGCACCTTAAGTTGTCGTGAGGCGTAGGCAAACACCTTATCCTTCTGCATTAGCACACAACCCAATCCTTGATGTGAAGCATCGCAGTACACCACAAAATCATCAGTTCCGTCTGGGAGGGACAATATCGGTGCATTGCACAACTTCTCCTTCAACGTTTGAAATGCTTGTTCTTGGGCATGTCCCCAATCAAACTTGTTGTCTTTCTGAGTCAACAGAGTTAACGGTTGAGCAATCTTTGAAAAATTCGCAATGAAGCGACGATAGTAACCGGCTAATCCTAAGAATTACCGTATCTCTGAAGGTGTCTGGGGTGCATCCCATTTCTTCACTACTTCAATCTTTCCGGGATCTACATGAATCCCATTTTCGTTCACCACATGCCCCAAAAATTTCACTTCTCGAAGCCAAAACTCGCACTTCGAGAACTTAGCGAAAAGTTTTTCTTCTTGTAACAGACTTAGTATTGCTCGAAGATGTTCTTCATGGTCCTCTTTCGATCGGGAGTAGATAAGTATATCGTCTATGAATACGATCATGAACTTATCCAAGTAAGGTTTGCACACTCGATTCATCAGATCCATGAACACAGCTGGTGCATTAGTCAGTCCGAACGGCATGACTAAGAACTCATAGTGCCCATAACGAGTCCTAAACGCTGTTTTCGGTATGTCATCCTCGAAAACCTTTAGTTAATGGTATCCCGAACGAAGGTCGATCTTGGAGAAATACGAGGCTCCTTGCAACTGATCAAACAAGTCATCGATTCTAGGAAGAGGATATCGATTCTTTACAGTCAATTTGTTCAGCTCGTGATAATCGATGCACATACGGAACGACCCTTCTTTCTTTTTGATGAATAATACCGGTGCTCCCCATGGTGAGTGACTCGGCCGAATAAAACCCTTCTCCAGTAGTTCCTGTAATTGGCTAGATAACTCTTGCATAACTCTTGCATTTCGGATGGTGCCAACCGGTACGGCGCTTTTGCTACCGGCGTAGCTCCAGGAACCAACTCTATATGAAATTCCACTTGGCGTGGAGGGGGTAAAGCAGACAGGTCGTCAGGGAATACATCCGGATAATCTCGTACTACAGGAATATCTGCCAACTTATTGTCCTCATCTTTCTTTTCCACTACATGGGCTAGAAACGCGTAACACTGCTTTCGTAAACATCGACGTGTCTTCATGCAAGAAATAAGCTTTAGGGTTCTCCCCGGTCGTTCTCCTTGAATCCTGAGTACCTCCCCGTCTGGCATGGGGATTCGTACTACTTTCTCCCAATAAACAATCTCAGCTCCGTGTTTCGATAACCAATCCATTCTCACAATCACATCGAAACTTCCCAACTCAAAAGGTATTAAGTCTCTGTCGAAGGCATGGTTTCCAATGTCATGGAGCATTTTCTAATAATCTAATCGGCCTGTACAACTCTACCGTTGGCCATTTCTACGGAGAAGCTAGTTTCTAGCCTACTAGGGTTCAAGTCAAGCATGTGAGCAAATTCAGAGGATATAAAACTATTGTCTGCTCCAGTATCAAACAATATAGATGCGAAGTGGTGATTGAGTAAATACGTACCCGTAATGACATTCGGGTCCTGACGGGCGTCATTTGCTCAGATAACGAACGCACGTCCTCTGGCAGCATTTCCTTGATTCCCCTGGCCTTGATTACCAGCTATGGCCATCACTTGTGGTTGGTTGTTTCCTTGCTGACCCTGCGCCCGATTTAGTCTGGGGCACATGTTTGATAGTGACCCGGGTTTCCACACTCATAGCAGACCCTAGCATTCCCGGTGGGGTTAACCGTGTTAACGGGTGCAACCAGATTCGGCGCAACTCTACAATCTTTCGCTAGGTGCCCCGGGCGTCTACAGTTCACACACACCCGACACTGCATCGTTGGGGGATGATGAAAATTACACCTATCACATTTAGGTTGCGGCCTGACATACTCTCTCTTGCCCTGCATCATGGCCACAAAGTTTCTGGTTGT
Source organism: Flaveria linearis (assembly GCA_024085815.1). Taxonomy (NCBI): domain Eukaryota; kingdom Viridiplantae; phylum Streptophyta; class Magnoliopsida; order Asterales; family Asteraceae; genus Flaveria; species Flaveria linearis. Next base: position 33,009,625 of record CM044011.1, read on the forward strand.
TTTGGCCCTCTTATCAAATTTCCCGGCACTCGACCGGCTCGTTTCCCCAAATCCTTCCTCTTTTTAGCTCCTTTCCCTAGAACCCCAGTTGTCACCATCTCATCTGTTAATGTACCAGCCTTCAGAATCACACTCTGAATAGTAGGAGGGGCTGCTGCTGTCACCATAGCCCAGATTTGAGGCACAAGTCCCCAGATGTACCTCTCGATCCTCTTGGATTCCATATTCACCAGATGTGGAACCAGTCTTGCCAACTCATGAAAACGATCAGTGTAAGCTGCGTGCCCAGCTCCTACCATAGCATGGTTCCAGAATTCCTTCTCCAACTTCTGCATCTCATTAAGTGGGCAGTACTCTTTAGTAATCAATGCTTTAAACTCATCCCAAGTCATCTGCATTGCTGATTCTCTTCCCCTTGCTTGAATCTGTGTGTTCCACCAAGTTAGTGCTTTGCCCTGTAGTGAACATGTGGCATACTTAATCTTTTGGTTGTCTAAGCATTCACTGATATCAATGATGGCCTCCATCTTCTCAAGCCACCTAGTCAGAGCTATCGCTCCACCTTTCCCATTAAATTCTTTCGGTTTGCAGGCCACAAATTCCTTGTAAGAACATCCTCGTCTTGTATTAACAACCCCAGTTTCATTACCAGTTGTTCCGCCAATCCCAGTATCTTCCCCTGTTCCTTGGTTATGCTCATTGTTAGTATCATTATCCCCGTCGAGATTATGATTCAGAAGAGTGTCGCTCACTTGAGTCACTATCGTTGGAATCAGTGCAGCTAGCTGGTGAGCAATCATAGCAGCTATATCAGGGTTTTCAGTTCCCTGATTGTTGCCGGCGGGACCACCACCTGTTCTTGGTGGCCTACCCCTACCTCTACCACGTGGGGTCTCACCCTCGTGATTTGTACTGCGGGTGACTCTTCGAGGCGGCATTTTCTAATCACAAAAGGAGTAAAAATGTAAACTTTAGTCACTTTAAGATACACGTATAACTCCACTCATCAAGTTCTAACAATTCATGCTCCGGTCAATCAAGATCATCACGTAGACCATTTCAAGCACATTCTTAGTATACCGGTGATACTTATATATAGGGTTCCCCGTAGCGTTCCCACCACATCCACGATATACCGAGAATGATGCCTAAACCGGTTACATGACATCTGATTTTCCTTAACATCATCTCAATGTACAACGTAATGTACGTGTAGAAGTATCATCACTTTTCTACAATTCTTAGAAGTCCAGTTTCATTCTAGGCATTTAATCAGTTCTATAGTTACTGAAATGCTAAGTGGAACAATGTATTACTAGAATTATGATTCTAGTGTCCTAAGGTATAGAATGGAAGACTTGTACTAACCATGATCGTTACCTCCTGGTAAGATTAGCCAGGCTTCTCATGCACTGCAAATTGCAATTATGTGTGCACCCGTAATGGTAATTTGCCCTGCATGGTCACCCTTAGCTTCACCTACCCAAGCTAACATCATGGTATTGACACCATTCCTCATGTACCGATCGTGTAAGTTCTCATGTTCATGAACCCAAAATGTTCCAATAGTAGTCCATTCTAACAAATAGATTCCAAGCGCATAATCTCAATTAGTATAACAAATGTTGCCTATCCTTCATTCCTTCGGGATCTCAGGCATAACTATCTTAGGGTCGGATTTAGTATCCGAGATCGACGCTACGCGTGATCTGTGAAGTTCCCTTCAGTTTGGGTATTCCGACCTAATGGTATAATGTGGTGCGCATAGGAATGAGATTCCATTAGAAGGCATCCCGTGAGGAAAGATTAAGAGTAATAGTACTTTCCTCAGGATGGTCAGATAACAAGACATAGAGTCAAAGAACAAGTATAGAGACATAGAACAAGTATAGAGGAACATACATGTAATATCAGACGCAAGCCAATCTTAGCATGCATTCTACATGAAGGTTCCTAGGTTATAGTCTAGGTCAAGTGATTTGCCTAATTCTCTATAACCAATGGCTCTGATACCAGTCTGTCACACCCCTGCTGAGAGCGAAAACACGGGGATGCGAGCGAGACGGGATCGTCATAACACATTGTTAACAATAGAGATGCAATATATGTAATTGATGGTAAAAGCGTGTCATGACGACACCCGACACAAAGGAGACTTGTGTCGTGTTTAGTCAATATTCACGACAGCATAGCCAAAAGCATTAACTTGTAAATGATTCACATAGCCAAATATTGTATCCTTGTAATGTAATTCCCACAATCCGGGAACAAGTATCCAAAAGAATGATAACTGTTAAATAGACTACAACAATGTTTCAAAATGATTGTTTGGCAAGTATGTCCAATCTCAAAAATGCATCCTAGGGTCTCCACTAAGGCAGCACTCCTAGATCTTCAGTTATCATTGTCACCTGAAAAGATATGCTCAAATAGTCAACAAAATTATTGGTGAGCTCGCAGGTTTAAATTGTAAAAATGTAATTAATGTTGTATAGTATTTGTTGCGAAATACCGTGCATACAGTTATAAGTAAGCAAAATCACATAACCATGAGTTTTACAACCAAACCTAATGACATACACACAGCAACTTGTCAGAATATATTCACCCAAGGCCCGTTACAGGCAAAATGATGGTACCAACTAGTAAACCATCTGACAAGGGTGGGGGTGTCAACCCAGTAGTACTACCAATACCTATCTGTCGGTTCCAACACCGGAATTAAATGGTTGTAAGAAAGAACCACACAGCAACTCATGTATGTATCAGATAAGTACTCACAAAACAGTATCACGTTGATTCCAAGTATGTAAATTGTATGTAAGTTGATCAACATAGAAAACAGGTGAGCATACCTTTCCCCCATGTTTGTAAAAGATTGAAATATTGTATAAGCATAAAAAGGGGCCACGAAACTCACGAAACTCACTTGTTAAGTGGTAAGTATGTATGATGTAAGCTTCCCAAACGTTGTATGCAATGAACGGTCAAACACCTATTGATAGTTATGTTAAGCATTAATGATGTGCCTAATGTTAATAGTAATGTTTAGTCGGGTCGGGTCGTATCGGTTCGGTCGCGGGTGACACACACACACAAACACACGCAATAGATCTTATGTAGATCCAAGTACTAGAAACGTTACCATTGTCGATGATATTTGTGTAAAAGTGTCATTGTTGTTAGAGAAATACTTAGTAAGCATTAGTGTTACAAATCGATTGTTGTTAATTATAAAATGTTAAGTTGATTTGATTTGGAATATCGTTAATAAGTTTAATAGTGTTAATTTTGAAGATTGTCATTAGCAACGGAACCCGTGTTGATGTCACCTTAACAGCACACGACAAACACACACCACACACAAGAAGAAACTCACCCACGACAAATCCAGTCGCACGACTGGAACAGACGCACAACTGAACCACTCATCCGCACGAATCAACCTTCATTCATACGAATCAGCTACATTCGCACGAATGGACCTCCATTCATGCGATTCGGCCTTCAGTCGTACCACACAACACTCAATCGTACGACTCAACATCCATACGTATGAATCAACCTTCATTCTAACGAATCAGCTTCATTCAAACAACTGAACCTTCATTTGTGCGTCTCAGCATTCAGTCGTGCGATACATGCACAATCGCATACATTCAGCCGCATAGACTCAATCGCACGACACACACAATCGCATGAACTCAATCGCACGACACACACAGTCGCATGGACTCAATCGCACGACACACACAGTCGCACGGACTCAATCACACGACACACACAAGCGCATGGACTCAATCGCACGACATGCCCAGTCACATGGACTCAATCGCACGACACACCCTGTCGCACGGTTCAGTTGCACGATAGACTCGGTCGCGAAAACATCAAATTCTCAACTGCTAGAAGTGCAGAGCAGCTTCCGGCTGCTCCGTGCACGAGTTTCACACCACAAGGACTTCCAGAAACACTTATCTAACCTATCTAAACAAGATGCACACGCAGAAAGGCAACATACGCACCCACATGACCTGATGTGCTCGGGTTGAACCCGAGCACCCGAAACCCTAAATCACAGCAGTAAAACGAGCAAGAAACGGACAACCAAGGTCGTCTACCTGCTAGAAATGAGTAGTCTCAGCTGTAGCCGAGGTTTAACCGATGAAAACGCGAAGAAACGGGGCGGTTTTGGTGCAAGGAGAAGGAGAAAAGTGGAAGAAGAAGAAGATGAAGAAGAAGGTGAATGTGGTGGCTAGGGCTAGTAAGGGGTTATATACCCAGCCCTAGTTTGGCAAAATATCATGTTTGGTCCCTGCACTTAGCCCCCGAGTTCCCAAATTTGTTCGGTTAAAAACGACGTAAATAGGCTAGTTATATTAATGATAGGGATGTATTTAATGATATCTGTATCTTAAAATGATGTTATTAATGAATACATTGTTTATCATCGATTCCTCTCATACAAATGATGTTATTAATGATAGGGATGTATTTAATGATAGGCTAGTCCCTGCACTCTTTTTGTTGCAAACCATTGTTTATCATCGATTCCTCTCATACAAATAAGCCCTAGAAATTTTTAAACAACAATGAATACATTTATCCATAAGGAGATATACCCTCCTAAAAAATTCGAACAAACCATGAAATAGATGTTGCTTACGTTTTTCACTAACCTAACCACATAATACATTGATTCAGATCTGGCGAGTGTAAGACTGTAAGGTTGATAATTCAACATGTGGACAATAGCAAAATTGGGAGTCTTAGATAATATGATCTCGTAAGGGAAGTCGAAGCACTATGTAGAGGGAAATGTTTTGGGGTGTGTGTATGGAATGTATATAATTAGAACTTCATTTTTAGAGATTATTACACGTTAGTGGAAATGTGTGCGCGTTGCGGCGGTACGGCTCTTGCATGATTTTTTAGGAATTCGATTGTAGTCAGTATCGGCTCGGTGCGTTATAACGTAAATTATAAAATCAAAATCTAATTATTGAAAAAATTGAATAAAAGAAAACAATTATGTATATCACAAAAGTCTTTAAAACAAATATACTAACAACTATATTATGCCAACAAAATTAGTAAAAGCACGGGTAGGGGTGTTCATCGGATCGGATAACAGATTGTTCGGATTACTCGGATCGGATTATTTAGGGGTGTTCATTGGATCGGATAACAGATTGTTCGGATTACTCGGATCGGACTATTCGGATTTGAAAATTTCAGGATTCTATCCGAAATCCGATCCGATCCGAATAAGGATTTGTCTATCCGATCCGAATCTATCCGAATTCAATTCGGATCGGATTCGGATATATCCGAATAATCCGAATTTATCCGAATAATCCGAATAAACCAAATAACAATTTTTTTTCTTTTTTTCTCTATATTTATTTTTTTGGCTAATTTGTTATTCTTTCCATTTTATAAGTTAGAAATCATAATAAAAGATATAAAAATAAAAAAATAAAATTTGACCTGTATAAAAATTTTCAAAATTTAGAACATAATAGACAATTGTATAGAATCCGAATATTAGAATCTCTAATTTAGAATGGTGGTCGATTATTGCATAATTATTTAGGATTATGACTAGAACGTGCAAAGATTATTGTGTATTAAGTTGAAAACATAATATATAGTTGAGTAATGAGTATTGGGCTAAAAACACAGTTGAAGTCTTATTCGGATTAATCGGATATCAGAATAATCCAAATAACCCGAATAAAAAAATAGTGATATCCGAAATCCAATCCGAAATCCGAATAAGGAATTCGGATTCGGATGACATCCGATCCGAATATCCGAATAATGATTCGGATCGATTTATTTGGATTTGGATACGGATCGGATTTCGGATATTTTAGATATCGGATTTTTGAACACCCCTAAGCACAGGTGGTAATTGTGGTCGGAAATCACTTATTACCTATATTTGGGGGGGTTTCGTTTTATGAATATAGGTTAGAGTTTCATACAATGGATAATTACGTAATCATTTGTTTACTTGTTAAAAAGACGTAAGATTTATACCAAATTTCGCTATTTTTTCGTAGTTTTTGAAAGCATTCTAACCAATTATCCCTAAAATTTGAACGAATATTTGATAGAAATATGTTTATATACTTCTCTTCATTTTTCCATATGTGACTTAACAAGAGAAACAAAAAAATCAATTCATGCTTTTTGAAAGAAAAAAAAAAGAACATTTGCTTATAAAATATGCTCATAGTCCGAAACAAATAGACGAACTCTAAGTTCAAACCTAACAAAACTTTGACCTCAATGGCTTTACACTTCAAATGATAGTAAATTAGGCCTTAAATCGATTAAAACCAGATAACAAAGAAAGTAAGACATTAAAATACAAATCAAAGTTGACCTGATTCGAGGGTGGTTGGAACAAACCTACAAGCTAGTGAAATCTTTGGAGATTTGCGGCAAATGTTATTCATGTCGAATAAGAAACCAACGATGGTGGACGGGAGTGAATTGTACGTAACAGTCGAACACTTGGAGATAAAACTGGGGTGTACCGGTATGGTTGAGGCGTGTGATGATGATGTTGATGATGCGGAGAGAGATGAGGGGTTGAGGGTGCAATAGGAAGACGAAAGTATAGTCATGTTGTGAGTCGATAATTCTAGAGATTAAGTGAAGAATTTGTAGTATAATTCAACATGATAATTGTCACCCCCCGCTGATAGCGGAAACACGGGGAATGCGAGCTAGAAGGGATCGTCATAACACATGGTATATGATAGAGTAGCAAAAAAAATATGATGACAAGCGTGTCATGACGACACCCGAACACAAATGGAGACTTGTGTCGTGTATTGTCAAAGATCACGACAGCATAGCCATAAGCACTACATAATGTGTTACATAAGCATTAAGGATAACTTGCAATGTAAATTCCCACAACTCGGGAACAAGTGTTCAAAAGAATGTTAATTGTTTAGTGGACTGCAACAATGTACAAAATGTATGTTCAGTCTCAAAAATGCATCCTAGGGTCTCCACTAAAAGGCAGCACTCCTAGAACTTCAATTACCTTGATCACCTGAAAAGAAATGCTCAAAAACGGACAACATAATTGTTGGTGAGCTTCGCAGGTTTTAGGTAATAAATGATGTTAAGATGAAAACAGTAAGTAAGTTTAAATAAAGTTACCGCGACTACACTTATGTATAGGCGGTTTTACTAGTTATAAATAGCTACAGCCAAACCTAATGTTCGGTTCTTACGGGAATTGATGGCTGTAAAGAAAGTGTTCTCAAAAGTATATAGTTCATTATGACGTAGCAAGATCCACACAGCGCATACGTATAGTTTATAATCAAAACAATCCTTAGGTCCCATTACCGGGATTAATGATTATATAAAAAATAAAGGTTTCCATAGCATAATAAGTTTAACTTGACGTTGCAATATCCACACAGCGCATACGTGTCAAGTTAAACATGACGTAGCAAGATCCACACAGCGCATACGTATAGGTTCAACCAAACCAATCCTTAGGTCCCAATTACCGGGATTAATGGTTGTAATGGATGATCGGCTTAGTAGAACCACACAGAAGAACCACACAGAAGAACCACACAGCCGAGAGCATCCAAGGTCAATGGCATCCACAAATAGCATAAATCAACACGTAACATCAAATAGTAGTGCATGGTAGGTAAAACCCCTAAGTAATATACATAGGATAACATAGCACATAGTTCAAGTTCATATAGCAGCAAACAGTCTGGATCATCATGTAACCCGGTTTGAGCACATTCTTAGTATACCGGGGATGCTTATGTATAGGTCCTCCGCAGCATTCCCACCACATCCACGATATACATAGAATGATACCTAAACCAGTTACATGACATCCATTTATCCTTAGTATCAATCAACAAGTTTAGCAAGGTAGTTACTCATAAGTAGCAGCCACTTCCACTAAGGAAGGTGCCTGGAATTAAAAAATAAGTGAGCATTCTTTTCCCCCAAGTAGAAAATGTTTAAAAAGGTTTTATAAGCGTAAAAAGGGGCCACGAAACTCACAGAACAGATGATAAGCACAATCGATGTAAGATTTCCTGGGATAAGATGCTAGGAACCGTCAAACACCTATTGACAGTTACTGATAAGCATTAGTAATGATCATAAAGCACAAGATGATGTTCAGGATTCGGGTAGTTCCGGTTCGGTCGTGGGTAGTACACACAAGCAGGCATACACATATCAGACTAGGTTATTTTAAATGACCTCGTCGACACAAGAAACTCAAAGGGGAAACCACACATACACGCATCACACACAACACATAAGAAAACTCCACACAATGATTCCATTTACACGACAAGACCAGACGCACGACTGACACTCCATTCGCACGAGTGGACCTTCAGTCATACGAATTAGCTACTTTCGTACGATTGAACCTTCATTCGTGCGACTAAGCTTTCAGTCGTACCATGCATCACCAGTCGCACGACCCAACAGCCAGTCACGCGACTCAACGTCCCTTCGCGCGAATCAGCTTCATTCGCGTGATTGGACCTTCTTTCGCGCGACAGGCCTCCAATCACGCGATTCACACACGGTCGCACACAATCACATTCGCATGACTCTGTCGCGCGACAACTCCAGTCGCCCCACTCGGTCACGCGACACACATTCATTCGCACCCACCGACAGCCGCGCGACACAACCGCGCGACTTACCCAATCGCACAGACACAAGTCGCACACACACCCAGTCGCATGCCCCCTTTTGCGCGACAATCCCATTCCCGTCGACGGGTCGGTGGTCGCGACTGCAGGAAGTTCAGGGCGGCCTTCGGCGGCCGAACACGAGTTTTACACAACCAGAACTTCCAGAACTCACATCCTAACCTGTCTAGACAAGATGCACACTCAAAAACGCGACATGCAAGCCCACACGACCTCATGTGCTGGATGAACCCGAGCACCCGAAAACCCTAAAACGCAGCAGCTAAATCGGGCTAAAAACAAGTAAGTGAGGTTATCTACCTACTAGAAACGAGTATACACGATGACACTCAAGATTTGACGGTGAAAACGCAACAAACGGTCGGTTTGGTGTAAGCTAGAGAGAGAAAGGAAGAAGATGGAGAAGAAGAGATGAAGAAGATGGTGGAAATGGCTGGGAATGGGGTTTTTATGCCCATCCTAGGTTTGCCAAAGTGTCACTTTTAGTCCCTGTACTTTGCTCCGAGTTCCTAAATTTTGTTCGGTTGAAAACGTTATTAATTAGTCTTGTTTTATTGATGATAAAATGTTATTAATGTTATTTATAAGTTAAAAATGATTTTTTTTCGTGATAATTATTTAATATAAAAATGACGTGTTTAGTGTTAACGGGGCAAATCTTGGAGAAACGTCTTAAAATAACGACAAGTCAAGCTACGATAACACGTATATAAGGACAACTAAGTAAAAAAAAATTGGTATCCACGTAGATGGTTTATAAAATTGAGGAATGACTGACAACAAAACTAACAAATACGTCGGTAACGGACCTTTGGTGACGGATGTCACAGTATCCCCAGTTGAGGAATTTCGTCCCGAAATTCAACTGGTGCTAGGTCTAAGAGCGTCATCCTCGAATAGATGTGGATATTTAAGTCTCATCTGATCTTCACGTTCCCATGTAAACTCTAGCCCTCGTTTAGAATTCATCTTATACGAACGATAGGTATCTTGCTGCGCCTCACAACTTTTGACCTTTCGGTCCATGACCTCAATAGGTTCTCCACAAAATGGAGGTTTTGATCAATCTTGATATCCTCAATAGGCACGTGAAGTGATTCGTCAGCTAAACACTCTTGAGGTTCGATACATGGAAAGTATCATGTACACTGTTAAGCTCTTGTGGCAACCGTAATCGGTACGCCACCGGACCGATTTTTTCTATGATTCGAATGGTCCAACATATCTTGGGGCAAACTTCCCTTTCTTTCCAAAACCGTACGATTCCTTTCCACAGAGAGACCTTAAGCAACACTCGATCCCCAACGTTAAACTCTAGTGGCTTCCGACGGTTGTCGGCATAGCTCTTTTGGCGATCTCTAGCAGCTTTAAGTCAGTCAGATTTGGAAGAGTCTTCTTGGAAGATCTTATCGGTGGTTTCTTGAATGATCTCGGGACCTGTTAGCTGGCTTTCACCAACCTCGACCCAACACACAGGCGATCTACATTTCCGTCCATACAATGCTTCAAATGGAGCTCATCCAATGCTTGTATGGTAGCTGTTGTTTTAAGAGAACTCAATCAACGGTAAATGAGTATCCCAGCTACCACCAAAATCGATTACGCAAGCTCTAAGCATGTCTTCCAATGTTTGTATAGTTCGTTCACTTTGGCCATCTGTTTGTGGGTGTAGGCAGTACTCATGTCTAATCGAGTGCCCATCGCTTTCTGTAACGTCTGCCAAAATCGTGAAGTGAATCGACTGTCTCGGTCGGATATGATTGACACCGGCACCCGTGCCGTGTCACGACCTCTTTGATGTACAACCTTGCCAGCTTATCCATCTTGTAGTCTTCTCGGATAGGCAAGAAGTGAGCGGATTTCGTCATTCGATCCACCACGACCCATATCGTGTCGTGTCCGCTTGGTGTTCTCGGGAGTTTGGTAATAAATCCATAGTGATGTTCTCCCATTTCCACTCGGGAATTTCAGGTTGTTGCAATAATCCCGATGGTTTCTGGTGTTCAGCCTTGACCTTTGAACAAGTCAAGCATTTGCTCACATATATAGCAATATCTTTCTTCATGCCTGGCCACCAGTACACTCTTTCAGATCTGGTAAATCTTGTCTGCCCAGGATGAACAGAGTATCGAGTCTTGTGTGCTTCATCCAAGACTAGTGTACGTACACCTCCCCATCTGGGGACCCATATACGATCCACGAAGTAATGTACGCCGTCATCCTTGCGGTCATTTGTTTATCCAACCTCGGAATTCTTCTTCCGCAAGGTTCTCTTCTTTCAATGCCTCGTTTTGTGCAATTTGAATCTGAGCCTTTAGATTAGTTTGAATAGTCAAACCTAGCGCTCGAGCACGTAATGGTTTCACGCGTTCTTTGCGGCTTAAAGCATCAGCCACCACGTTAGCTTTCCCGGATGATACCGGATTTCACAATCGTAGTCGCTAAGTAGCTCTACCCAGCGTCGCTGTCGCATGTTAAGTTCTTTCTGATTCATGATGTGTTGAAGGCTCTTATGGTCTGTGTAGATGACGCATTTGGTTCCATATAGATAATGCCTCCATATCTTGAGTGCAAACACTACGGCACCCAACTCCAAGTCATGAGTTGTGTAGTTCTTTTCATGCACCTTGAGTTGTCGCGAAGCGTAAGCAATTACCTTATCTTTCTGCATTAGTACACACCCAAACCTTGATGTGAAGCATCGCAGTACACACAAAATCGTCAGTTCCGTCTGGGAGGGACAATATCAGTGCGTTGCACAACTTCTCCTTCAATGTTTGGAACGCCTGTTCTTGTGCTTTCCCCCAATGAACTTCTTGTCTTTCTGAGTCAACAAAGTTAACGGTTGGGCAATCTTAGAGAAATTGGCAATGAAGCGACGATAGTATCCAGCCAATCCAAGAATGCCGTATCTCTGAAGGTGTGGGGTGTATCCCATTTCTTCACAGCTTCAATCTTGCCGGGGTCCACATGAATTCCATTTTCGTTAACTACATGACCCAAAAACTTCACTTCTCGAAGCCAGAATTCATATTCGAGAATTTGGCGAAAAGTTTCTCCTCTTTCAACAGTCTAGAATTGCTCGAAGGTGTTCTTCGTGATTCTCTTTTGAACGGGAGTAGATAAGTATGTCGTCTATGAACACAATCACGAACTTATCAAGATAAGGCTTGCACACCCGATTCATCAGATCCATAAAGACAGCTGGTGCGTTGGTCAATCCGAATGGCATGACCAAGAACTCATAGTGCCCGTAACGAGTTCTAAATGCTTTTCAGAATATCGTCCTCGAATACTCTTAGTTGATGATAACCAGATCGAAGGTCGATCTTAGAGAAATACGAGGCTCCTTGCAACTGATCGAACAGGTCGTCGATTCTAGGGAGAGGATACCGATTCTTCACGGTCAGTTTGTTCAATTCCCTGTAGTCGATACACATACGGAACGACCCATCCTTCTTCTTGACAAATAACACCGGTGCTCCCCACGGTGAATGACTCAGTCGAATGAAACCTTTCTCCAGTAGTTCCTGTAGTTGGTTGACAACTCTTGCATCTCTGAGGGTGCTAACCGATACGGTGTCTTAGCTATCGGTGTAGCTCCAGGAACTAGCTCTATACAGAATTCCACCTGTCGTGGAGGAGGCAATCCAGACAAATCATCAGGGAACACTTCCGGGTAATCCCGTACAATCGGAATGTCTGCCAATTTCGTCTATTCTTCCTTCTTTTCTACCACGTGAACCAGAAAGGGTAACACTGCTTTCGTAGACCTTGGCGTGCTTTCATGCAGGAGATAAGCTTCAAGTTTCTTCCCGGTCGCTCTCCTTGTATTCTGAGTACTTTCCCGTCTGTCATGGGAATCCGCACTACTTTATCTTGGCAAACAATCTCGGCTCCATGCTTCGACAACCAATCCATCCCCACTATTAGGTCAAAGCTCCCCAACTCGAAAGGTATCAAATCTATGTTGAAGACCTGGTCTTCCAACATTAGGGTGCAGTCCTTAATAATTTCCTCTGCCTGTTCAACCCTACCATTTGCCATTTCTACGGAGTAACTAGTTTCTAGTCTACTGGCACTCAAATCAAGCATTTGCACAAACTCAGATGATATAAAACTATTGTCTGCCCCAGTATCAAACAGTATAGATGCGAAGTGGTTATTGAGTAAGTGCGTACCCGTGACAACGTTCGGATCCTGACGGGCATCGTTAGCTCCAATGACGAAGGCGCGTCCCCGTGCAGCATTACCTTGGTTTCCTTGGCCTTGCGCACCCGCTATGGCCAGTATCTGCTGCTGGTTGTTTCCCTGCTGACCCGGTGCCCTGTTCAGTCGGGGGCACATGTTCCTGAAGTGATCGAGGGCTCCACACTCGTAGCAAGCCCTGGCATTCCCAGCGGGGTTAACCGCGTTGATGGGTGCCACCAGGTTGGTGCTACTCTAAGTCTCTTGCTTGATGCCCCGGGCGTCTGCAGTTCAAACACACCCGGCACGGCGTTGCTGGAGGATGATGAAGATTGCACCTGTCACATCTCGGGTGCGGTCCAGCATATTCCCTCTTCCCTTGAGTCACGGCCACAAAGTTTTGGTCGTTTTGGCCCCTTATCAGACTTTCCAGTACCAGACCGGCTTGTTTCCCCAGTCTTTTCCTTTTCTCCGCTCCCCTACCCACACTCCTGTTCTTATCATCTCGTCAGTGAGAGCGCCCGCTTTCAGAATAGCGCTCTGGATTGTAGGAGGAGCAGCTGCAGTTACCATTGCTCGGATTTGAGGCGCGAGTCCCCAATTGTACCTCTCAATCCTCTTAGATTCCGGAGTGACTAGGTGTGGAACTAGTCTAGCCAGCTCGTGGAATCGGTCAGTATAAGCTGCGTGCCCTGCCCCCACCATAGCATGATTCCAGAACTCATGCTCAAGCTTCTGCATCTCGTTGAGAGGGCAGTATTCCTCGGTAATCAAGGCTTTGAATTCATCCCAGGTCATCTGCATCGCAGATTCCCTCCCCTAGCTTGAACCTGGGTGTTCCACCAGGTTAGTGCTCTGCCCTGCAGTGAGCACGTAACATACTTGATCCGCTGGCTGTCGAGGCATTCACTGATGTCGATCACAGCCTCCATTTTCTCAAGCCATCTAATCAGGGCTATCGCCCCACCTTTACCATCGAAATCCCGGGGCTTACAGGCCACAAACTCCTTGTAAGAACAGCCCCGTTTGGCGTTAGCAGCCCCAGTTCATTACCTGTTGTACCACCATTTCCGGTCTCCTGATTGCTTTCATTCCCAATCGGGTTCCCAGTATCCTCGTTTTCATTACCACCATCCCCGTGGGGGTGGTTTTGCTGTTGCAGGGCGTCGCTCACCTGAGCTACGATAGTTGGAATCAGGGCAGTCAATTGTTGAGCAATTAAGGCTGCCATATCAGCATTTCCAGTCCCTTGGGTATTGCCAGGAGGGCCTTCATTTGCTATTGGAGGTCTACCCCTGCCTCTGCCTCTGCCCCTCGGGGCTTCACTTCCGCTACTATTGCTGCGGGTAGATCTTCGAGGCGGCATGTTCTATTCATACAAGAGGCAACAAATAAGCTTTAGTCACCTTAAGATACACAAGTACTCCACTTGTCAAGTTCCAACGTCTCATGTTCCGGTCAGTCAAGATCACCATGCAGCCCATTTTAAGCATATTCTCAGTATATCGGTGGTGTTTATATATAGGGTTCCCCAGCAGCGTTCCCACCACACCCACGATGTACCGAGAATGATGCCTAATCCGGTTACATGACATCCGACCTTCCTTCACATCATATCCATAATAATCCATCAAGTCAACTGAGAGCCAAACATGTAATCACGTATAGTCTAGCGGAGGTTGTCTATCTGCGTCCTTGGGAGGACTCAGACATGGCCTCCTCGGGTCGGTCTCTCAGTATATGAGGTCAAGCGCGATGTATGATCTGTGAAGATCTCTTAGGGTCTCAATACCCGAATTTTGGCTATGATAACTTGGCGCACAGAGGGAACGGAAGATCCAATAGGAAGCATCCCATAGGGGTCAGCACAAGGGCTCAAGCACAAGTGAAGATCACATGACATTAGGATAATCGAACATGTAAAGAGGAACACATACACGATATATAAATGCACACAAGCTTAAGCATGCAAATCTACATGAAGGTTCCTAGGTTATAGTCTAGGTCAAGTGTAATTGCCTAATTCTCTATAACCAATGGCTCTGATACCAGTCTGTCCACCCCCCGCTGATAGCGAAACACGGGAATGCGAGCTAGACGGGATCGTCATAACACATGGTATATGATAGAGTAGCAATAAAAATATGATGACAAGCGTGTCATGACGACACCCGAACACAAATGGAGACTTGTGTCGTGTATTGTCAAAGATCACGATAGCATAGCATAAGCACAACATAATGTTCACATAAGCATTAAGGATAACTTGTAATGTAAATTCCCACAACTCGGGAACAAGTGTTCAAAAGAATGTTAATTGTTTAGTGGACTGCAACAATGTACAAAATGTATGTTCAGTCTCAAAAATGCATCCTAGGGTCTCCACTAAAAGGCAGCACTCCTAGAACTTCAATTACCTTGATCACCTGAAAAGAAATGCTCAAAAACGGTCAACATAATTGTTGGTGAGCTTCGCAGGTTTTAGTAATAAATGATGTTAAGATGAAAACAGTAAGTAAGTTTAATAAAGTTACCGCGACTACACTTATATATAGGCGGTTTTACTAGTTATAAATAGCTACAGCCAAACCTAATGTTCGGTCCTTACGGGAATTGATGGCTGTAAAGAAAGTTTCTCAAAAGTATAGTTCATTATGACGTAGCAAGATCCACACAGCGCATGTATAGTTTATAATCAAAACAATCCTTAGGTCCCATTACTGGGATTAATGATTATATAAAAAAAGGTTTTCCATAGCATAATAAGTTTAACTTGACGTTGCAAGATCCACACAGCGTATACGTGTCAAGTTAAACATGACGTAGCAAGATCCACACAGCGCATACGTATAGGTTCAACCAAACCAATCCTTAGGTCCCAATTACCAGGATTAATGGTTGTAATGGATGATCGGCTTAGAAGAACCACAGAAGAACCACACAGAAGAACCACACAGCCGAGAGCATCCAAGGTCAATGGCATCCACAAATAGCATAAATCAACACGTAACATCAAATAGTAGTGCATGGTAGTGTAAAACCCCTAAGTAATTACATAGGGTAACATAGCACATAGTTCAAGTTCATATAGCAGCAAACAGTCTGGATCATCATGTAACCCGGTTTGAGCACATTCTTAGTATACCGGGGATGCTTATGTATGGGTCCTCCGCAGCATTCCACCACATCCACGATATACATAGAATGATACCTAAACCAGTTACATGACATCCATTTATCCTTAGTATCAATCAACAAGTTTAGCAAGGTAAGTTACTCATATAAGTAGCAGCCAACTTCCACTAAGGAAGGTGCCTGGAATTAAATAAATAAGTGAGCATTCTTTTCCCCAAGTAGAAAATGTTTAAAAAGGTTTTATAAGCGTAAAAAGGGGCCACGAAACTCACAGAACAGATGATAAGCACAATCGATGTAAGATTTCCTGGGATAAGATGCTAGGAACCGTCAAACACCTATTGACAGTTACTGATAAGCATTAGTAATGATCATAAAGCACAAGATGATGTTCAGGATTCGGGTAGTTCCGGTTCGGTCGTGGGTAGTACACACACAAGCAGGCATACACATATCAGACTAGGTTATTTTAAATGACCTCGTCGACATAAGAAACTCAAAGGGGAAACCACACATACACGCATCACACACAACACACAGGAAAACTCCACACAATGATTCCATTTACACGACAAGACCAGACGCACGACTGACACTCCATTCGCACGAGTGGACCTTCAGTCATACGAATTAGCTACTTTCGTACGATTGAACCTTCATTCGTGCGACTAAGCTTCAGTCGTACCATGCATCACCAGTTGCACGACCCAACAGCCAGTCACGCGACTCAACGTCCCTTCGCGCGAATCAGCTTCATTCGCGCGATTGGACCTTCTTTCGCGCGACAGGCCTCCAATCACGCGATTCAACACGGTCGCACACAATCACATTCGCATGACTCTGTCGCGTGACAACTCCAGTCGCCCCACTCGGTCGCGCGACACACATTCATTCGCACCCACCGACAGCCGCGCGACACAACCGCGCGACTTACCTAATCGCACAGACACAAGTCGCACACACACCCAGTCGCATGCCCCCTTTGGCGTGACAATCCCATTCCCGTCGACGGGGGTCGCGACTGCAGGAAGTTGCAGGGCGGCCTTCGGCGGCCCGAACACGAGTTTTACACAACCAGAACTTCCCGAACTCATATCCTAACCTGTCTAGACAAGATGCACACTCAAAAACGCGACATGCAAGCCCACACGACCTCATGTGCTCGGATGAACCCGAGCACCGAAAACCCTAAAACGCAGCAGCTAAATCAGGCTAAAACGAGGTAAGTGAGGTTATCTACCTGCTAGAAACGAGTATACACGATGACACTCAAGATTTGACAGTGAAAACGCAACAAACGGGTCGGTTTTTGGTGTAAGCTAGAGAGAGAAAGTGAAGAAGATGGAGAAGAAGAGATGAAGAAGATGGTGGAAATGGCTGGGAATGGGTTTTTATACCCATCCCAGGTTTGCCAAAGTGTCACTTTTAGTCCCTGTACTTTGCCCCGAGTTCCTAAATTTTGTCTCGGTTGAAAACGTAATTAATTAGTCTTGTTTTATTGATGATAAATGTTATTAATGTTATTTATAAGTTAAAAAATGATTTTATTCGTGCAATTATTTTAATATAAAATGACGTGTTTAGTGTTAACGGGGCAAATCTTGGAGAAACGTCTTAAAATAACGACAAGTCAAGCAATGATAACACGTATATAAGGACAACTAAGTAAAACAAATATGGTATCCACGTAGATGGTTTATAAAATTGAGGAATGACTGACAACAAAACTAACAGATTACGTCGGTAGACGGACCTTTGGTGACGGATGTCATAATAATCATTAGAGGTAGCTTTTGGTGGTGATTGCATAGACCAAAGAAAGTTAATGGAGAAATTGTCACCACAAATTGTCATCTTGAGTGTTATTGAGTTGTTAAGAACAAGCAAGGGAAATGAGACGGGGGGATAAGTGCTCAATCGTAATGAAGAATGCATTGAAAGTGAATGGCGGTTTGTTTGACCACGTGTATATGCTTTACCATTTGTATTATAAGCATCATACGTTATACTTCATTGTAAGGGCATAAATGGAATAAAATGGTTAATTTTTTGAAATTTTAGCATGACTTTTCATATGGGTGTCTTAATCCATATGTAAAACTACCATTTTATCCTCCTCTCACATAAAGATATAGATAATATTAAAATTAGTAAACTCATAATATGTCCCTAGAAAAATATTAGTATTATGTTTTTTATAAATATGAAGATATATATCAGTTATATACTTATATATTTAAATAAAATAATACTTTATGTAAATAATATTTAGTTATAAAAATATAATTAGTAAATATAAATTTAAATATCAATTTATAGTATCATAAATGAATTTTTTTTAATGAAATGAATTAAATAATATCATATTACTAAATAATATATTAATAATGTGTATTAAATACATGAAAGAGATAAGGACAAAAGTGTCGAAGGTATATAAAATTTAATGTATAAATTTACCATATTACCCCTAAAATATCTTAAAATCTTAATCAATTTTCTATTCTACCCCTCTCAAATGTCTTGCACTTCTTTGTACATGTTGTTTTAAAACTTGTACTCCTGGTAAAATTATATTTCTATCCAAAGAGATGTATTAAATAGTAGTATAGATATAGCCTCTATGGTTTGGCACAAATCCTAGGTTTAGGTACTAACTTTTTAAGTAACAAGTATAGGGTTTGTGATTTTAATTTTGTAACGAGCATATGGCTTAAAACTAACTTTGTTAAAATCTCTATTAAATTCAAGTGAGGATGACGACTATGATTTAGGTACTAACTTCTTAAAGCTAACTTTTGTTGAACTCAAGTCATCACCATCTTGAGTGTTCTAGTGATTCCATATGTTAACAACAACCCTCCTTAGAGTTTCAAACCTTAAACATCACTCTTTCTCATGACTCTTAATTCTAGATTCTAAGCCGTTTAAATTTGCAGGTGAAGATAACAACTATGATGATGCTGATGACGAAGATGATGGTTAGGGATTAGATGAGATTCATATTTATATGGTGGTAGCGACAGCAATGCTCCATTTTGTGTGTTTATAATGGTGACGTGGTGTCTGTGGCCGACGAGGGTAACAACCAGGAAAACGAGAGAGGCAGTGGTGGTGGTGATGAGGGGTGATGGTGATGATGGTAGTGGTGGTGGTGGTGAACGACGGTGGCTATTGGTGGTGGTGAGTGATGGCTGATAGTGGTGGTCATGGTAAGAGATGGTGGTTGTTTTAGTTTCTTTTAGTATACTATATAAATGAGAAATAAACACTTGTGCGAGGCGGCTGGACCGTACGTGACATTAACATGGCTAGAAACATAAAAGAAACGCATTCTATATTTTGATACATATATAGAAATTAGTTATATAGTGTTACTGATATTTTTCGATTGATATTGATCTCATTATCTACGGTACCATCACGTTATCGTCAGTCGATATAACTTACGATCCAAAAGAAAACACCTTATTTGATATCAATGTTCTTCAATCAGTATTGGTCTCATTTTTCATGATACGCGCATGTTGACATTAGTCTATATAACATTAAACCTACAATATCCAAATAGATATCCTATTTTAAATACCGCATTAATTGTAACAAACTTATACGAGAGTAATAAGAAAAAAAATGTAATCACAACTACAAACTATGTTTAAAGAAAATTAAAGAACAAAAGCTTGTAAAAGAGAATCAAATTTATAATAAATTAATCGGTTAAAAAAAGTATATAATATATGGTAAAAAGGTTCAATTGATAAAATTTAAAACATTAGGGACTTAACTTTTAAAATGAAGTAGGGGTATAAGTTGTAAAATGGAGTAGTCATTGTAAGGCCCCTTCCCCGGACGTTTACAGTTGGTCATTCATCACGCATAAACATACAGTTATTTAAAACATCGCAATGGAATAACTTTTTATTCAATTTAAATGCTTTTGCAAGTTATACAACATTCATTACAAAACATCGTTTGTTCGTATTACAATGCAAAAACATTATACAAAGAATGTCATCCAAAAGGGTCGAGTAGCCGCCCCGTGCCATCCTCAGCAACATTGCCTGCCAACTAGGAACACATAAAAAGTTAGCGTTGCTGAGTGAGTTCTAGTTTTATAATAAAACATACTTTTCTTTCGTTAAAACCGTTCTTTACTTTCATGCGATCACACATCATACGCACACATAGATAATATCATTGTTATCTTCATCATTCATTCGTTAACTTTCGTTCGTTCAACGTACATCATTACCAGTCACATGCGTTACTTTCATTCACATTTATTCATAAATTCTTACTTTCCTTCGTACGTTCATTTCGTTCAATGACATGTACATACCCCTAACATTGTGCACGAAGCTGGTTACTGGGCCTTAAGGTCTTTCGTAGACCTCGAACATTGTGCACGAAGCTGACTCCGGTACCTAGGGCAAGTACATTAACCACTTATCTTTTCTCACTCATTAAGGATCAATGCCATATGCTACACCCCAAACATTATGCACGAAGCTGATGCTGGACCTGTGGTAATTAAATCATGAACATTGTGCACGAAGCTGATCCAGTCACCTAGGGCGAGCGGCAAGAATCTCATACATATGGTCAATCACAAAGAAAGACCCGATGTGCATCCTTCCGGGGTAGCGAACCCGCACACCGTTGGGCTACACCTTTCAATGGCGTGTCCCTTCCGAGTCTGTTGCGAGAGCTGGGTTGCTCACCTCATACTTTTCTTGCAAGCCTTTCTTACTCTCATTCATTATTAATGCATGCATTCATTCATCATGTTCCTCTTTCATTATCTTTCACTTTACGTTACATAATACTTTCGTTTCATTCTTTAACTTAACACGTAAAGTCATGGGAAAGATAAACATAAATTATAATAAGGAACATCATCATACACAGATAGCATCATCATACAGGGCATCATCATACGTACATAAAATACATCATGCATAAACATGTAATGTCATTATGCCCAACATACCCTCTAAGACCCCAACGGTCATCTTAACTGAACTTACAGGAACTTTCACGTCAAAAGTTACATCTGCACTTTCCCCCGAAAGTCGGTAATTAAACTATGTTCCTCCTCGGGTACAACAGGCCTATTTGGGCGTATGGGCACCATTCAGCCGCACGGCCTTCATGCGACTAAACATCATGCGAATGGACCAATGCAGATGAACACCAATGCGGATGAACACGCAATCGTACAAATAGACCCTCAATCGTGCGAATGAACACTATGCGAATGGACCCTCAATCGTACGAATGAACACTATGCGAATGGACCTCATGCGGTTGATCACTATGTGAATGAGCACCTATGTGAATGGGCTCTCAGTCGCATGACTCCCCATGCGACTGGACCCCCAGTCGCGCGACTGGACCCCCAGTCGCGCTTCAATCGGCCGTATGACCTCCAGTCGATCGCCTAGCCCTAACTAATGCAGAATGAAGTTCATCCCGAACCCAATCTGCCATTTCCGACCTCCAAGCTCATCCAAACCCATCCTAAGCCCAAATCAACCATCCTAAACCTTAGGAATGCATACTACAACACCATTCAAGCACACACAAGCCCGAAAGCATACTCCAAACGCATCACACGCAAACACACCCAAATGGGTCAAACACACACATGCAAAAAACGGGTTTACTATGTGTTCCAGCCCCAAATTAGTTGAAAACGAGTAAAATAGGGGTCCTATAACTCACACAAACTACAAGAGAAGAAGAGCTTCGTTTACACCTGCTACACGATGATTTTGCACACTCGAACCCGCTCGAACCAAGCTTTATTCTTCTCCCTTTTCTCTCTTCTTTCTCTCTATGGCTGAAATATGGTGTGGGGAGAGGGTAAGGGTTGCCCTCTTCCTTAAATACCCTACTTACCCGACTTCTCATGTTGGTGAGTTTGTTCCCCCGACTTTGAACTTTATTTCTTTTTCTTCCTTCGTCGGCTTCAAGAAAATATCCGGGTGTTACAGTCATCGACCTTTACGATGCTCTATTTTGGGTATTTACGATGGTGATGTGGTATTGCTGGTCGGTGAGTGTAACAACTAGGAAAACGAGAGAAAGGTGGTTATGGTAATGAGAGGCGATGGTGATGATGGTGGTGGTAGTTACACCCCAATCGATGGCGGAATAATGAGGGTGGACGAAATGTAATCCAATGTTCGTAGCACATGGTAATGAATAAATTGAAATAATATTAAATTTTATTTGTTGATATAAATACTATACAAATGATTCATTACATCAAAACATAAATCAAATAACAAAAGACAAAAGTCTTATTTATTATCTTGGTCCATAATCATATATTACCTTTAATCATAACTTCTGCTCGTTGCATAGATGTTTGTATATAAGAAGTCCACTATGTTGTATTTCTTTATCACGTGGAAATGTAACAAGTCAGCTAAAAAAATAATTTGTGAGCAAACACAAGTTTGCATACATATATAGATTGATTAATATGATTTAAACAATTTAATTAACATGGAAACATTAGACTTATAAATGCAATAGTGTGACATAAAAGGCAAAGCAAAAACAATCAAACGTAATGATTGAATTGACTTGGTACGCAGACGAAGCCTTATGATTGACTGAGTGAATCCGGTTCCAATCACATAGCATGTTTTGAATTGAATTTTTTCTAACTAATAGATCTATCATTATTGTCGTGGTTGTAAAACCAATAGATCTATCATTATTCCGCGTTTGTAAACCAATAGATCTATCATTATTGCCGTGGTTGTATACATTAATAATGTGTTAACATCTAGTTTTTCTAACTATGAGCATATAATTGCAAGTAATAAAATAGCATCTTTTGAATTGAATTTTGAAACAAAATAACAATTATTGAAGACAATATTATCTTGTTGATTAGTCAAAAGGAAGCATGGAGAGCTCTCTCGAGGAAGGTGAATTCACAGGAGTCCCATTAACGAAGGAATAGTAAGAAGTTCGACGAAGAAGAAACCCCAATAACCAAAAGCTAAAGAAGTGAAAAGAAGACATGCCCAGCATTGAAGCATCACGATTTATGTTTCGAATCTACCTGAAGGATGTAAACTGAGCACCCTCGCTAAAGAATTCCAAAAGTTTGGAAAGGTCATTGATGCCTACATTGCCACAAGAAGGATAAGGCTGGTGGAAATTTTGATTTTGTCAGATTCATTAACATGGGATATAGGCTGTTATTAGGAAAGAAGTTAAACTCAATCAAGTTGGACAACCTAAAGCTTTCTATCAATATCACCAAGTTTAATAAAGACGGGAAGCTTTTTGCTTTTACAGAGGCAATACGACCCACTCCGTACCTGGCGGTCGGAGGATTGGCATCAACTGAAGCCAATAACCACAAAGGTCTCTGATGGAAAGTCCTTTCTTAATTTTCTCCTTAACAACCAAAAAACCAGTGACAATGTCCAAAGAATCAATGTTGATAACTAGAGCTTCAATCGAGTTGAACGTTCAACGAACAGTTCGTGAACCGTTAGGCGGGAAGTTCGTTTATGTTTGTTCATTTAATAATGAACTAACATGAACAAGACGTTTATGTTCATTGAGTTAAACGAGCGAACATTAACGAAGGTCGTGTTCATTTATTTATGTTCGTGAACATTCGATAAGGTGTTCGTTTATATTCGTTTGGGTTTGTTTATTTAAAGATTTTGTTGGTAATAATTATGTTAAATACTTATTTACCTTTGGTTGATTCTATGTAATGTTTTTTATTGTATTATAAAATGAATATATGATCGTTGGTGTTTAGGAACTTTCGTTTATGTTCGTTTATGTTCATGAACATTTGTTTGTATTTATTTGTCTTTGTTTGCCTTTGTTTATGTTAGGTAAGCATTCGTGAACAGTTTATGAACAAACCTATTTTCTAAATGAACGAACACGAAAAAGAAATCTCATTGGGAAAGTGTTCGTGAACAAGTTATGTTCTTAACGAATGAACATGAACAAGGCCTTGTTCGCATGTATTCATTAACAACCTAAATAATACTGCTCTTCTTCTTTGGAGAAACCGGTCTTTGCTCGGTCAAGTCAAAGATTTTTATCATCTATGTAATTTAAGGTTGTATCTTAATGAATTTGGGATGCATGATGTGGATGTAAAGTATATTATAGGCTTCACATATTGCTCTTATTCGCATGTGTTGAACAAGCTGACTGTATTCATTCGAATTCGCCTATATGGAAACCTTAGTTCTCAAAACTAAATGTTTGGGAGGGTCGATCCCTACCGTATGAATGGATTTATTGGATCCACGTACATGGTGTACCAATTCAATTATGGGACAACATGATGTTCGATAAGATTGGCGTAACTTATGGTATTATTTTCAATCATCTAAAGCTGGCGTTACGGATATTGTACTTACAGAAAATATGTTAGGTATCATTGTCTCCAAAAAATAAAAGAATATCTAAATGGAATGGCAAAACTTTTAGAATATGGATTTCGAAAGATGTTGTGGATTGGTATCCGGAGTATCTTAAGCTTAGGACCGGATCAACTCACTCCCCTCCAGCCACTGCTCACAAGAAAAGGAATCCAACGGTTGATCTTTTGGTGAGTTGAGTAAACCAAAACAAGCAAAACCCAAAAAGTCATCCAATGATCCTATTAATGACTTTGGAAAATTGGATCCGGTTTAAACGGGGAACAAAAATTGCATGCCTACTAGCGTGCCTGATGTCATTAATAATCCTTTAATTCCTAATTTTCTCTTGCCCCCCCCCTATCTCATTCATTCTCAGTCTCACGTTAAAGGACCAGAACCTATGATGGTGATTTTGATTGGACTGATTTAACCCCTATCAAGCTCCTCTTCCGGATTTGAACTACCCCTGGTGTTAGGTCTTCTGATAGTGCATAATACATGGATGGTTATGCCCCTCCTCATCTCAGTAGAACCGTCTTGCTGCTGCTCAGGTTTCGAATAACCAGATGCTTGTTGTTCTTACGCATCATGATAGATGCAAGGAATGCCCTATTGTGGATACCAATATAGAAAGCTCGGTGCATAAAATTAGGCCATCGAATTCGGTTCAAAATCTCACCCCTGGGACGTATTTGCTACAATTAAGTTTAGTTCAGATGTAGTTGTCAACCAGGTGGATAAAGATCAGGAAATTACAAATGCAATACTAGGTGGTGGTGATTCTAATCTGGTCCAATGAATCTTCTTTCTCTAAATTATCAAGGGATCGACTATTCATATAAATCTGATTGGATAAGAATCATCAAAGGAATCATAATATCAATCTAATTTGCCTTTAAGAGACTTAATTAACTTAAATTAACGACATCCCATCTTTGGCTCTTTGGGGCGACAACGCTTTTGTTTCGGATTCTATCCTTTGCTGGAAGATTCGGAGGTCTAGCTATTTGTTTGGATGGAGATCTTTCTCAACAAACAAAGGTATGATCTTCTTACCATTTTATTATTGTATTTGGGTTTGGGAAAGGGTTGAAGTGATGGTGAATTTGTCAATGTTTATGGGCCTCACTCAACCTTGGCTAATGATGGGAGATTTTAGTTGTTGTACGGTCCTCCTTCAAAATATCTAAAAGGTTGTTATGGGGAGAACTAGTTACCTTAAAACATTCTCTACCGGATATATGGATAATAATAGGAGATTTTAGTGTTGTACGGTCCTCCTCCAAAATATCTTTAACATCTTCGTTCAATAGTGGCAGTGAGGATTTTAATTCCTCATTTCACAAGTTGATCTTATTGAGTATAACATTGGGGTGCAAAATTCACATGGATGAAAGATGATGGCTCTATTATGTCTGAGTTAGACAGATTCTTGGTTTGTAACCAATTTCATAATATATGACCTCATGCTAGTGTCACAGCCTTGAATAGAAAATGATTAGATCATAATCCTATTATCCTAATTACCTCCCATATTGACTTTGGCCCCTGTCCATTTGGATTCTACAACTCTTGGTTGGCCAATCCCTTATTGTAAAAAGTAGTAGATAACTCATAGTTATCTTCTCATGCTCATGGAGCTTTTGACTTTATTTTGGGGAAGAAGATCATCAAACTAAAAGAGGACCTAAAAACATGGAAAATTAAGAGAAATTCAAAGGAAACAAAGATTTTCAAGGATCCAGGGAAAAAAATAAATGAACTTGAATTGAAGGCAAAGCAATTTCCATTAAATATGGAAGGTAGAAATAATTTGATGGACGTAAGAAAACAACTGCCGGGAGTAGAACTCAAGAATATAAACATCTAAGGTATAATGCACGGCTGAATGATAGTAGATGGGGATGAAATTCCAACTTTTTTCAGTTAATCATAAATAGTCAACAAACTCGTAATCGCATTCATGGTCTTCTGATTGATAATAAATGGACGATGATCCAGATTGTTTAAAGATGGAAATACTTTCTTTCTTTAGAAATAGATATCACTAAAGACATGCCTAATCAGTGTTATCTCCTTAATCCCATTATTCGTAAACTTTCTGAAGTTGTGGCTGCTTTCCTTAAAGTGCCTTTTTCTACTGAAGAAATTAAGAAAGTTGTATGGAGTTGTGGAACTGAGAAGGTTGCGGGCTCGGATGGTCTTACCTTCAAGTTTATAATAAATTACTAGGATATTGTACAATTTAATTCATCAAATTTATTTGAAAGTGGGAAGGGTAAGATTACAAAAGGTATTAGTCTTTCATTGTGCTCATACCTAAAAATCATGGCCCGTCAAACCCCAATGATATCGCCCCATTTTTATTAGGATGCATGCCCAAGGTTATTAGGAAATACTTGCTCATAGGATCCAAAAGATAATTCATTAAATTATTGACCTGAAATTAACTGCTATCATCAAAGGTAGACATATCTTTGATGGTCATATTTTGGTAAATGAAATTCAAAACTAGGTTCTATAGAAAAAAAAAAGAAAATGATTCTTCTTAAAGTAGATTTTTCCAAGGCCTCTAATACAATAAGCTGGAACTATCTTCTTTCAATAATAGAACAAATGGGTTTTGGTGCTACATGGAGAAAATGGATATTGGGTTACCTACAGTTTGACAGATCATCCATCATTGTCAATAACTCTCCCACTAATGAGATTCAAATAACAAGAGGTCTTCTCCCATTACTCTTTATTAGTGCTATGAAAGGACTCTCTGCCATGATTTTGTTGGCTCTAGAGAATTTTTTTTTCCCACGGGGTTATACTTATTTACAATGGACCGGTTGTAACTCTCTCTATGTATGCGGATGACTTGTTCATAAAGGGCAAACTTAATGAAAAAATGAAGTAAATTATAAGTGATTATTGAGATGCTTTCATTTGGTGTCCGGTCTTCGAATAAATTATCACAAAACAGGATGTATGGAGTTGGAGCATCAACATTGAAAGCTGAACATCTAACTATCTTATTCGGTTGTCAACTATATTCATTTCCCACCATTCATATTTGCACACCAATCGGGGCTGACATGAAATTATCTAAATGTTGGGTGCCAATTATTCGTAAGTTTAGAATGAAACTCAGTTCATGGAAAGCATACCATCTCTCTTTTGGTAGTAGACTTACCCTCGTCAAGGTAGTTTGGGGAGTCTCCCCTTGTAGTACTTATCCATGTTTAAAACTTCAAATAGGACCATCAAGGAACTAGAATCTATTTCTATGAAGTTCTTATGGGGTGGAACTTCTATCCAAAAAATTAATCGGGTTGTATGGTCCAGAATCACTCGTGCGAAGACGAAGGACTTGGGGTTAACACTATCATTTGGCACTAATGTCCAATTGGTGGTGGATGGCTCTTATTGAATAATATCATCTTTAGGCTAAATACATCCAATCAATACACAATTGTGTGGAGCGTTAGATGACTTGGGGAGAAAATCACTTAAAGAAGCTTGGTCTACTATTACATCTTTGGGGCAAGATTTCCTAGTGCAAGTCAAAATCATTCATTTACTCCTTAGAAAGCAGGCTGGAGTTGACAATAATGTCACACCCCGACCGACGGCGGAATCATCGAGGCGGACGAATCTGAAACGATTGTTCATAGCACATGGAACTAAATAATTTGGAATAATATTAAATATCATTTTTGATTGAACATTACAAGACAATAAATCATTACAATACAAAAGATTCAAACAAATAAATAAAATATTTAGTTAAACTAGATCCAAGTCTTATATGTGCAAGAAGAATCCCTCAAGTAGTAAACCTGAAACATATTAAAAATAAAGGGTCAACTTTGAAAGTTGCTGAGTTTTCATGGGTTAAACACACGCGTGTATAAATATATATATTATATAATATATACACATGTATATATAATACATATATATATACATATATATATACATATATATATATACACTTATATATAATACATATATATACATATATATATACATATATACATATATATATACATATATATATATACATATATATATACATATACATATATATATACATATACATTTATATATATACATATACATATATATATACATATATATACATATATATATATACATATATATATATACATACTTATAATATATATAAAGGTTTACAAGTAGCAATTCATGTCAATGGTTATGAATTATACAAGTTTATAGAACACATATAGCTACAATCAAACCTCGACTTATTATAAGTTCATATGATTAGCTAAGTGTACTTGGTTCCCATGATGAACAAGTCATACGTCATCAGGAGCCGGCAATACATCGGCTTTAGCACCAAATAGGCTTGTCAGACCCATGATTAAAAGAATATAGAAATGCTTAATATAAATCAATATAAGATTACTTAGTAATAAAACTTCTTGAGATTAATTGTAAAAGAAAATTCTTGAATTTGATTAAACCAAAGAATAGAAGAAATGTTGTTAGAGAGATTTTTAAAGAATAAGCAAATGAAAAGTGAGGCCTAAACCTTGATTTTATAGTTGAGGTTGGAGGAGGTTATGAATGGTGTTACGGTGAGTTAAGTCTTTTAAAAGGGGGTTATGATTAGAATTTAAAATATATAAAATTAAATAATAAAATAATAATTATAATTTAAATTTTAATTTATGAAGACTCTAATTTTAACAACTTATTTTTTTCTAAAATCTTTATTGACTTTATAAAATCAAATTGAATAATCAATCAAATTATCTATTTGTTAATATTATAACTTTTATAAAACTTGTAAACTTTATAATTTGATTATTTATTTAAATTCATAATTACTAATAAAACTTTATAAGTTTATTAAAATTCATTTTGTATCTTTATAAGTTTTAATAAAGTCTTTTCCATTTAGTTATTTTTTGTAACATGATTAATAAACTTTTAATTTTATAAAAAAATTATTTATAAATCAACGAGTTATTATAAGTTGTTTAAATGATAAATTGAATAATCAATTCATGATGTTGTTTAAACTACACATCTAATCTATATAATTCATTAATATAAGAAAATAAGTTAAATAAAGAAATTCATATCGTATGAAAGTTCGATTTTAGTTTGGGTTCGGGTTTATACTGAAATGGCGGATTTACAGTCTCCCCCTACTTTAAGAAATTTCGTCCCGAAATTATTCACGAGAAGATTGATTTCAAAGATATGAAGATTGAATTTATTTCGTGTTTGCAAGTGACTTTTAGAACGTTAAATTCAATAATTTAGTATATGTTTTTGCTATTCTTAAGTTTGTTTAATTTTATGATTCGAGATTTCGGGCATTTCTTGACAAAGTGTATAAGATCATCAATTTAAATTTTTAGTTGATAAGCTTTTTGTATTGCAGACGATGCATGACGATTATGAAGGTTTTGTCATGAATACAACACCCAAGGTTTAGATCAAACAGAGTCTTTTTGACGAATACGAGATATATTTTTAAGACACTTTTGACGAGGCGTGAATTCATAGGAGCTTCTTCTTGATGCGGTGTGAAAGTATATATATTTTTGATAAAGAATTTTCACACAGATTCAGTTTTAAATGGTTGTTACTACTACCAACTACACTACAAAAGGCAAGTGCACCTATCGTGAGGTAATATAGTGATGGTAAGAACCGAGTATCAATCCGTGGACACACTAAGACTACACAACAATCCTTGTAATTGACTATCAATTTTTGTTTAAGAGAATGATGAATTGCATTGATATAAATTAGGGTTTTAAACTAACGAAAAAATAAGAAATAAAGTAAAACAAGTTGAAACTTTTGGATTTAGAATCAAGGGATAAAGGCTATCATCCTAACTTGGATTACACTTATGTAATTGTGATGAAGTGATGGTGTGATTAAAGATATTGAATAAAGTAATTGTGTTAACGTTTATAAAGATGAGCTGGCGCGATTTCTCGTCTATCCGCTCCGTAGTGACCAAGACCAACACAGGCTGAGATTTACTGCTTAGGTCAAGGCCCTAGTGATGTAGGTAAATCTTTTGTGCCCTTTTCGACATACGATTTCTGAAAACATAACTTAATGTAAGAAAAGAGTTGATCAAGTTCTATTCTAACATACCATTAATTTAGAAAACCATAACAATTACTGTAGATTTCTCAGACTAATAAAAGGGAACCCGTAAATGATCAGAAAGTTAAGGTCTTATGATTTCTAATAACCATCTCTAGTTAATTAGCCATAGTTGTTATGAATAAAAGTTGATCATACGTTTTTCAACCGTGTATGACAATCACAATTACAAACCATAAACTTATAACCCCCCGTTCAAATGTAGGTGCTACCCATCGAAAGTTTTCCCAAGACCACCATAACATTAACACAATATTTATCACACCATTAATTCATCACAAATTACATAAGTTTCATCCAAGTAGGATGATAATAGAGTTTAGCTCATGACGAGCTGTAATGTAACAAACAACATAGAAGATAGATATGGATTCATTGATAAAATAGAACAATCAAACCAATGATCCACAATGGATGGTGTTTAGATAATCCCGAGCTTCTTCCAAGTGTTGTATGCACCTCCCGAGCCTCCAAATAGTCTTCAAAACTTGATTCCCGAGAGAATTCTGCAGAGTGTCCCTTCCACCAAAAGCTTGCAAAATGAAGAGCTTGGACCTCTATTTATAGGCTTCTCGGAGTGTTTAAGCACGGCCCCGTGACAAAAAGGCACGGCCCCGTGTTAGTACAATGCTTACGAAAGTTGGTCGGTTCGTACGTGCAGGAGTTGTCGGGGCACGGCCCCGTGACAAAATAGGCACGGCCCCGTGAAAGGGGGTATCACGGCCCCGTGGTCATATGGGGCACGGCCCCTGATCACTTTTGGGGGACAGTACTTTTGTCCTGTCAGATGTCCAATCACGGGGGTGTGCCAAATTAGCACGGGGGCGTGTTTCAGGCAAGGCATGGGGGCGTGCTTAATGAGGCATGGCCCCCTGCTTGGAGCTTTAAGCTTGGATTTCTTCAATTTCTTGTCCATTATGCTCCTTTTGTCCATCTTGCCCTTCACAACACCTGAAAACACAATTAAAAGATTTTAAGTACGTAATCACCATATTTCGGGAGGAATCAAGAATAAATGATGTGCTTTTGATAGTGTTTATATGTGTAATTTGGAGCACATCAAATATCCCCACACTTAAACTTTGCTTGTCCTCAAGCAAATCACTTAAAATGACAACTCCACCAAAAACCAAATAAAACAAAAGATAAATATGTCTTTCGGGAAATATGCAAGTAAAAATTATTTCATCCAAATGCAAACATTTTAAGCATGTATAGAATGATATCCTAGCAAGCAATGGGATTGTTAGTAAAGATTATAATCATGCAAAATCCACACTCCTCACAAAATACTCTCACGCTCGGCTGAATATATGGAATCATACATAAGATGAAGTATGACTAATACGCTCATTGCCTAGCATGAATACGTGTGAATCATATGCTTGCTAAGGGATCAATTCTCCACCTACTTAGATATTTACTTGCATAAATCATTAGGTCTTTTGATGGGTTGTAACTTGGCTCGGGCTCGGGTGGAATGTTTGGAAAAAGTGGCTAAATGCTAAAGACGACGGTCTTGGTTTATTTTTCTAACATAAACTACAAGGAAAGCAGTAAAAAGTTCCCTATACAATACTTCAAGCTAGAAGGGATATGCTAACTTGAGGACTCGTTTAAGGTCAGATTGTCAAGACCGTATTTTGCTTTCAGGAACCTCACTTCATCCTTTACCCGAAGATACACAAAACTATCCTTTCGTAAGGATCGTTCGGCTTGAAGCCTAATAGCACCCAATCGGATCAGTTCTGTGTATTCGTATTGGGATTCAGTTTGGTTCTTTTTGCATTTTCCATCGTGTGACCAATTTCCACAATTCGGGCATCTTTCGTATCTTTTT
This sequence comes from Flaveria linearis, assembly GCA_024085815.1. Classification (NCBI taxonomy): domain Eukaryota; kingdom Viridiplantae; phylum Streptophyta; class Magnoliopsida; order Asterales; family Asteraceae; genus Flaveria; species Flaveria linearis. The sequence goes on from CM044011.1 coordinate 33,042,099, forward strand.
GCCCGTCTCTTTATGGCGCTTTTTGAAATTCCACAAAATGGCGGAACTTGTTCCTTTTTTCGCCATTTCTTTCTTGCGTCGTACGTGAGGTTGTAAATTTGTTCGCGGATTTCCGGGGGAAGTCCCGGTTTTGCGTGATGAAGGCAACAAAGCAAATTAAAATCAAAAGAATGCATTCCAGTTCTTTTAGGTCTGCCGGTAAAAGACCAAATTTTTCTTTTTTTTTCTCTTTTTTTCTTTTCTTTTCTTTTCCTTTTTTTTAAAAAATAAACCAAAATCGTGTCTTTAACGAAAAATGGGTTTTGTTGAAGGCTTTTTGGTTGAGTGACTTGGTGATTCGGGTGATAAAGAATAAAATGTTTAGGCTCAACGGGGCTAACTAGGGTTGACGTTCGGTAGGTAAGATTAAAAGAAAATGGTTGGGGCTTGAATGGTTAAGGGTTTCCTAATGCCTAACTCATTTTTATGCAGAAAATACTAATTAAGGTCTTGAAATGTATACCCAAAGCAAGTTCTAATCACACGTATCATAAGGTACTCTCAATTGAATCCAGAATGAAAGTAAAATTGCAAATATTTGCAAAAGCTGTTTAAGGCTCAAAAATAAACTCACAAATGGATGGAATTGGGTAAAAGTGTTTCATTTTGCATGATTACATATGTTTACTTGATTATTGCTTTTAAGGATATCACAAAAAATATTTTCAATTTTTATTTGGATTTCTTTTATTTACTTATTTATTTCCCGAAAACGTATATTTATAATTTGGTTTATCAAAAATTGTTTAAATTTTTGGCTTCGTGTCACAAAAATTTATGGTTAAGTGATTTGGTTCAAAATTTTCAATTTGGACCTGTTTTTAGCAAAGTATTAAGTATGTGTCTCGATTAATCCCATCCCCACACTTAAAATTCACATTGTCCCCAATGTGATAGATAAATTAAAAAAAGGAATGGAAACGAGATACTCCCCAAAATATTATGAAGTTGACTTGTATCTTTGCTTGCGAGAACCATCGGGATCACCTGAAATATCATCCATTTATTGAAAGCATTAAAATCCTAAACACACAAAATAAAAATAAAATGACATAAAGTAAAGGATAGATTGGCACAAAACGACTGTGCCCGGCCCCTGAAAGTGATGTGGATTTTCAAGGGCTTTGTGGTGGGATATCCCCCACTCATGATACATTCGGTTTCTGATGTATGTGATATCATTGCTCAGGTCGTCCACTCGAGAGTTCAGATTTTCGACGCGGTTGAAAGCTTGTTGCGCGTATTCGAATGATCTCCTTGCATGGTCACTGGTGGTCTGGATTGCTTCATAGAGGTCTAACATGGTTGGAAATTCTCCGGCGTGTGAGCTGGAGGCCCGGCGTCTTCATGATGTGCTGGCATATCAAGATCCATGATAATCTCCTCGGGGTCTGCCGGATCCCAGATTTGTCCCTTCCTATCCATGAATCTCGGTTGTCCATTTGGTAAGGTTGTGATCATGTACATGCTTGTGCAAATGCTTAAGTCCAACAATCCTGGCATTACTCCTTCGGTTCCTTCCGTGTTACACCCATAACTCTCGTACAAGTTCAGGATCCAGCTTCCTCCAAACATTGGTGTCGGGGCACCAGCAGTTGCATTCCTGGCAAACAAGTTACAAAACAAATACCCAATGTTGCAGGGCAAATGATTAGTCATACAGTATAAGATAAACAAGTCTCTCAAACTAACAACTCCCTCGCTTTGTCCACGAGCTGTTATCGAATGGCTAAGCAACCGATGTATGTATCGTAGCAATGGGTCCCGAATCTGACTACTCTTGGTTTTACTTGAGTTGAATGCCCCTGTTCCAATCTTCTCCCAAAATGCCTTTCTCATGGCGCCGCTTTCTGCGTCCCTACTTTCCTCATCTGGAAATGTATGATAAGCTGGCATTCCGGAGATTGCTTCCTCCTCCATTTCCTGTTCTGTATATATTCCTAGATAGACACCAAACAAAGCGATGGATGTTTTTCGCCAATGTCCACCCAGTCTGAATGTAACTGCTTCCTCATCCCAAGGGTCGGAGTCTTTCATGCTAAATCTGAAAGATGCTAAAAATTCAAGAGTTAGTTCATAAATGGAAGGCCTGTTTTGTGAAAACAACCGCTTCCACTGGATACTCAATAAATTGTTATATCTTTCGAGCTGTCCGACAGCCGCCAAGGTTTCTTCATCGGCTTGCAAATGTGACCTTTCGGCCCTTTGCAAGAGCCTTTGCAATCGATCACGACACCATCTTTCACGGTTTCCTCCAAATTGCAAGTATGGATGGTTCATGATCCTGAAATTTGGACAAATCAGTTAATATATACAAAACAGATTTTTTTTGGAATAAACTATCTATTTTAGGGGAAAGATTGATTTTCAAAAGCCACGTTACCCCTTTTTATCAATTTGTGTTGAAAAATAGTTGACACGGTTGCTTTTTAAGAAAAATTTGTCAAACATGGGGATGTGCCTCTTGAAACGTGGGGGTGCGGTTAACATTTTGAATTATGAAATTTCAACTCGAGCCAATGTGGTTTTGTTTGTAAATTCTTGATTAAGCATAAATTTGTCATTTTCTTGCTTGAAAAACCAAAGATTATACGTTAAACATTTTATCAATTGTTAATAATTCAAGACAAAAATATATAATGTTTCAACACTACTTACCAATTCTTGTATCTTGAACATGATTAACAAAGAAATCACCACACATTATGAAGATAGTCTTTTAAACACTAACGGGAAACATACTAACACTAACACTAATTCTATGGAAAATGACATTTTAACACTAATTACTAACTAATCAAACTAATTAACACTAATAACTTTCAAGAGAACATAAACAAAGAGGCATGAAGCATTCATAATTCCATAACGTTTAAGCACAAGCTTTTACATATAATCATTAGGATTTCGGTTGTTTAGAGACCTAATCACCTAAATACATGCAAATGGCTACCATAATCATGGAAAATGACATACTAACCTCTTGATTATCTTCTTGAAATGATGCTTGAAAACAAGAAGGAGAATTGAAAAAAATTGATAACAAAAATGAAGAGAAATGAAGTTGCAGGTCAAAAAATCGGGCTTTATCACTAGTCATTGATGGGGAACAAGACAAAATGCTGAAACAAGTCAGATTTTGTCAAAAATTTGTCGTCACGGGGGCGTGCTTGTTGGGGCACGGGGCCGTGATTGCCTTGTGCAGTCTCGGTTCAGTATTTTGTTGTTCCGTTTTTCAATTTCGCGCGTTGCGTAATTTACCCGGCTAAGTTTTGACACGTCCAATTCATCAGAGAAGTTACGAAATTAGTTCTAGAATTCAAATAAGCAAACCAAGCGACAAATACATTTTCCTATCTTCTACGATTACATAATACGTTAATAACCGGGAATCTGAAACTGCAAAACCAGACTCCTTAACGCGCACTAGCGCACATGACCCTTTACGGAATGCCTCTAGAAGAAGCCTCCACACATTTCGTGTGGAAGGGTCGGGATAGGGTAGTGCGAAGTGCGGTTGCTAAGTTCCGCGAGCCGACGGTTGATGGAAACAAGCTCCTCGCTCATGTCCTGAACTTTCTGGATGAGTTCAGCCAAGCGTTGAGTTGCGGTGAGATTCATCTCCGTCAATTTCTTGATCAGCTCATGGAGCTTAAAGAAATACTCTTGAGTTGTTGGTTCTCTCGTTTCAGTTCGAGGCTTCGTTGCAGGATTCCAATTAGAACTTCCTTGACTGGATTCTTTCATCTTTTCTTCGTGAGATTTTGAGCAGAATTGGGTGTGATGAAAGCTTGAAACAAGTGTGGTATTTATACACAAGTCTGCAAAGTTGATCACGGGGGCGTGCTTGGGTAGGCACGGCCCCGTGCTTGTCAGAAGTCGCCTTAAATTCGTCCTGCAACGTTCCAGAGTCGTCAGCGGAGATCGTGGAAAAAATTTGTCAGAGGCACGGGGGCGTGCTTGGTGGGGCACGGCCCCGTGCTTGTGCTTGGGAGTCCTACAAAAAGCTAAAATTTGAAATAAAATCTATGTACAGGTGCCGTGTTTTCGTTTCGGGTCTTCGGCGCGACCCTTCCCCACACTTAATCCTCGTCGGGGCGGAGGTGTAATTCCTCCGAGAAAATCTTGGTTGGCCCATCGTTATATGGCTTTAAACGATGTCCATTCACTTTGAAACTTAAACCGTCGTGGTTGTCAATTTCGATTGCACCATTTGGAAACACATTTTTAATCGTGTAAGGTCCAGACCAACGTGATTTTAACTTTTCGGGAAACAGACGTAAGCGAGAGTTATACAGTAAGACACGTTCCCCCACACGAAATCGTTTAGTGCTCCTTAAACGAGAGTCGTGGAATTTCCTTGTCTTTTCCTTGTAAACCCTAGCGTTTTCGTATGCTTGTTCTCTCAGTTCCTCAAGTTCATGGATTTGTAGAAATCGATTCTTTCCTGCAAGGCCTTGGTCTAAGTTTGCTGCTTTGAGTGCCCAATAGGCTTTATGTTCCAATTCCACAGGTAGATGACACGACTTCCCATAAACGAGTTTAAACGGTGTTGTGCCAATGGGAGTCTTAAAGGCTGTTCGAAAAGCCCATAATGCATCGTCTAGCTTGGCAGACCAGTCCTTGTGATTTTGTCCTACGGTTTTTTCTAGGATTCGTTTGATACCTCGATTAGTGACCTCCGCTTGCCCATTCGCTTGTGGATGATAAGCGGTTGTAAAGCGATGATTTACTCCATAACGGGCCATTGCTCTTTCGAGCTGGTTGTTACAAAAATGGGTTCCTCGATCACTAATCAAAGCCTTGGGGGTACCAAAACGAGAGAATAATTTCTTAAGGAATCTGACAACATTTCTTGCATCGTTGGTGGGCAGGGCTTGAGCTTCGGCCCATTTGAGACATAGTCAACTGCTACTAAGATGTAACGATTTCCAAATGATACCGGGAATGGCCCCATGAAATCAATACCCCATACATCAAATACCTCGCATACTTGAACGGGTTTCTGAGGCATCTCATCCCGTGTCGAGATGTTGGTTGCTCTTTGACATGCATCACAGGTGCGTACCATGTTGTGAGCATCCTTGAAGATCGTTGGCCAATAGAATCCAGAATCGAAGACCTTTTTGGCTGTTAGAGTTGCTCCATGGTGGCCTCCTGTGGGTCCTTCATGACAGTGCCTTAGGATCTGTTCCGCTTCACTTCCGTATACGCATCTTCGAATGAGTTGGTCTGCACCGATTCTGAATAGGTATGGATCTTCCCAATAGTAATGTTTAATATCAGTAAAGAATTTCTTCTTTTGCTGATAAGTCATTCCTTTGAGAAGGAGTCCGCTTGCCAAATAGTTTGCGAAGTCGGCAAACCAAGGATACTCATCGATTGAAGATTGGATGTTCAAAAGGAATTCGTGAGGGAAATTATCGTTTATTTTGAATTCCTCGGTTTGTGGATGGTTTGAATCTTCAAGACGCGAAAGATGATCAGCCGCAAGATTTTCTGCTCCTTTCTTGTCACGAATCTCAATGTCGAATTCTTGAAGCAGAAGTATCCATCGTATCAATCTCGGCTTTGCATCTTGTTTGTTGAACAGATAACGTAGGGCTGCATGATCGGTGTAGACGACTGTTTTTGACAGGACTAGATACGAGCGGAATTTGTCAAATGCGAAAACTACTGCGAGAAGTTCTTTCTCGGTGGTTGTGTAGTTTTCTTGTGCGTCGTTTAAGGTCTTGCTCGCATAGTGAATTGGGTGGAATTGCTTGTCTTTCCTTTGTCCTAACACGGCTCCTACCGCAAAATCGCTTGCATCGCACATGAGTTCAAATGGTAACGTCCAATCTGGGGAAACCATAATTGGAGCGGTGACCAACCTATCTTTTAACAGATCAAATGCACTGATGCATTCGTTGGAAAACACGAATTTTGCATCTTTCTCAAGAAGTTGAGTCATCGGTCGTGCGATTTTTGAAAAGTCTTTAATGAAACGGCGATAGAATCCTGCGTGACCTAGGAAGCTTCTAATTTCTTTCACGGTTGTGGGATATGGCAGTTTGGAAATAGTGTCCACTTTAGCTTGATCAACTTCGAGGCCTGCTCGAGAGATCTTGTGTCCCAACACTATTCCTTCAGTAACCATGAAATGACACTTTTCCCAATTTAGAACAAGGTTAGAGTCCTCGCATCTAACCAGCATTTTTCCAGATTTTCAAGACATTGTTCGAATGAGTTTCCAAAGACTGAGAAATCATCCATGAAAACTTCCATTGAGTGTTCAATCATGTCATGAAAAATTGCTACCATGCATCTTTGAAATGTAGCAGGAGCATTACACAATCCAAACGGCATTCGTCGATACGCAAAAGTGCCATATGGACAGGTGAATGTCGTTTTCTCTTGATCTTCGGGAGCAATGGGAATTTGAAAGTACCCTGAGAAACCGTCGAGGAAACAATAGAACATTTTTCCAGAGAGTCTCTCGAGCATTTGGTCAATGAAAGGTAAAGGAAAGTGATCTTTTCTTGTGGCGTCATTGAGTTTGCGATAATCGATGCAAACTCTCCAACCTGTAACCGTACGAGTTGGAATAAGCTCATTCTTTTCGTTAGTTACTACAGTCATTCCTCCTTTCTTTGGAACAACTTGGACGGGACTGACCCAAGGCGAATCAGAAATAGGGTAAATCAAACCGGCATCTAGCAGTTTGATTACTTCTTTCTTCACCACCTCTTGCATGCTCGGATTTAAACGTCTTTGAGGTTGAATGACGGATTTGAAGTCCTCCTCCATCAATATTTTGTGAGTGCAAAAGGATGGATTGATTCCCTTGATGTCCATGATTTTCCATGCAATTGCTCGTTTATGTGCCTTCAGCACATTGAGCAATTTATTCTTCTCATCTTTTGATAGGGCGGATGAGATTATGACAGGAAGCTGAGAGGTATTTTCAAGAAAAGCATATTCGAGATGAGATGGAAGTTCTTTGAGTTCTAAAGCCGGAGGGTCTTCGAGGAAGGTTTGGCTTTAGGTTCTAATTCTTGATCGATGATCTCAAATGCTTCTTGACAAGATGATGTTTCGTCCACTTCGAGTTCTGGGATGATTTGGTGCTCACAGACGGGTTCAGTGGTTTGGATTTCTATTAATTGAGTATCGCAGGCTTCAATTTGACGAGTGTTCTTCAGATGACAGCTTATGATTGAGTCGCAAACATCAATATAATAGAGTGAATCGTCATGATGTTGAGGATGTTTCATGGATTGTCCTATGTCGAATGTCACTTCCTCCTCATCCACTCGGAGTGTGAGTTTGCCGGTGCAAACATCAATGAGGGCTCGAGCGGTTGCTAAGAAAGGTCGACCTAAGATGAGAGGAACATTCTTATCCTCATCCATGTCGAGGATCACAAAATCAACGGGAAATACGAACTTGTCGATTTTAACTAAGAGATTTTCAACAATGCCCCTCGGATATTTGACAGAACGGTCAGCTAATTGGATGCTCATACGAGTAGGTCTAGGCTCACCTAAGTTTAATTTTTCAAAAACTGCATAAGGCATGAGGTTAATACTAGCACCTAAATCGGCTAACGCGTTGCTGACAGAAAGATTTCCTATTAGGCAAGGTATGGTAAAACTCCCTGGATCAGTCATCTTTTGAGGTAGTTTGTTTTGAAGAACTGCTGAGCATTCCTCATTCAAAACTACATGTGATAACTCTTCCAGTTTCTTCTTGTTTGACAATACACCTTTTAAAAACTTAGCATAATTTGGCATTTGGGCTAAGGCTTCCACCAATGGCAGATTAATATGGAGTTGTTTGAACAATCCCAGAAATTTGCCATATTGTGCCTCCATTCGTTGTTGTCTCAGACGACCGGGATATGGAGGTGGTGGAACATAAGGTGGTGGTGGTACGTATTTCTTGGCTGGTTCTTCAACAATGACAGGTTGCTTTTGCTTGTCACTTGTATTACGTGGTGTCTCGAGTTCTATTTCTTCAAGGATGGGCTGTAATACAGGTGCATCACCTTGAGTGGTTTTGCCACTCCTTGTGGTGATGGCTTTGACTTGAGCATTGGGGTTTGTTACAGTATTGCTGGGCAAAGTACCTTGGGGTCTCACAGATAGTTGTTGTGCTATCTGACCCACCTGGTTTTCAATGGTTTGCAATGATGCTTTGTTGCTTTTGATTTCAGCCTCGTTTCTTTGGAACCTTTCCTCGTTTCTTCGATCAGATTTCCGGATGTACTCATCTGTGGCTTGTGTGGTTAACAACAATTGCTGTAATAAATCTTCCATTGATGATGCTCCACGGTCTTGATTACTACTGCTTGGACCTTGATATGGTGGTTTCTGTTGCTGGTAAGGTGGCCTACGGTTGAATCCAGTTGATGGTTGGCTGTTACCGGCTTCTCTGTAATTCGGATTGCTCCTCCAATTTGAGTTGTTGTTATCTGCGTTGATTACTACTGCTTGGACCTTCATTGGTCTTGTGTGAGCTTCCACATGTGTTGCATCGTGTTGGAGTCTTTTAAGTTCAGCTTGCAATTGTTCGAATCGTTTGGTTAAGGCTTCTAACTGGGCTGTGATCAGTGTCTCAGAGTCTACTTGATGAATTCCTCTAGAGTTGATTTTGTTTCTCAAGGGATTGTAAGCAAAGCTCTTCTTAGCTGCCTTCTCTAGGGCTTGGTATGCTTCTGTTGGTGTGACACTTCCGAAATCTCCTCCCGCACTTTGGTCTACGGCTTGTTTGTGTGCTCCGCTGATTGCATCATAAAAGGTTTGACACTGCAGCCACAGATCAAGTCCGTGATGTGGGCATCTCCGAAGGAGACCTTTATATCTCTCCCATGCTGCGTGTAATGATTCATCATCGTCTTGGCGAAAGCTCGTGATGCTGCTTCTCAATTTGGCAGTGCGATCGGGTGGAAAGTATTTCAACAGGAATTGTTCAGCCATTTCCGCCCATGTGGTGATGGAACCAGGCGGAAGTGAATCGAGCCAGTCAATGGCTCGGCCGCGAAGTGAAAATGGAAAAAGTCGTAGTCTAATAGCATCGTCTGAACAGTTTGTTGATTTTGAAAGTTGCACAGATACGAAGGAATCGTGAGATGTGAGCGTTAGGGTCTTCGTCTTGCAATCCGTGAAACTGATTAGAGTTCTCTACTAGTTGGATAATACTAGACTTAATCTCGAAATTGTTGGCCGCTATTGCTGGTTGGACAACACTAGACTCATAACCGTCGATTGATGGTGTGGCATAGTGCGTCATCTTCATTTCCTCGTCTTGATTAGCCATGTCTCCTTCGGATGGTGTATCTTCCGAGATGTCTTCTTCGATGATTGTTGCTGCTTGTTGCGGTCTTTCACGTAACCTTTGTCGGAAAAGTCGTTCAGGTTCCGAAAGAGGTGAAACAAGTTCAGGACTAGACGAGTCGGACATACACTAACTTAAGGAAGCATAAACTAACTAGGCTTAAAATGAATCAGGCAAATGTAACTAAACTGGCTAAGGTAAACTAACTACAAAATTAAATGAATTTGAACAAAAAATATTAACAAGATATAAACAGGACAGTCAAAATTTAGATTGTCTTTCAAACTTGCCGTGTATCCCCGGCAACGGCGCCAAAACTTGATGCGGTGTGAAAGTATATATATTTTTGATAAAGAATTTTCGCACAGATTCAGTTTTAAATGGTTGTTACTACTACTAACTACACACACAAAAGGCAAGTGCACCTATCGTGAGGTAATATAGTGATGGTAAGAACCGAGTATCAATCCGTGGACACACTAAGACTACTCAACAATCCTTGTAATTGACTATCAATTTTTGTTTAAGAGAATGATGAATTGCATTGATATAAATTAGGGTTTTAAACTAACGATAAAAATAAGAAATAAAGTAAAACAAGTTGAAACTTTTGGATTTAGAATCAAGGGATAAAGGCTATCATCCTAACTTGGATTACACTTATGTAATTATGATGAAGTGATGGTGTGATTAAAGATATTGAATAAAGTAATTGTGTTAACGTTTATAAAGATGAGCTGGCGTGATTTCTCGTCTATCCGCTCCGTAGTGACCAAGACCAACACAGGCTGAGATTTACTGCTTAGGTCAAGGCCCTAGTGATGTAGGTAAATCTTTTGTGCCCTTTTCGACATACGATTTCTGAAAACATAACTTAACGTAAGAAAAGAGTTGATCAAGTTCTATTCTAACATATCATTAATTTTAGAAAACCATAACAATTACTGTAATTTCTCAGACTAATAAAAGGGAACCCGTAAATGATCAGAAAGTTAAGGTCTTATGATTTCTAATAACCATCTCTAGTTAATTAGCCATAGTTGTTATGAATAAAAGTTGATCATACGTTTTTCAACCGTGTATGACAATCACAATTACAAACCATAAACTTATAACCCCCGTTCAAATGTAGGTGCTACCCATCGAAAGTTTTCCCAAGACCACCATAACATTAACACAATATTTATCACACCATTAATTCATCACAAATTACATAAGTTTCATCCAAGTAGGATGATAATAAGAGTTTAGCTCATGACGAGCTGTAATGTAACAAACAACATAGAAGATAGATATGGATTCATTGATAAAATAGAACAATCAAACCAATGATCCACAATGGATGGTGTTTAGATAATCCCGAGCTTCTTCCAAGTGTTGTATGCACCTCCCGAGCCTCCAAATAGTCTTCAAAACTTGATTCCGAGAGAATTCTGCAGAGTGTCCCTTCCACCAAAATCTTGCAAAATGAAGAGCTTGGACCTCTATTATAGGCTTCTCGGAGTGTTTAAGCACGGCCCCGTGACAAAAAGGCACGGCCCCGTGTTAGTACAATGCTTACGAAAGTTGGTCGGTTTGTACGTGCAGGAGCTGTCGGGGCACGGCCCCGTGAAAAAATAGGCACGGCCCCGTGAAAGGGGGTATCACGGCCCCGTGGTCATATGGGGCACGGCCCCGTGATCACTTTTGGGGGACAGTACTTTTGTCCTGTCAGATGTCCAATCACGGGGGTGTGCCAAATTAGCACGGGGGCGTGTTTCAGGCAAGGCATGGGGGCGTGCTTAATGAGGCATGGCCCCCTGCTTGGAGCTTTAAGCTTGGATTTCTTCAATTTCTTGTCCATTATGCTCCTTTTGTCCATCTTGCCCTTCACAACACCTGAAAACACAATTAAAAGATTTTAAGTACGTAATCACCATATTTCGGGAGGAATCAAGAAATAAATGATGTGCTTTTGATAGTGTTTATATGTGTAATTTGGAGCACATCACTTCTCAAGCAAATAACTTTGACATGGTTCTTAGATAATCGATTCTTGCTTACTAAGTCACTGAGGTTTTAATGTTACATTAGTTTAAAGTTGATACGAGAATCGTGTTTGTTAAGATTAATGGTTTAGTTTAGAATAAGAGTATCATTGTAATGAGGTTTCAGAATAAGTGCGATTTTAAATGAAAGGCATTCAAAAAGACTATTAAAAGTCATAGTGAGAATTGGGTAATTAGTTTTAAGTTCCAAGAAGACAAGATCAAAGATAAGACGATTCAAATTAACAAGGTGTTTCGAGTGTAATGTTAGGTTTACAACCAAAGCATTACGTTGACTTATCAAAGTATTAGGTCAACTACAACCTTAATGAAGACATACGTACCTATAAGCGGACACTCACCCCAAGGGTTCCCAGGTAAGGTAAACGGATCCATCGGTTGATTTGAATTTATATGAATACCTTTCCTAGACAGAACACCTCGAGATACAGGCATCACGCTCTTCCAGCATTACATGTTTCAAGTTGTAAGACATAGACTTTGACGAATTTGAAAATCACGAATAACGATTCAAAGCTCATTTTGAAAACGATTTGATTTAGGCACACAATGCCTTAGAATATGATTTAAGATTCGTGTGTGCATTTATAAGATTCAAAGTATAAGAAGAATCACATAAGACATATAATCACATAATCAAGTATAAATATATAAGGCACATAAAATCCTATCTAAGCATATAAAATACATGAGAGGACTCATGTGTAAGGGTACTTAGTTATAGTCTAGGTCATTCCATTTTTAATAACCTAATTCCCTATAACCATGGCTCTGATACCAATCTGTCACACCCCGACCGATGGCGGAATCATCAAGGCGGACGAATGTAAAACGATTGTTCATAGCACATGGAACTAAATAAGTTGGAATAAAATTAAATATCATTTTTGATTGAACATTACAAGACAATAAATCATTACGATACAAAAGATTCAAACAAAGAAATAAAATATTTAGTTAAACTAGGTCCAAGTCTTATATGTGCAAGAAGAATCCCTCAAGTAGTAAACCTGAAACATGTTAAAAATAAAGGGTCAACTTTGAAAGTTGGTGAGTTTTCATGGGTTAAACACACGCGTGTATATATATATATATATATATATATATATATATATATATATATATATATATATATAATATATATATATATTGTAAGGCCCCGAATCCGGAAACCTCGCAAATTGGCCATTTTGCATAAAACCTTATTTTTAGTTCAAAACTGTTAAAGTGTTATTTATTAAAGCAGTGGAAATATGAAAATGTTAATTATATAAATAAAACTAAAGCACCAACTTAGAGTCAAACCCGGATTTGAGCTAAAATTTCTTTATTTACAAATCATTGTCTTAACAAATTTACTCATTTATTACTACACAAAACATAAAAGCTGGTTGAATCTTTACAGGATGCCAGTCTTCACCCTCCAAGTAGCTCCTAATCAGGTCTTGCCCTAAAACTTGATTTACCTGCCAAACAATCTAACATACATACAAAAGTCAGCTTCGCTGAGTGAATTCTAGTTTTATATAAATAAGAAAATATAATCTTTTATCCTTCATATAATGAACACGCGTACATCATACTACAAACATTACTTGCATCACATTAGGCACGTTCATTACCTTTCATTCTTTCATTACGTTTCACTTTATCATAGGCGAGATTGCACAAAGCAAGATCTCCATGTTCATTGACAACGAATGTCAATCCCCGTCGGTACACGTTATCCATGGTCGCTACCCCTGACGGTTGATCGATCCCCGTCGGTACACATCTTCATGGTAGCTTCCCCCGACAGTTGATCCACACTGCTAGGCACATAGCCCGCTCATGAATACGGATCCATCATCATACATCAGACTCACATAAGTGAAGTCTATCATAGTGCTTGCAAGACTTTTAATCATCAAACGGGCCCGGGGGTAACATTTGTTAAGTTCCACTTCTCATTAGTATCATCTTTCACTTAATATATATAATACTTAGCTTATTAAGTACACACATACCAAGTACTAGTCATCATAACGCGTAATCGTATCTCTTTAATTGTCACATTTTTCTTTAAATCATTCTATCTATAGGCAATAAATATACGTAATTCACAGTTATTACTTTATCAAATCATATAACGAATTATTTAAAAATAATCTTAATTATAAATCATATGGTATGTATGTCGTCCCCAAAACAGTAAAGCATGTATAAAAGAAGGGGATCTAGAACTCACCAGGATCGTTGAATGTCCATAATCGTCATCTACTTGGATTCTCAAGTAATGTCATCATCATAATCGAGTCGCCATCTTTGCAACGAAACCTTAACCATCATCCTAGGATCATCATCATCATAACATCCTCATCCTCTTTCAAATACATCATCACCCTAAACTTATCTACCACTAACTACTAAAGTCCCTATCATCATAGCTAACCAATAATGTGCGCATCATGTTATCATCGAGGATTATCGTGACCATCATATTCGGGAAAACCTTTACCATTTGCATGCTAAGCCATCATCAACAACATCATCATATAACATCATCATCATCATTCATGCACCACTTTTGCACTACAACCATCCTTACTGTGAAGATACCATTTCCATATTCAAACTCCATCTTCATCTTATCGAAACTATATCATAAGGAACATTACCACTACCTAAGAGCTATTAACATCATCATTAATGTGTCAACATAATCTAAACATCCTCAACATCACCAGACATCATCATCTTCACCATCCTTATGATAGTCCACACAATAACATTACCCAAAACATCCTTATAAATGTTACCATCATGAAGACCATAAGCCATGCCACCATATATACATCATACCATCAATCTTTTCTTTTCCTAGGCTATTGATAATTCTCAGGTTATATTTATGGAACTATCATCATTCTACCATCATCATCATAGTCCCCTCACCGTCCTAACAGTCTTACTATAACAGCCATACAACACAACTTAACAAAACATCATCATAAGCAAGAGACCTACATGAATAAGAGTATTCTTGCCATCTCGAGGCTGCCACCGTTGCTATCATCATATCACCACCTTAAACAGCCCTTCAACAGATTCACAGACTGCCACCATACCACCACCATGAGCTGCAACAACCGCAGCCCTAATCACAGCCAACACCCATTGACCGCTAACATCACCATCGCAACAGCCATAACCACCACACTCACAACCACTTTGACAGCCCTCGCAACCACCATCACCATCATAGTCGTACCATGGCTGCCGACACTGGCCACCATCAACGGTCACAGCCACAATCATCAACCACAACTAACAACCCTAACATCGCAGCCATCACTACCGTAGCACCACCGCAGTACCGCCACCTGAACCACACTATCGACCTCGCGACCACACCCACGACCGACCTCCACAACCACGACACCCATAGCCGCGACTGACAATAACCATAGCCACAACAACCATCTTCATCACCATTATCATGTTGTAGATCAAGAACTTACCTGAAATCAACACCACCGCCTGCACCCACTGCCTAAACACCAACGAAAACCACCATCGCAGCTGCCTCCGATTCACGCCACTGTTGCTGCATTTTGAGTGAAATCATCACCTCCATCGAGCTCAAGGGGAGAGAAGTCGAAAGAGGTATGTCACACGCCGGGACTCGCCGGAATCGGCCGCCGGTGGCCGGAGATCGGGGTTCGACCGAGAGAAGAGGGAAAGAGGGGAGAGGTTCGCTCGGTGGGGAGGGGGAAATCGATCGATTGGGGAAAGAGAAGGGGGCGCCGATTGCTAAAGAGGGGGGTTAGGGTTATTGTATAAATTTCATCTTTTGCCATAATTGGTCCCTCAAGTTTCGACATTTTGTTTTCAAACCTAAACTTGATAAACTAACTAATCTCTTCAAGAATAAAATTCAATAATACTATTATTAATATTATTTCGCCACTTAGGTTCATTTTGGAAATTTAGGTGTTACAAGTCTATCCCCCTTATTTAGGTTTCGTCCTCGAAACCTGTTGGTCCTTATACAACGTGGGATAATACTTTCTCAATCACCACTGATTCTCATGTTGCTTCTAAACATGTTCCACACACACCATATAAGGTATGATCTTCTTTAGCCGCCAACACATAGCCTTTGCAACCTTCAAACGTCCTAACGCACTCCTCTTATGGATC
The DNA here is from genome assembly GCA_024085815.1 of Flaveria linearis. Taxonomy (NCBI): domain Eukaryota; kingdom Viridiplantae; phylum Streptophyta; class Magnoliopsida; order Asterales; family Asteraceae; genus Flaveria; species Flaveria linearis. Next base: position 33,057,686 of record CM044011.1, read on the forward strand.
AATTTCATTAATGCAAACATTATGACTACGAACACTAATTCATGAGTAATTATATTATCATCTTGTATTTAACCTTGTGAACAACATAACCATTGTTCTGCCATGTTGTATTGAATATATATATATATATATATAATATATATATATATATATATATATATATATATATATATTCAGTCAGATCTTTGTATGGAACACATGGTTCTAGGTTTCAACACTTACTGATAACATTATCACCAAGGCTCATGTTAACCTTCCTTATTTAGTTCATGTTCACATTTATTAACTAACTTCTCACTCAGACTTGGTGTCATTTCTTGTGAACCTTACCAAGGGCAAGATTATCTTCAAGAAGTACTGAACAGACTGTATGTAGTAATCCGTCACTTCTGTAAGCTACAGATTTTTAACATCATCCTTGGGGAACTTTTACATTACTGCTTCAATTTTATCAATTCTATCATGATTTCAATAATTATACTTCACATGACTAGAACATTCACTCTAGGAATGTTGCTCATAAATTATCTTCCATCTTGTCCTTGACACCTCGCGGATGTGACATGAATGGCCTCCCTTACTCTTGGAGTTGATGAGTATGTCCTCTATAATCACTATCACTAACCCTTTGAACATCGATCAGTAACCCTATTCATTTAGTCCATAAATACTACAAGGAAACTCATAGCATCCAAACCGTGACTGAAATGTTATCTTTAGGGTGTCATGCTCTTCAACCTGTAGCTGTTGATGATCCAACCTACTGTCAATCCGTGAAAACCAACTTGCCTCTCGTAAATGGTGGAATGGTTTGTCAACTCAAGGTCATAGTTGCTTACCGTTCATCATCAGCTTATTCAGCCATCTGCGGTCCTCACACGTCTACCTTCTTCGATCTTCCTTTGTGATAACACCGAAGTATTATCTAGACGAAATAATCAATCTGACCCTTTATCAAGGATGTCTCAAAGCTATATCATTAACTCTTTCATTCCTGACAAAACCATCGGTACGATGACATGACTACAAGCTGAGTCCCAGAAGACAAGTTGATCTCAAACTCTTTCTTCTAACTCCGAGAAGGTCCTCCGGGGTCATATTAGGAAGACACGCTCTATAGCTACGTCTGTCAACTTTAAGACTTCGCCCTTAGCATCTTTTATTTACATAGGATATGCTCCTCAACCTTGTTTCATAGACTTTTCTATCTCATTATTAGGATCATCCCCAAAATCATGCAATTCTAATTATCATAAGTCATGACCATACTTCCATCATGTACAAACCAACGGGTCATATTTCCATGTTGTGCAGTATCAGTCCCGTATGCAGCTAGTCGATTCATATCCAAGACCATGTTACGTCTAATTAGGGTAGTAACATGCAATCCAGAAGAAGGCCCTAACTTTCCATTACTATTTTACAGTCATTTACAGACTCTTCTATCCAAATAGATTTACTAAAGGTAGCTCCTACATTATCGCTTTACCTTCTTAAGACAACTCATCAATCATTTAAGCTACCTACAAGATTCGGAATACTAACGTTATCATTCAAGGCAATGGTCCAGATCATGACAAGTATTATAAGTTTTCATCTCTATCAATAATTCCTTGATGAAACACCATGCAAAGAAATACTCGTCTGAAGAAACCTATTCCCTTGGAGATCTTGTAACTTAAACCGTTAACTCTCCTCACTTGTGAGTTAGCCCATGGGTACAAAACTTCTGAATTCCTGGTTACGAAGTCTAGAACTTTATTATATGTTTTTGCTGGTATGCTGTCAAGTCTCTAATGGTCTCATCGGGGAATCACACACCTCGTACACATCTGTCAACTTTCCACTTCCTATAAGATTCAGAATGTCAATATGGTCTGTCAAGGCAAGTTCAGATCATGACAAGTTTCGTAAGTTTTTAATAACAGTGGCCAGTTGTGATTAACTACTTACAGAACTTCTCATGTCCTAAACTCTCCTATCCTGAACCACGCTAACACTCGAACCTACTATCGCTATTCTATGCACGTATAGATCACATAAATTCAAGTAAGCACAACAATTAATGTTATCATACCCTATCCTTGATTCTAACTTCTATAACAAGGCACTACCTATCAGAATAGCATTTACAAGATATTTCGTTACCTCTTGGCATGGAGCTTCTTGGACTGGCATCCTTTTATTTGGTCCCATTTTCTGTTTAAGTTTAGGTTTATAAATTAGTTTTCCCCAAATCTCTTAAACTTTGGCTCTGATACCAACTTGTAAGGCCCCGAATCCGGAAACTTCACAAATTGGCCATTTTGCATAAAACCTTATTTTTAGTTCAAAACTGATAAAGTGTTATTTATTAAAGCAGCGAAAATATGAAATGTTAATTATATAAATAAAACTAAAGCACCAACTTAGAGTCATACCCGGATTTGAGCTAGAATTTCTTTATTTACAAATCATTGTCTTAACAAATTTACTCATTTATTACTACACAAAACATAAAAGCTGGTTGAATCTTTACAGGATGCCAGTCTTCACCCTCCAAGTAGCTCCTAATCAGGTCTTGCCCTGAAACTTGATTTACCTGCCAACAATCTAACATACATACAAAAGTTAGCTTCGCTGAGTGACTTTTAAAGGGGCATTTTGGTCTTTTCACCCCTCCAAAAGTCAAAAGGAGTTGCAAAAAAGCACTCCCAAACAGCCCCTAACTCACATTACCCTATATGTTTATAAACCAAGGTGAAGGAATAGTGTAGATATGAACATTACATTATGACCACAGTAGTTTGTTAGATTTACATTTTACCCCCTCCCTAAATGTCCTTATAGAGATACAAAAGGGGGGGAGAAACCTGCATATTGTCCCTCTGGTTGATTCCTAGAGAGAGAAACGATGGCTGTCGTGTTTTTGTCGCCAAAACTGCATCGATTGTGCCTATCTGTTTGTTTTGCCCTCGGTGCTAGCGGCGCCATCACCGTCGTGTGTGCATGGTGGTGGTTAGGGTTTCTTTGACGAATGGGAATCCTCGCCCTCCGCCACCTGCGTCGTCGTGGTCTAGATGCATGTCTGTTTGCTGTCGGTGACACTGACGCCGACATGGTCGTATGGTTGTGTTTAGGGTTGTTTGCCCAAATAACGCGGTTGTTGGATGGTGTGATGGTGGGTCTGTTTCCTTGAGTGGTGGGCGGCTGTTGTTGTGTGGACGGTTTGGGGTTTCCGGTCTGACCGATTTTCATCGCCGTCGCTGGTTGACGACCCGTTATCGTCATCGACGACGTGGATGTGCCTCTTGTCACCCTCCACCTCCGTCACCGCCGGGTACGTGCACGGGTTTCCCGTTCTCTTCTGTTTTTCGTGCCCTAGGTGGCGACGGTAGAACCGACGGCGGCGATGGTCGAACTGCCGGCGGCGATGGTTTGTTGCTCACTTACCGACCCGATTCCGATCTCCGATGGCCACTATGGTGGTTGATTCGTCACCAGTTCACCTCAAACTTTGTTCTTCTTCCCTGCTTTATGCTTTCTATTTGTCTTTGGAGAACCTTAGAGCTGGGTTTATTATTGGTTGAGTGTTTGCTTTGAGGTCTGGTATATTGTTCCTGATGTTGTTCGTGAATTGATCAAAGTGCTTGTGCCAATAGTTATGTTGAGCTGTAGATGTAATTTTGTTTGGTCTGTGATGATAAAACTAACTCATCTGAGACAATTTGTTATTACGAGTTGAGAATAGCTAAGGCAATTGTTCTTTGTGATGCTACAGGAAGCTGTTGATAATATATGATTCTGTGATTTCATCTGAATGCTTTGTTATGATTTGGGGTTTTATCATCTGGCTGTGATGAGTTCAAATTCGGGTTAATAAATTCGAATGTGATATACCTTTGCGTGGCAGGGTTGGAGGACGGCTGGTGCATACCCGCAACCCCCCTGCAGCCATTGGTTAATATTCACATTTGGAACTCTGAGCCTTAGTTTGTGTTAAATTTGTTTTCCATGAGGCCGATGTCATTGTCATTAGTTGGTATATCTCCTGTCAGGTGATGATGGTGATGAAAATATGAACATTCATTTTGTCGGAGCCTCGATTTAATCCGTTCGTCCAACGCGCAACGTGCGTTTGTGTATAACCCTAGTTACCATTAATAAAGAAATGGAAAGGAATAGTATGTCCTTGGTTTATTAAGTATTGACCACAGTTGTTTTCTACCTTTTTAGTTTCGGCCCCTGTCTTGCACCTGTATAAACGGCAGTACCATGTTCTGCTTTGCACAATTTTTAAAGAGAAAAAGTGCATCATTGGCACCTTCGCGGCGGTGTCTCCTACCATCGATGGTCCTCATCGTCGCGTCCATCCCGGGCACCGCCCGTGTTTGTTGGCGATGGTGGTGGTGAACCTATTCTGCATGTCGCTCGTACCCTTTAAGCTTTTCAGAGCAGGTGGCGGTTTATGGCCGCCAGTCTGCAGTGTCTCCAACCGTGGATGGTCCTTACTACCGGCTCCATCCTGGATATTGTCTGTTTTTTCTAAAGGTGGCGATGGTGGTGGTAAGCATATTCTGTCATCGTGTCACCGCCCGTATCCTTTAGGGTTTTCGGAGAATGGCATCGTCGTCGCCTTCCCGTTGTGCCTCTCGGTGGTTGTCGCCGACGCTGCCGTTGTATCTTTTCTGCATGTGGTGGTTGTCTTCACGATCTCTGATGTGCTTCCCGGTTGTGCTTGATGTTTAGGGATGGTGATGATGGCAGTGAAGGTGTATTTTCTTTGATTCACTTTAGGGTTTAGGGTTTAGGGTTTGTTTGAGATAGGTAAGACCGCCATGTCAAGCCGGCAAAGGCTTCAATGGTGGTGGTGCGGTCATATTTGTGTACCTACTCATCTAAACTTGGTTTATTTATGGATTGATTTTGATTATTACCTTTCAAGTGTTTTATTTGTTTTTTTTCTTCTTGACTACAATACCCAACAACTGTTTGTCTTTAGGCTTGCACTATGATCTAATGGAACATTTCACTTGGTTTATTTATTAATTGATTTTGATTATTATCTTTCATGTATTTTATTTGCTTTTTTTCCTTCTTTACTACAATGCAATTGTTTGTTTTTTGGCTTGCACTATACTCTGATGAGAAATGCAATTGTTTGTTTTTTGGCTTGCACTATACTCTGATGAGAAATGCAATTGTTTGTTTTTTGGCTTGCACTATACTCTGATGGAACATTTCTCACTAATGCTTGATGTATGCGACCATAACTGACCATTGATTTTGAGCCTTATCGTTGGTATTATCACATTATTAGATTAAAACTATTGATTAACAAACGAAATGAACATAGTGCTTTTTGGTTTATTAGGTATCACGCGCGGTTCTTTTATGCTTTACAGTTTTGGCTCCTATTGTATGAATGGATAAACGATAATACGTTTTGTATGTGGTGTTGTGCTGCTAAGTAAGACTAATACTGATTGTTTACAGTAATGCTTATCTCGCAAAGACTGATTCGATGATGATGAACACATGTTCATTTGAGACAATCTGTGGTTTAAAGGCTATGTTTGTTTTTCAAAAATTGTTTTGGTTTTCATGGTATAGCATCCATTTTTGGTGTTCATCTAGGCTTTTCTTGTAAACTTAAAACAATATAGGAATTTCATTTGAAACGACACGTCTGTGCCTATGATGATCAATCTAAGCTTTGGTTCATCTCGTCTATCGCATGCGTAATGCAAGTGTATGTACACCACTAATTATCATTTTATAAAACTTTAATAAATTTTATAAATTATGAAAGTTTTGTATTTTAATTTAATACTAAAAACTGATAATTAACACTAAAACTTTATAAATTTATAAAAAAATATTTTATAAATTCTAAATTATATTAACTAGGATGATACTTTAGCCGATCGAAGCTGTTTTGATGATGTAAAACTTATATCTTAATACAAAAGATTGTTTTGTAGTTTATCATAAGTTTACCAAGTGGTTTTTGGTGCATACTACATGTTTACCATTTACATTCGAAATATGCTCGGCATGTTTTATGCCGTGTGTTTGTTCCAGAGCAACAAAAAATTCGGGCAGCGTTCAATGTGGATGTTATGTGCTTCCTCTGGATCAATTTGTTCAGGATTAGAAAAAGGTTTGTACAGTTGTTGGCCTTCTTTTTTTTGGCACCCTCAAAAGTGAAGACCTATATCAAGCTAGTCGCTCTTTGGTTTCTTAGAGGTTATGTCTCCGCTATAAAAGTGGATGCAAGTTGGATTGATAAGAAAGGGGTTAACAAAGGTGTAGTGTTAGTGGAATTGGTGTATGTGTTTACCTTCGGTGTGGAACAAAGCCCTTTTTGTTGTTTGTCCTGCCTGTGTGGACTGTGTTGCTGAGTGTGGTGGTGGGGTTTTTGGTATTGGAGTGCTTGTTGATGGTGCCTCTGCAATGATGTTTTCAACCATGTTTACTGTTCAACGTGCCTCTCCAGTTCTGGTGTTTTTTTAGCTTGAATGTGGAAAACAGCCTGCTTGTCTATGATCCTATTTAGCATGATGTTTGGGTTTGGTTCTGTTAGTATCTGTGAGCATGTTTTTCCAAGCAGGTCTCTTGTAGGCTTGTTGAAGATTGTTGCAGGAATACTTCATGTGTTATCTGAGATGGTTGCTGAGATTCGGTATCTGGGATGTAGATTTTGTTAATAGAGTGGTTTATGTTACTAATAGAGTGTTCTGTAGGTGCTTACATTTCAGTTGGCTAGTCATAGTTGCCGTGGTCTGAGCAAAACCATGCTTTTCGGCTTTGATGAGAGATTGGTCACAGTCAAGACATCCTATGCAGTGCCATTCTTTGTTTTTGGCTATGTTTGTTATTGCTGCATTGACTGTAACTGTTTGTCCCTGTATTTATAAGGGTAAGAGATTATGAGCACAGAGAAATAAAAGTGGAAAAGTTTATCAATAGTGATACAGAAAACTTTTTTATTTTTTGGTTTTTTAATTCTTACTATGAGTTCGTGTGAGTTTTTAGTTAGAATCTCAGAAATTGTGAGATTCTGTTGTGGCTTTGTTGGTGTCTCGTTGCGGTTATGTGTTCCTGTGGGTAGGTTTTCTTTTTCGGATGCTAGCTTTTCGTACCTGTAAATAGTAATCCAAAGTTAATGGTGGTGCTAGACGATAAAAAGCTACTATATTGTCGAATAGTGGTACTTAAGTAACTGTAATTATTGGTTTTATCATGAAAATACAGTGGGTCTAACTTATCAAATATTGTAAACACTCATTCTCTTAATTGGCCAGGAAAATTCAATGGAGATGAATAACTGGTCAGGAAAACCCACACAATACATTGCGAAAATAGTTTTGGTGTATCTTACAGATTTAGGAGTGTATGTGTGTCTGGAGTTGTTGGATAGAGGTAGATGTGCGTTGCATTTGTTGATTGAAGCTGCAGCTTACCTGTTGTCATTCAAAACTTTTGTTAGTTTGTAACTGTTATAACATGGTTGTTGTATCAAAGATTTTATACCCATGTAATCAGTGACTCTCATTGCTGTGAGGCCAAGGATTGTAGGCTGGCAGGATGCCTCAATAGCAACCCTCGGGAATCTTGTTGAACACGTCACTATTTCCTCCCACAACCTGATGCTGACATTGTTGTTACTGTGGTATTTAATGAGAGAGTATTATTATTAATGTGAATGTAGTTTAATGCATACATTTTTTGTAACAGATATCATGATAAATTTTAACAATAGTAGGGACAACGTCAATGCTAAGAAACAACTTTAACCTCGATAGTAGATTAAGGGTGATAGTTAGCTGTTTTCTGTATTATTGGTTCGTTTATGGGTGTTTGTAAAGAGGCAATGAATGTTGTGCTTGCATGAGGGAGCGTCTCAGTATATTTGTGTGAAAACATTACCTGGTATCTGTCATGTCATTGTGACAAACGGCTTTCCAGCTCTTGTGCTGTTTTCCCGCATTTCCTGTAAGATACCTACGAAGTCTGTACTTGAAAGAAAATTAGTAAAAAATTATATAACAGATTATTAGTGGCATAATGATTTTTTTGCAGGTGTTTTTACCTACGATAATCCTCTTTTCTTTTTGTACATCTTTTTTACACTCGTTGTGCATGTATTCTAACCTCTGGTTACTAATAAACTCAAAGTACTCCTGTGGAATATCTGGTTGATCTGCAATTTGTGTAAAAATAGAGGTTGTTCCAATTCGCATGTACGCTGGATGAGACAATGTGGACGTATATTTGTCTAGCTCTGTACATGCGTATCCTTTTATCCGATAACAACATTTCATATTCAGCTTTGATGCGACGGTTCTTTGGTCCCTTCCTTTGCCACAGCTTGTATTCCGAATCCCTGTTATATGATGAATCCGTCTTGTGTGAGGCATGTTCCAAACTTAATATTAAATGAACAAATTTATATCTATTCTATACATATATATTAGTGCAATGCAGTAGGTTTACCTTTTTGTCCACAAAAACATAGCAGGTTTCATTGTCACGGAATGCTGGCTTCCAACAGCGCACAACGCGTACTTCAAGTTCTGGTACTGGCCCTTCTGGTCTTAGAGATGATAAATCATTGTCTTCCATTTGTTTAAACCTATGATAGCAGCCAACAGGTTGAGATAACAGGTACAGCAAAGCTAAAGTGGAGTTTGTCAAAATGAGAATAAAATGCAATTAGAATGATGTGTTTAAGGTGGTGGTGAACCTGATTAACATTAATCTCGTTTAATAACTCTGTAAAGACAATATTTAATGTTTTGTTATCAACATTTTCAACACTCCTTTTAGTTAGTATTTTTACAGAACTTGGAGACATTGCTCTTGAAAGTGCAACGTATAACTATCCGTGACCAAAAATCGGGTCAGGTAGGTATATTCCTATTTTTTTAGTGATTGACACTGGCTTTTGTTAATTGTCATTGCATAACATATTTTTATCGGGAATTGTCTCCTTGTAAATACAAAAGGAAGTTCTCTTGTGATGTGCACGAAGTTAATCCTTGGAATATACACCCTATGACCAACGGATGTACCTGTTATGATGTGTGCCTCAATTACACATGGTAGTAATTGTGATACTAATAACCTTGTGCCATTACACAAACCGTTTTTTTGATCTATATTTCTAATTAACATTATCGGAGTGTTTTTTTAAGCTTCAAACAATGATTCGGTATCCCACTAAAATTAAGGACGTTAAGTTATTCAATTGGATACATGGCGTCTACATCACCCCATCTCTTGAGTGTGGAACCATAGAATCTGTGCTTAGGTATGAAACAGAGTCTCCCGGTGACATAGCGAGCACAATATCATTTATCTCATCCACTGTGTCATTCTTTGGACAGATGACAGCACATATTGTTGTGGCTGTTATCTGATCAGGTCATAGGGCGCTGCTTTACTATCCTCAATTACCATGTGTGCTGGGATTTCAATGATTTTATTGTTGGTTTGCCCAGGAATAATTGGAACGCCTTCCTTCCCATCTCCAACTCGTAGCAGCCAATCAGAGAATGATTGTACCCGCTCGTGTGTTGTTGTGTCAAGACATGACATCGCTACCCTTAAGTTTACCGTCAGCTTATGAATAGCAAAATATTTCCATAGATATGATCTCGGAAGGCACGACTCCATGATCTCTGCCTTATTGGATTTTGGTTTAACTGGAAGCTTCTTCGGGAAATGTCCTAATAATACAGACTTTCCTCCAAATGGCAAATTGCCGTTGCTGATCAAATCTTTCATTGTTTTATCAAGAGACTCGAAGCACCTACGGTCACTCATGGGTGCTTCATCCAAATAATGAGACTTGCCTCCAACAGTAGCTTAGACAGGTTTGTGTTTTTCTTAACGTGACACACGGATTCATCTGTTAATTCCAATGGTATTTTAAATCTTGAATGCACAGTATGACCGGATGGCATCAGCAATGATGTTATTCCAGATGCAGCTACTGCTAAAACAATGTGACCCACAGACCTTAAAGCGGCGATAATCGTCTTCCAAAGATAAGTTTTACATGTGCCACCATGACCGTACACAAACAACAGGACCTGCGATTTGTTGTGACAAGAAGCAAGTACTTTATCATATATTTCTCTTTGTTCAGGCTGGAGATTTGCTTTCAAGGACATATGTTGAAGATGAAGTGCCTCCCTGTCATAACTTCTTTCCTCAAGCAACAGAACATTTTTCAGAATAGATAGCGTAGACTCTGTAGGGTCTGGCAGTCCAAAATCAGCTAATGAACGTGGAGTGGCATTAGAATTCAATAGAAGCTCAATCTCATACAGGACAAATTGTTGTAGATCTGTACAACAGACTATTTTTGTTGAATTACGGAGTGTGTGATCAAGGTTGTATGTGAGGTCCTCTCCCATTCTTCTCCAATTTGCTTCCCACAATGCCAAGGGATTAGACACGTCACAATATAACAATATGTGCATAAAAAGTGACCTTATCTTAGAAGCAGTTGCCCATTCAGCAGCCTCTGATATTGTACTTAACCATTCTCTATCATCTCCAATTAAACCTAGTTTTTCACAGGCATCCCTAAAAGTTGGTAACACCACACCTGAAACTGTACGTATGTCCATGAATGAACGACAACCACTCTGTTTCCCAAGCAACATTCTTAGGTAGAATAACTCACCACAGGTCAGATGTACATATGTAAGCCTACCGATGGCCGGTGATCTCCTAGATGTCCTCCGAACCCATGACTTTGATGGCACATCCCATCTATACCTGGATAAATAGTCTACATAACGAAGATCTACCCCAGAATTGGGAGAAGTGATCTGTGCAGAAGACTCAGCCTGGTTATTTGCTAACCATTCCGTCAATGTTGTTTTTCCAACGTTTGGACAGTTGACTATGTCCTGCAGTCGTTGTGAATTCCTGAATGTAAGGTTTTGCTTATCTTCTATGTGAACAACTAAAACTTGAACGGGAGGATTTCTATAATGAATAGGAAAAGCTAAGATCCTCCAAGAGGCTTCATGCGGGCAAACAAACCTGCCATCAAGGTAGTTCTTAATCTCATCAACAACTTCCAAACTGTCATTCATCTCATTTTCAGACGTCCCATCATCTTTAGTTAACGTAAAGCGAACTCTGTCTGCCCCCTTTGAGATATATTTGAAAAGGTATTTGATGAGCATGCTCCATCCACAATATTCAACATTAATATGCGCATTGAAATGTAGAAGCAAATTTGGATTATACGGAACAACGAACCCATTATCAATGAAATTCCACGTTTTATACAGGGTTGACAATCTCTAGACCTTCTGTAGTGGGCATAACCACCCGTGTCAAAGAGAGTGTTAGTCTCGTACGGCTTTGGATATAGTTTTGAGCAAACACCGTCCTTCATACATGAAGAATTCATTCTTGCCAAACCACATGGGCCATGTAACATGAACTCAATAACTATCATGTATAACACGGGATTTGTCAATGAGTTAGGCAATTCAGCACTAATGTATGCATCGATGTCTTCTGGAGCACGAATCGCATGACACCGAGACACCCATAATAGCGTGTGACAGTGCGGTACTCCCCTCTTCTGGAATTCGATGGTGTACAGTTCTGAAAAATATAGAGTAAATACAATAACCATTAAAAGTAGGGAAATGCTAACATTTCATGTTTATATAAACAATGAAATCGAAAATACAATACCAATAGTGACATCACCAAATGGTTTTGCGGTTTTCAAATGTTTGATAAAAGAACGCACTTTCATTTGGAAGACCCTAGCAATGATATCAGGTCTATCTTGCGGGTTTGACGCCCCTACAACTTCAATCTCCCTGCGATCTCAGGCCATTTGACATTGCAGGTAAAAGTGATGAAGTATTGGTGATTCCCGTGTACTCGACAGGTGGCAAGCGCATCTTGATAATGTTTATACATATACCTAGGACCACTGGTAAAGGACGAAGGTAATACGACTCGTTTCCCCACAGTGTGGCCCTCTGTATCACCCCAGGATATCGCATCATGAACACCTTCTAAGAATTCACAACGAAACTCCTCTTGATTATTTCGTATGTATTCCAAACGACAATGTTCCACACAAATGTATGCATCGACAAGATACTGCTGAAATAGTCTTCCCCCCCGAAGTAAGTGATTGTACATACCTTGTCGATTATGAATCTGATAACAATAGTACATCGACGGAGAGAGATTACGATCATTCGATGATTGATCTGGTACTAAGCGCAATTCAAGTGACCATCCTCGCTCAGCATGGGGAAATAAAAGTGTGTATTGTAACGGCATATATGAAGGATGAAGTTTGCTGACCCTGTGTGGGACATTCTCCTTGTTGTGGACAATAACGTCAAAATCCTCTGATGAGACATTGCTGTCATTGATAATTGCACCTACAGTATTTGACGAGGGATTATCATACCTTCTGTCCTTGACTCTACTGTAAAGCTTGATAGCAAAGTCTTGCATGTTTTGCTGCTGACATAGATCCCTCGCAAAACGGAAAGGACAAACATACTCGTTAGCCTCATCAAGCATAGCAGCTAATGCAGAAACAATATCAGCTGATAATTGTGATGAATTATCTCCTTGGAAAAGACGAAGTCTGTTTGCAACCTCATTCTCGCAGTCGTATATATACACTGATCATCAGGCGTTGGGCACATGAACCTAACCAATGACATATCTGACCCGCAACTCTGAATACATATGGCCCACCCCCTTCATTTACCGAATTATCAACAACAACACCAAAAGAGGCCATCGAAAACATCGCGTTATACACACGAATATTAGCCATAAACGCAGGATCGCGAAATAACGACCTCAATAAATCCGGAGGTTGAACTGGAAAATCTAACACAACCTTTCTAGCCTTACAACATTTGTGATACCGAGGTCTTCAGGTGGCAGGGAAAGACGTCAGGCGTTCCGTTAACCAAAAAAAGCGCCACAAAATTCACAGACCTCGTTACACATCCCCAGATCCACATAATCAGGTGAAAACAAAGCATGGAACTGAACATTCGACTGCTCATTAGTTGTTACCTCATGCTGCCCAGAAATAGAACCGGCGGAAAATACTCTTTCCCTCTCATACGATCGAAGCATAGCAGGGCGATGCGAAGACTGGCGTTCTGTCTGGCAAGACGCCTCAAAAGTTGAATAAGAGGATGATGAATCACCCAAAATAATATCACCCCGACGCCTACGTTTTGGTCACGGCTAGTAGAAGAGTAACAGACACAACAATCAGACATAATAAAACAAAAAAACACACCCAAACCCATGTCCAGCCAGGCCAACCACTAAACCTGCACATCACGCATGAAACAATACATCCGCAAACCTACGCACCCTAAAACATCACAAACAAGCTGAATAGATCCACCACATAAAGTCCTAGAATATAACATTACTGGCAGAAAACAAAACATGAAACAACCATAAAAGCAAGAAACCGTACCGACATACAACAAAAACGTGAAGAAGAGCAATGTGTACTTGAAACCCTGTCCATTCACACCACAATCCAAACCCAATAATCAAATCCAACCAAAAACTTAAGACAACACTTTTAAAATCAGATGTTTATCTAAAGCAGCAACCTTAATATAATCAATTATATAGTGCATATTAAGCCAACAAGGATTACTAATTGTTTTATTTTTCTCAAGTTCCCACACCTGAGAAAGCAAAATTATTTGCAAAAAATAAACCAACACCAAAATACGACATTAAAAAAAGAATATAAACCACCATAACCTGCCATTAAATTAATAGCCCCAAATCATACCTATGACAATCGCACCAAGATTAGCATGAAACAGCCAAGAAAAAACCTGAAACATTACCCAAGAACATAGCATAAGAATAACAAAAGAAGCTGACTAAACACCATAAACACAATTATAAAGCTGTTGTAACAGAACAGATAACATAAACACAATAACATAGTAGACACAATAATAACATGAACAATAAAGCTGCCGTAACAGAATAGACAAATGCACCATAAACACACAAATTTGATGTATAACAGAGCGCAACAAACGTTGCATACCAGAAGCAATACCTTAATAGATGCACAAAGCTAACATGACTAAACACCTAATAACACCTAATAACAACCAACAAAATATCCTAGCAAATTCAAAACAAATCCATTTGACATCAAAATTCAAATGTCAAAATATGTATGACGTAAGAACATAACATGTACTAATAATATACCATTGTTGTTTTACAAAAGGCATACTTGAATTAATTGTTAGGAATCAAGCGGCGCAGCGGAACCAACACACGAACACGCACAAACGATTATCACGCAGAAAACAGAAAATAAACGACACAAGGATTTAACGTGGTTCGGTCGGTGTGACCTACGTCCACGGGCTGCAACTAGGGTTTTCTTTATTTGCTCAGTACAAAAGATTACAATACATGACATGGGTATATATAGAGACTAATTAGGGTTAACTATTTAATTAACAAGAAAACTAAACATGGGCCCAAGCCCAAAGCCTTCACAAACCCAACATTAATGTTGTCCAAACTATAGGGGTTTCTAAAGCAAAAAATCTTTAATGTTCGATTTGTTATGGCTTCTGAAAGTTTGCGTAAAAAAACTTTTAATAGACTATAATCAAATTCCCGAATGTGAAGTATCCTACTTAAATATTTGCAAATCCTTGAATAGAATAATGGAAATTCTTATAATACACTCGTATTCACCATGAACTAAACAATGTGTTCAAAAGCAAAAAGCTATTTTTCCTTCGAATTGCATGTAACTACTACAAATTAGCCAAAAATTAGTTTTCATGTTCAACAATTGTTATCCAAAAAAGAATCACCTATTGTCTTCTCTACATAAGCTCCTTCCCGTGAACTTTATCATTATCCTTAAGTATCCTTGTCTATGCCTTTAAGGTACAAATAATATCCAAAAGATACTATAGTTCATGGTTAGCTAATATCTTTAAATCATGAAGACCACCAACCTATGATGACCCATCTCTAAAGATCCATCCAAAATCATATAATAGAAAATGATTATACCTTAGTTTCTCAAGAGTATGTTCCAGCTCAATAATATCAAGTTGGGATTGCTTTATAATGTTTTTACAGCAACAGCCTACACAAAGCACATCAAAGTATCAGCCAAGAGTAACATAAGTGGCAGTTAAACTCATAAAAGCTTCTTTGACTGGATTTGGGATTGGTTCTCACAATGATAATCTCATGAAATATTATTTCCTGAAAATTATAGGCCTTATATCCACGGTTTACTTATATATCTTAATATTTATCGAGTCTCCCTCTTAGCTATTTTTTTATTTATTTGACCCGTTTGAGAGAGAACATCATCAATCGGAGAAAACAATCTTCCTAGATTATCTGCATACGACTGAACTTTATCATTGGGGAACAGAAGCATATGCAAACCATATAAGAACCACAAGAAACACTTGAGAAGAATACAATCCAATTTACATAAATTGATGAATGATAATCCAAAAGAGATCTTCAAAGACGACATACTAAACTTGAGTACAATTCCATAAGGTTTGTAATATTTTAAAGACTTTGAACCCAAATGAATGTTGGTTAATTCATTGTATTGTTTAGAGTTTAAAGTTTTGTATTTTGTATTTTGTGTTTAGTTTGTATTAGTTCATAGTATAAGGACTGAAAGTGAAAATGTGAATTAGTTAGTTAGAGCTACTAACTACTATAAATAAGTAGTTTTACATGTAATTGGGTTAACACCCTTTCAATAAAGATTCCTACCGTTATGTTCAAAGAATAACAATTGGTATCAGAGCGGAAAAGACTCTCGATCCAATCAAGGGAACTCTGTAAGAAATCCTTCCGATCACCTCCTTGATCTTCCGAACCCACTGCGGCCTGAAATTGAAGACGCCGACGAGTCAGATCAGCAATTGCAACCACGACGGATTGCAATTGAGGCCACACGCGATCAATTGACCGTATCTTGCGATCAATTGACCCAATCTTGCGATCAATTGACCGAATCTTGCCCCAATTGAAGAAGAGTGACCCGATCCCATGGCGGACAACAACCGACAAGTAGCCCTGAGAGACTTGAACGACTCGATTTCGTTCAAGATTCCGATCCTTACACCGACCACGTATACCTCCTAGGCAATCAAAATGGAAGCCTTCATGGATGCCCAGGGTCTCTGGGATGCAATTGAACCCCCCACGACCGCCGAGGTCGATGCGAAGCTCGGCAAGAAGGCCAGAGCATTCATCTTTCAGGCATTGCCTGAGGATGTGTTAATGCAAGTTGCTGCATTTAAGAGTGCGAAAGACATCTGGGAAGCCCTGAAGCAGAGGTATGTTGGTGAAGATCGAGTGAAGCAAGCAAGAATCCAAACTCTAGATCATGAGTTCGAGATGATGACAATGGCAGAGTCCGAGTCAATTGATGACTTCGTTGCTAGAATGGGAGAACTGGTGTCGAAATACAGGGCTCTTGGAACCCAAATTGAAGCCTCTAAGCAGGTGAGGAGAACCTTGAAGGCTGCTCCTGAGAGGTTTCTCCCAATTATGGCTGCCATAGAGCAGTTTTCAGACCTTGAGTCTATGACCTTCGAGGAACTGGTGGGAAGGCTGAAAGCCTATGAAGAAAGGCTCAAGCCAACCCACCAAATCAAGAACACCTCGGGTCAATTACTTCTAACAAAGGCTGAATGGCAAGAAAGAGTCAAGAGTGAATCCAAGAATGACAGCCACAAGCAGCTAAGTTCTGGGGATTCAAGAGGAAAAGGTAGGGGTCGAGGGAGGACTGGAAAAGGCAAGATCACTAGACCCAACTCTGAGGGTGGTGATAGGGGGGCTCCTCCCAAGAAAGACAAAAGAAACATGAGATGTTTCAATTGTGATCGCCTGGGGCACTTCTCAAGTGAGTGCAGGGCCCTTAAGACAAGGGGTGATGAAGCCCATTTGACCCAGACCCATGAAGATCAAGAACCCTCCCTGTTGATGGTGAAGGTCATACAAGACCTGGGTTTGCTTGAAGAAACCAGTGTCTACCCAAAGACAATGTTTGCTGAAGTAGATTCCTGCATATGGTACCTGGACAATGGTGCTAGTAACCATATGACAGGAGTTAAATCTCATTTCACTGACTTGGATGAGACTGTTACTGGAAGGGTGAAGTTTGGAGATGGCTCGGTTGTAGCCATAGAAGGCAGAGGATCAATATGTTTCCAGTGTAAGAATGGGGAGCACAGAGTAGTTACAAATGTGTACTACATCCCTGTTCTCATGAGCAACATATTGAGCCTCGGCCAATTAGATGAGGTAGGCTGCAGAATCTTGATGAAAAATGGATTGTTGTGGGTGTTTGAGAAGAGTGGAAGGACCCTTCTAAGGGTCAAGAAGGGACAGAACAGGCTTTACAGGGTCAGTTTGGAAGTAACCCTCCCCAAATGTTTGTTAGGAGAGATCCAAGATGTGGCCTGGAAATGGCATGCTAGATTGGGTCACTTGAACTTTGACTCAATCAACAGCATGTCTAAACACAGCATGGCAAGGGGTTTACCTAGGATAAACCACAAGTCACAGCTGTGTGGTAGCTGCTTGGTAGGGAAGCAAAGAAGCCAATCTTATCCTACTACAAGTGTCTATAGAGCTGAACAACCCTTGAAGCTTGTGCATGCAGACCTGTGTGTGAACCATTAGAACCACCTACACCGGCTGGCAACAGATACTTCATGCTGTTGGTTGATGACTACTGCAGGTATATGTGGGTGTATTTCTTGAAATCAAAAGATGAGGCCCCTAAAGCTTTTCAGGCATTCATCTCTGAACTGAAGTGGAGACAAACTTCAAGATTAAAGCTCTAAGAACAGATAGGGGAGGGGAGTTCACATCCCACAAGTTTGAGCAGTTGTGCAGCTTGGATGGCATCAAAAGGTATCTTACTGCACCTTACTCTCCATAACAGAATGGAGTTGTGGAGAGGAGAAACCAAACTATAATGGGGATGGTGAGATCAATTCTTAAAGCAATGAGTATGCCCTTGTGGTTGTGGGCAGAAGCAGTGAGACACTCAGTCTACTTGCTAAATAGAAGTCCCACCAAGGCCTTAGTCAATATGACCCCCTATGAAAGACTGTTTGATAAGAAACCAACTGTGAAACACTTGAGGGTGTTTGGGTGTAAGACACATGTAAAGGTCAGCAATCAATTAAAGAAGCTTGATGATAGAAGTACACAAATGGTGCATTTGGGGTTGGAACCTGGCACAAAAGCCTACAGGATGTACAATCCTGTGACTGGGAGAGTAGTGGTCAGCAGGGATGTACATTTTGAAGAGGGTGAATCTTGGAACTGGGACACAACTGCTGTGAATCATTCCAACCAAAACTATGCGAGCTTTGGTGGGACAGTGTGTGTTCCAGACCAGGAGAGTGGTTCTACCAGTGAAGCAAGTCATGGCTCTATGCAACCTTCCTCTTCAGCAGGTGATTGGGATGATGCAGGTCAGTCTCATGGTGAAGAGCAAAGTTCAGGGGGTGAGGAAGGGGAACAAACATCAAATGGTGATCATGATATTAGATCAACATATGATGATACCCCTCCTAAAGGGTTTGTGTCCCTGGATAATGTGTTCAGCAGGACTGATATATTGGAGAAAATACCCTTTGTACCTCCCAATTATGATGAATCAGAGTTATTGTTGCATGTGGAAGAGCCTGTCAAATTTGAACAAGCCAAAGAAAGTCCAGAGTGGATGAAAGCTATGAGGAGTGAAATTGAAAGCATAGAAAAGAATGGCACATGGAGGCTGGTTGACTGTCCTAAAGGTGTGAAACCTATAGGCTTGAAGTGGCTATTCAAGCTTAAGAAGGATGCAGAAGGTAATGTGACTAGACACAAGGCTAGGCTTGTAGTCAAGGGGTATGTACAGCAGTATGGAATCGATTATGAAGAGGCTTTTGCCCCTGTGGCCAGATTGGAAACTGTTAGGTTGATACTAGCTATGTCAGCAGTGAACAAGTGGAAGGTACATCATCTTGATGTAAAGACAGCATTCCTCAATGGGGAATTGAAAGAAGAAGTATATGTTATGCAACCTGAAGGTTTCATAAAACATGGGAGTGAAAGGAAGGTGTACAAGCTCTTGAAAGCCCTGTATGGGTTAAAGCAGGCACCCAGGGCTTGGAATGAAAAATTGCATGATACCTTGATTAAATTTGGGTTTGTTAGGTGCCCTAGAGAACATGCTGTGTATAAGAGAAACAGAGAAATGGGTACTCTAATCATTGGTGTTTTTGTGGATGATATCATAGCTACCGGATCTAATGATGATGTGATCAAAGAATTCAAGTCTATGATGAAGTCTTGTTTTGAGATGACTGATTTGGGTTTACTCAACTAATATCTGGGAATAGAGGTTAAGCAGACAAATGAAGGGATTTTTCTAACCCAAACTGGGTATGCTAAGAGGATTCTTGAAGATCAGCAGATGTGGGAGTGTAATTCCACAAAAATCCCTATGGATCCAGGTCTAAAGTTGAGCAAAGATGAAGAAGGTGAGTCTGTGAATGTAACCCAATATAGGAGGATTATAGGGTGCTTGAGATATATTACACAGACCAGACCTGATTTATGTTATTCAGTAGGGATTGCTAGTAGATTTATGGCAGATCCTAAGGCATCTCATTGGCAAGCTGTCAAGGCTATTCTTAGATATTTGAAAGGTACTATGGAAGATGGTATATGGTATAAGTATGGGGGTGTAGGGGAGCTGATTGGATACAGTGATAGCTCACATGCTCCTACTAAATCTGATGGAAGGAGTACTACAGGGATGGTATTCTATTATGGTGGTGGTCCTGTGAGTTGGGTGAGCCAAAAGCAGGCCACAGTGGCTCTGTCTTCCTGTGAAGCAGAGTTCATGGCAGCTACAGCCACAGCTCAACAGGCTGTGTGGCTTAAAGGTTTGCTAGAGTATTTGACAAATCAAGAAATGGGTCCTATTCTGTTGTGTGTAGATAACAAAGCAGCTATTCAGTTGATGAAGAATCCTGTGTTCCATGGCAGATCTAAGCACATAGATGTGAGGTACCACTATATTAGGGGATGTGTAGAAAAGAACCTAGTGGTGGTAAAGCATGTCAGTGGAGAGGAACAAAAGGCAGATGTGTTGACAAAAGCTTTGTCAAGGATCAAGTTTGCCGAAATGAAATTAAAGTTAGGAGTTGGAACAATACAAGAATTAAGGGGGTGAATGTTGGTTAATTCATTGTATTGTTTAGAGTTTAAAGTTTTGTATTTTGTATTTTGTGTTTAGTTTGTATTAGTTCATAGTATAAGGACTGAAAGTGAAAATGTGAATTAGTTAGTTAGAGCTACTAACTACTATAAATAAGTAGTTTTACATGTAATTGGGTTAACACCCTTTCAATAAAGATTCCTACCGTTATGTTCAAAGAATAACAATGAAAACATCAAAGAAAATCAGAATTACAAAGCCAAATAATATGATTTGTGCTAATGAATTTTTAACCCAAGCATCAATTTTTATAGAATGACTAAAGCTAAAACTTTGAAAAATTTGGGTGTATTAAAGCATATCATACAACACCCATACCGATCTACTGCAACCTACAATTTATTGCGAAAACAAAAAAAAATGAAAACAATATGTACGAGAACAATATGTCGGTAAATGTAGTGAAAATGAACATCTGAAACATGAAACCATATCAGATAATGTATTTCTTCTCAGAAGCAAACAATCAAACAGTTGGTGTGCATGACCTAGGACGACACATAAACAGAACTGAAACTTCACAAACACAAAGCCCATTAAAGACAAACGGAAAATTAACAAATGTAGACGAAAATCAAAGAAATAAGATGCAACAGTAGTGCCGCTACTCCAACGGATTTACTTCAGTCGTGACTTCAATCAAAATCCTAAGAGAAAAGTTAAGTAAGCCTATCTTTTTACATTCATTTTCATCTCCATTGCATATTCCGTTTGATCAGTTTGAGCACACAATAAAAACACAAACAAACAAACAATTCATGTTCAGAGACTCAATCACCAATTTCAAACAATAACCTAGAACAACAACCTCTACAAGCAAGAGCAAGATGAAATTACCAGCCATGCATTATATAAAGATAAAGCAGACAAGAAAATCGAGGTATCATGCGACACACACACACAATTTCAGCACCATACGAAGGATCAAACAACAAACAGACGCACCGAGATGCGCCAAATCCTAAACAAACCTGCAAAAACGGAACAACGGCGACGAAAGAAGAGGGAACGGAGCAGAAACTGAGCATAAATACCAACATAGAAGGAATTTTTTTTAAAAAATGGTATATATTAAAAAATAAATTTGGTTATTGATGAAGTAAAAAAAAAAAAAATATTGGTATATCCGCGATTGGTATAAGCGGATTAGGAGCAATTTTTAGAAAATTTTCTGACACTACTGACAAGGCAGAAAAGTTTAGAAATTTTTTTAAAATTTATACGTAAACCGCTATTACAAATAGCGGATTAGCGGATGACACTAACCATGGTTAACATTTAACTTTAAAAAAAAATAACCTAAACCGCTATTCCTAATAGCGGATACCACTTAAAAAAAATTATACGTAAACCGCTATTTCTAATAGCGGATTAAGCAAAAAAAAAATTTTTGTCCTAATCCGCTATTAGTAACCGCGGATTAGGCTTAAAAAAAATCGAGGGCGGCGGTATCGAACCCGGGTCGTTTCTATAATCATGTGTGCACCCAGCCAGTTAAGCTGAGTGACTAACCCATTAATACTATCGTTCCATTTGTTAATATATAGTAATGGACAGAATTAAATATGAAATTTTTATAATGTTCACTTTGTGCTACTATAAAAATTTTTACTTAGTAAAATTTAAAATTAAAAAAAATTAAAACTAAATTTAACTCTCACTTTAATGTTTACATTTTTTTAATTTAAAATTTATAATGTTTACTTTTTTAATCCTACTATAAAATTTTTTACTTAGTAAAATTTAAAATTAATAATTTTTTTTAATTTTTTACTTACTAAAATTTAAAATTAATAAAAATTTTTAATATTACCTTAGTAATTATTTAGTATATATTTAGTATATATTTATGTTACTTATTAAAATTTAAAACAATAATTAATATGTAAATACCACTAAGTGTACTAAAAAAAGAAACACGTGATTGGCATTATAAATTAATAAAACATTAGAATTACAACAAACATATACTCAGGCACATGATAATAAAATACAATTAATTATTTTGTCGGTATGGACATTTGTTGACCCTGTGACCCGTTCTTTTACAACCGGAACACTTACGACCCGTCCTTTCCTCAGCGTAGCTGACGTCCATCTCGTTATGCATCTTTCTCGCACGCCGCCTTCCCCTTACTATAGTTATCTTAGATGCGTCCCCACGAATTTCCCAACCCGCGTGCATCCAGTCTTCTTTATGAGGCACCGGAAAATACTCGTTGTTGTATTGTGCACGGTACACTCCCGTAAGAAACCTTGGATCCGCAGTTTGTTGTGGACTTTCACGTAGATAGCCACAAACTGCAATTGCATGACTACAGGGGAACCGGTAGATCTGCCACTTACCACAAGTGCAGGTTTTTTTCTTGAATTCTACCATATACGGACTATTGCCAGATTCGTCTGATGCTTGTAGGGGTGTCTCCACCATGAACCTTTGATCACGTACTGAGTAAGAGTATACCTTGTGTTGGGAAGCCCTTAATTCACGCTTATGGAATTCTGTCCACAAGCGGGGAGGAAAGTCAGTCGAACAATTATACGCGGTTGTGTAGTGATAGGCGTATTGTTCAACTTCTCTCTTAAAGGTATATTCAATTAACGCCTTAATTGGGAGCATCCTGGCACCACGTAACACATTGTTCATGCTTTCCGATATGTTCGTGGTGAGGATACCCCATCGGCGATTCCCACAGTCATACAAGACTGTCCATTTTGTTTTATCAATTGCGGATAGGTACTGCCACGCTTGTTTATTTGTCGCCTTAAGCTCAAGCATCAGCCGTTCGAACTTTCTTTCTTGTGTTGTGCTTCCAATGTCCCAACACATCCTTTTCAAGCTGACGCTCTTGAACTTCGTCATGAAATTGCTTCTGATATGCCTTAGACAAAATCGATGGTGGGCGTGGGGTTCCTTCCAGGATTCTAAATTATCCATAGCGTGTTTTATACCGGCATGCCTGTCAGAAATTACACACAAAGTTCGACTGGTGGGGTCTGCAACGTTCTCAGCAAATTTTTGAAGAAACCACATCCAGCTCTCGTTTGTTTCTTCATCCACCAATGCGTACGCAATCGGCAAGATCATGTTGTTGGCATTTTTTGAAACTGCCATCAATAGTTTTCCCTTGTAGGTGCCCCGTAGATGGGTGGCATCTATAGAGATTACAGGAATGCAAAAATGAAAGGCTTCAATACTTGGACGGAAAGCCCAAAACACAAACTTGAATACTGAGCAGTCACTTGGACAATGGGGATGATGTAACCACTGGACAACGGTACCGGGGTTAGCTTGTTGTAGTGCCATTATGTAGTGAGGTAAATAATGGAAGTTTTGATCCCAAAACCGTATATGTTTTCGATGGCCTTTTTCCTGGCAGCCCAAGCCTTGCCATAAGTGATATCAATGTTCAGTTTCTCTTTGATGAGAGACTGAATTTGTTTCACAGGCAACGCTGCATTTGCAAGAACTTGTTCTTGGATGTGGGATGCTACAACTTTTGATCTTAAGGACCGGTTGTTGTTGCGAGAAACAGTGGTGAAACATGAGTGAGCCTGTGTCCATACAGTCATTTTGAAACAATGAGAATTTTTTAATTTTCTGGCGGTGCATGTCCAAAGACATGGTTGAGAGTCTTCGTGTTGGTTGTTGTCTGTTTCTTTGATACTTTTACATTTGGCCGTAAAGACCTTTGGTCGGGTATATGCCATGAAGATCTCCCTTTTATGGTTGATATTCCACATTCTGACTGCGAAATCAACTTGGTCTTTCGAAGTGAAATACATATTTAAACGTATTTCGGGATCTTTCTCTTCCCAAAACTCCATTTCATCTTCCCCGAAATTATCCATAGGAATATAGTCTTCATCTATTTCCCTCCCATCAACATTAAGTTCAGGGAAATGGGTAAGCCCCTTACTTTGATGTTGAGGCAAAGGAGGGATTGGCTGGTCCTCCTGGATTGGCTGGTCCTCCTGGATTGGCTGGTCCTGTTGTGTATCATATTCTGAAACAGATGGTTCACTCTCTTCCGTGTCTTCAATTTCTTCAGCAGGAGAGTCTTACAAAAAAATGTATTAGCATTTACGACATAACATTAAGGATATAAATAAATAAAAAGGAAGTAGAATAACATTCGTCGTTTTCTACAGCGGCTGAGGAACTGGTACCAAATTCATGTTGATGCTGGTTGGGAACTAGCATCGTCCACTTCACATGAATTCTACAGGTGTAACCCGGAACAATGGAAGCTAGTTGGTATATTATATACATATCATTTTCTTGGTTAATATGTGAGGTAAATAAACCTCCATTGTATTCATAGTAGAGTGTTAACTGTAGACAACAAGACTGACGGTCAAGTTGAACACATCTACATATGTTGTCCACCAACTCAGAATAACCGAGTGGACTAGTAACTAAAAACGTAGTGGTATGAGTTCCCGGAGCACCCATTACCACCCCTTGCGTGTATGACACTTCACCCCCATAAAATAATTGTACCACAAAGGGAGTGAATGAGAAAGATGGAAACATTATGAAAGTGAATGGTGGAATGAAGAAGCAGGGAATAACTCTGTCAGAATGAGAAAGTGAAAACATTAGCATGAATTTATAGATAGAGTTGGCAGTGATAATTCAAGCATTGTGAAAGTAATGGGGATGGAGTGTAATATCTTGTCAGATGGTATTGGCAGTGATAATTCAAGCTTTTGCCAGTGATAATTCAAGCTTTTGCCAGTGATAATTCAAGCTTTTGCCAGTGATAATTCAGAGGGTAATAATTCAATCTTTTGGCAGTGATAATTCAAGCTTTTGCCAGTGATAATTCAGAGGGTAATAATTCAATCTTTTGGTAGTGATAATTCAAGCTTTTGCCAGTGATAATTCAGAGGGTAATAATTCAATCTTTTGGCAGTGATAATTCAATCTTTTGTCGGTGATAAAATTATAGTGAGACTTGAAATAAAATTACAGATACACTTGAAATAAAATTACAGATAAACTGAAATAAAATTACAGATAGACCTGAAATAAAATTACAGATAGACTTGAAATAAAACCCTGTAAATTAGCGGCCCGGAAAACAACGCCAGTAATACAGCTGGTCGGCCATGTAGCGTCGGTAATTCACACAAGCCACCTCGACATCATCTTCTATCGGCAATGGTTTGTTTGTAACCAGTTTCTCCAACATCATACAAACAAGAACCCCTGAATTGGCAATGTTACCATTGCATCGTGGCAAGTTCAACTCAACTAAACCAACTGTAATATCACACTTAGTGCAGTGTTTTGACCTAGACCAGTATTGAATACGGTCAAGAAACCATCCAAAGTACAGGGGAACCACCTCCATATAGTATGATGTTATACCTTTTTTCTCATTTCTCCATCGGTAATCAGTCCAGTATTGAGTTAATACCATGCTCCGCATATCAATGCTGATTAGTAGCCAGTCAGTTTTCCCGATCCATAAAGGAAGGTAAACAGTGTCAACCTCCCAAATGGGGGGATATGGCATTTTCTTCCCGCCATATCAATGGCGGTTTGAGGGTTTTCATTTCTCATTTCATCATAAAAACAAGGTGGTAAGACTGTCCAACTTACATTTACACTTGGGTTTTTTAAGAGCTTTGACTGTCTAATACGCATCACTCTTACAGTCCATGCTTCAAGGTGCTGCACAGTAAGAATTTAAAAGGTAATACATTATTCATTTACTATATGGTACCATGGATATAAAGGTAATACATCTTACCATGTCCGTAAGTGAACGATTTAAATGACAACCTAATAGGGAACCCCAAAAATCTCCGTCTAGTTTTTTGCTAATGAAACTAGTATAGCAAAATGGTGCATCTCCATTAGTATAAAAATCTACGACATCTTTGGACCAGTTTATGGACTCGTCGATAGAAACAGCAAAGATTTTTTTGGGTGTTTCATTTTGTGCTTCATTTTGACCTTCATTTTGATGGGGATTCTCTGAAGACGATGCCGGAGTTTTTGACACGGATTGCCTCTTTAAACGTCTCCATACCAAATCTGTAACTCTTGCAGTCTTAGGTGGAGGTTGAGAACAGTAAAAACCGTCTTCATTATTTGCCATTTTTTATAGTTGATAATGAGAATTCGTTGTTTGAAGGGTTCTTTAAAAGGTATTTATAGACTTTGAAGCGTTCGTTGTTTGAAGGGTTCTTTGAAGGGTTCTTTAAAGTAAAACTATATTTATTTTTATTATAATTTAAGCAAAAGTATATTTATTTTTATTATAATTTATTTATATTAAAGTAAAAGTATATTTATTTTTATTATAATTTAAGCAAAAGTATATTTATTTTTATTATAATTTATTTTTATTAAAGTAAAAGTATATTTATTTGTATTATAAATATGAACATGCATCTCAAACATCATCTCAAACGACTTTCTCCAACATCATCTCAAACCACTTCAAACACCAACTTCAAACTCATCTCAAAATGAATATGAACATGCATCTCAACCCGGGTCCAAGGGATGAAAGTCTGTTGTACCTGGGAGCCGAACACCGGGCCAAAAAGTTGTTCCTGAATCCACAAGAGGGGGACAACTGTACACTTGATTTTAAGCGTGGAGACGGTTCATTTTGGGAGCTGATTTATGATGAACACATTACTCTAACGGGTAAAGTTTTAAAGTACATCCGTTTATTTGGTTTTGGCTGTGTTGTACGATGTGCCTATAGGAGAATTGATAGGGCGTTGATAGAAGCACTGGTTGAAAGGTGGCGGCCCGAAACGAACACGTTTCACCTGCCTTTTGGTAAGGCCACTGTAACCTTGGAGGATGTTAACGTTCTATGGGGGTTGCCCATCGAGGGCGTGGCATTAGTTGGAGCCGAGGGTTCGTACAACGAGGAAGAACGCAGGCATATGTGCATAGCTTACTTAGGTTTTGATCCAAAACCAACTGATTTTAAAAATCATATGCTAAAACTCAGTACCTTGTTAATGTTTATGTTAGATTACCCAATAACTGATGAATCAACAGATCAAGAATGTATGCAGCGTGCACGTTGTATTTGCCTAATAATGATTACTAACAATGTATTAGCAGATACGAATAATAGGTACGCATCATTACATTTATTAAGTCATTTGACTGACATTACTGTTAGTGGGCAAATCAGTTGGGGTGATGCTGCCCTAGTGTCTCTGTATAGAGAACTCTATAAGGCAACCAGGCCAAATACAAAGGCAATGGGCGGCCCAATGTCACTGCTACAAATATGGGCATGGACCCGGATACGCCCGTTAGCACCCAGAATTGTCAATCAACAAATAGATTGGAAAAAACCATATGGTGCAAGGTAAATACATACTATTGTAATACTTAAATATATATTATTATTCTAATACTCGTTATTGTCTTCGTGAAGGTGGGCGGAGCATGGCATTAGCAACACAGATACTCCTTCGCACGTTATAAAGGCCCACCGTACAACATTACAAAATCTCCGAGAGGCCGATGTATTTTTTCTTTAACCTAATGATTTTATAAATCAATGTTAAATAATAAATATTAAGAGATTTTTATTTTTACAGTTTGATTGGATGCCTTATCAGAACGTGATGCGAAGACTCCCTGAAATGTGCAAAACAGGCATAAGCAGTTGGAAGTCACAATGTTTTTTACTTTATTGGAACATTGTTGAATATCATCCGGTGGAAAGGGTGATGAGGCAGTTTGGATTTCTTCAGGAAGTCCCTGCCCCATTCCCCGTTTCACGTCAACTGCTTAACAAACTCCTTAAAACAATACGGAAAGGGAGGTTAGAAACAGACTGGTCTGTTCATCACGCAGCGTATGTCGACAATTGGAACCATAGACACGAAAATGTTGTGGAAGGTGTGCCCACCAACATGCCTACGACACACCATACTTACAATGATTGGTTTCATCGGCATACTGTTTTGTATATAAAAGACCCGAGGCACGTCCCGAGTGTTGTCCATGCTGGATTTGATGATCACGGTGGAGCTGCAAGATTCTTGGTAAGTATAATTACTAATGTAGAATTAAATTTAATAAATAAGTAATGCGTATAGTTAATTATTTTGGTTTTGCAGGTGGATGGATTAGGCTTCATTGGTCAAGAAGCAATCAGGATGCGAAACATGGGCCCTGATCATTACTGCGAAAATTTTGGGGGGGTCCAAGGCATGGCTTCTCAACTTATTGGATCGGTTAATCAAATTGATCAGCCTACGTATATACAGACTAATGAACCGGATCTGGGACTGGATAACACACTCCCCCAACGTGCTCCGCGTGGTCGGGGGCGCCGTGGTCGACAAAGAACACGGGTAAACTTCGTACCCAATGATGATGATGAGGGGGAGGGTACCCAGCATTTTGGAGGGCCCCCACCCAACTATAGGGACGGTCCCCCAAATTTTACAGGGGCAACACCCAACTATGGGGCGGGCCCCTCCAATTTAACAGGGGCAACACCCAACTATGGGGAGGGTACATCATATGTTGGAGGGCCAACACTAGATTGGCAACCATGTTATCAGACTTCATTTGAAAATGTTGGAGATGGATTATCAAACATTCAATTAGCTACCCAGTCGAATTTTAACAACAACGAACAAAACAACTGCGTATCCTCACTGTTTGACAACACTCACTCTGCTAATATGATTCATGCGATGTACTCAGACCAGCCGGGGCTCTTTCAGAATTACGATTATACTGGTTTTAGTGTACAACAGCCGCGGTACCAACATTTAAGTCCAGTTCAAATGAGCTTGGACCTACAGCTTAGTCAACCCGAAGCCTTCAGTCCACCAAATGATAATGACCCCGAAGATCCAGCAACAAGACGCGTACAACCACCGAGACATCCAAAGCCAGTTGGTTGTGGCACCGGTGGCTGTCTGATCCGTTATCCGCATAGGCATTAAAACAATATATTCAAATATATTGTTTTATTAAGTATATTACCTTATGTAATCCAAGTTTCCCAATAGCGGATTATGAAATATTTAATAAAATTGTTTTTTCTTTGTTTGTAAAAAAATTGTCTTCTTACGAAAAAACTAATATATATATGTTGTTCAGATGGAGACATGTGATAATGCAGACATGTAATCCAAGTTTCCCCATGTCATAATGGAGTTGCAGATGGAGACATGTGATAATGTAGACATGTCATAATGGATACTGTTGCATAATTGTGATACTGTTTTTTCCGTGTGGAAGTAGTGATAATGGAGACATGTGATAATGCAGACTTGCATGTGATACTGATAATTTGCAGACATTTCACTTTGCAGACATTTGCAGTCTTGTAAAAAAATTGTCTTCTTACGAAAAAACTAATATATATATGTGTTGCAGATGGAGACATGTGATAATGCAGACATGTAATCCAAGTTTCCCCAGTCATAATGGAGTTACAGATGGAGACATGTGATAATGCAGACATGTCATAATGGATACCGCTGCATAATTGTGATACTGTTTTTTCCGTCAGGAAGTAGTGATAATGGAGACATGTGATAATGCAGACTTGCATGTGATACTGATAATTTGCAGACATTTCACTTTGTAGACATTTGCAGTCTTGCATGTGATAGTGTTGCATAATGGAGACATATGATAATGCATGTGATACTTAAATTTTAGTTTTAAAATTTTTTATTAATTTTAAATTTTTATTAAGTAACATTAAAGTGAGGGTTAAATTTAGTTTTAAAATTTAATAAGTAACATATATATATACTAGATATATACTAAATAATTACTAAGTAAAAAATTTTAGTTTTGGAAATTTTTATTAATTTTAAATTTTTATCAAGTAACATTAAAGTGAGGGTTAAATTTAGTTTTAAATTTTAATAAGTAACATAAATATATACTAGATATATACTAAATAATTACTAAGTAAAAAATTTTAGTTTTAAAAATTTTACTAAATAATTACTAAGTAAAAAAAAGTAAGGGTTAAATTTTGGTTTTAAAATTCTGTCCATTACTATATATTAACAAATGGAACGATAGTATTAATGGTAGTCACTCAGCTTAACTGGCTGGTACCCGGTTCGATGCCGCCGCTCCCCAATTTTTTTTAAGCCTAATCCGTGGTTACTAATAACGGATTAGGACAAAAAAAAATTTTTTTGCTTAATCCGCTATTAGAAACAGCGGTTTACGTATAAATTTTTTTATTTAAGTGGTATCCGCTATTAGGAATAGCGGTTTAGGTTATTTTTTTAAAGTTAAATGTTAACCATGGTTAGTGTCATCCGCTAATCCGCTATTTGTAATAGCGGTTTACGTATAAATTTTAAAAAAATTTCTAAACTTTTCTGCCTTGTCAGTAGTGTCAGAAAATTTTCTAAAAATTCTCCTAATCCGCTTATACCAATTGCGGATATACCAATATCCTTTTTTTTTTACTTCACCAATAACCAAATTTATTTTTTAATATATACCATTTTAAAAAAAAATTCAACATAGAAGTAAAAGCATAAACATAAGGGTCAAAGAAACACGTCGACGAAAGGAAAAGGCGCTGGACACGTGTCACGCAGGGACAAATAGTTAACAAAAAGCCCAAAACAACCGCGGCAGGACTTGAACCTGCGTGGAACACATAGGCAACCAACTCCTCTACAAAACAGAAGTGAAATATTATTCTAGAAAAGCCTTTTAACATAAAACGAACTAGGAAATGAACCCGCGCGTTGCCGCGGGGTTCTTTTTTTAATGTCTAACAGACGCAAGTGTTAAGTAATCTTATAAATTGACACAATAAAATTATTAGTATTAAAGTTACATTTAGTTTCAAATTTTTATTTACCAGAAGTCATGAAAGATCAACAGTTAAAGGTGAAAAAGAATTATCTCGCTCTTTGTATATAGTCTAGTCACTTTTATCCGACCATTGTCAAGAAGATCAATAAATCTTATGTATCCACCTGAAATCACACTTGATAATAGCAGAAATTAGTAAAGATTCTCACTTGATAATAATAGAAATTAGCAAAGAGTTTAACTGTTTAAAATACAAATCAAACAGGTTGAGTGTCAGAATAGACCCCAAAGTATATTCATGTGCTTACAAACCTTTTAAATTGCTTTAATACCACAAAGTTTATCACAGTTGTAACCTTTCTTTCTATTTTAGTGTATGCCTCGAAATTACACAATACAAAGCCACTAATTATCAAACTGTTGTTTCAAAACTTATGTAACATTTGATCAAAGAACTGTGCAAAGTCATTAGTTGTTTGAGAATTTCTTTGAACCATTTAATTGACCAGACTGTGTGTAATAAAACACAATAATTTCAACATGACATTGGTAAAATGAAGTGTCCAAACACAAACATGCATCATTTTATAAACAAAAATAAACATTTATCTTTTTATGTCACCTAAAAGATAGAATCGATTTCTACCAGGTAGTTATTAATTAACTAATTTATTTACAATGGTTTCATGATACTCTAAGTTTTTGATAAATCAATTTGTGAAAATATATCAGAGGAGCCCTGCAAATGTACATGTCATTTGTAGATTATTCAGTTCACAAACAGATATTATTTTTTGATGATTGGTAGTAGTAAATAGTTAAAGGCATACCATTTAGTGCATTTTTCATGAACATATGTAAGCTTGGAGAAGTTAGCCGCATTTACGACCACTTGCTTCCCATGGGCATATGACACAAGTGCTCCATTTTCCTAAGAAAATCATAAAACAAACAATATCAAGTTTATACATTCTCCTTTTTCCATACATTTTCTAGTTAATCGTAGGAACTAAGCGTAATGACAATTAGCATATCATATAAATGATGTGAAATAACATAAAAACAAATTAAACCTTTAACCATAAATCGTAATCCAAAGTTGTACTACTAATAGTCTAAAGTAATCATGAGTTAATATGATCAAGTGTTTATCTTTATTTCCTTAAAGGATACCTCATGAAATTTATCTTGATTATATAAAGATTAGCAAAATTTATCTTTACTAAATCAAGTTCTTTATGTTTCAAGTTTTTTTTCTCTTTTTCTTGTGGTCTTACTATAACAAAAGTTAGTCTAACATACCTGAGAAATTTTCTTAAATGGGTCAACCGGGTCATAGCAAATAACCTGGTAATTTCATAACCATGCTCGAATCAGAGAACATTTGTGATTGTGTATTTTGAGTTGGACCCTTGGAAACATGAAGTAAATCATTTTCCTTCAAAGCAAAGACCAGTGTCATGTCATTATCATAAAAAGGTCATACACACTAATCTTTTGCAAATCAAAGTTACACTTTATCATTGAATAGGTTGAAATGATGCAACAATTATCAATCTTCTTCTAGCCATTCCATTCTTTGTATGCAACAAAAACAAAAGAACTCAAGTCTAAAAATTATAGGTGGGCATATTAATACCTCGATTTCACAATCTGGACCAAAAAATTTGCAAGCCTCATGGAACTGCATATAAAAGACTTTGGGGATGAAAATGGTACATTATGAAGTGCAAAACCAACAATTTAATAGAAAATATAAGATAGATAGATACGTACCAGGGAATAATTTGAAAGATTGAAGGTATCAAACATGAACTGTAAAAACTAAAAAGTAAAGTTTTTAGCACTCATATCATCATCTAAGGAAACAACCTAAGGAGAAGCAATTGACAATAGTCAGTCTGTTGAATAACGAAGTCGGAAAGCAAGAAAAAATATCGAACAACAACTTACCGGAATCACAAAGCCTAGGGAACAAATCGATTGTTTCACCTAAAGGATCCACCCTCCGTCACACCAACTCAACTTAACAACCTTCACTCTCTTCCATCTCCCCAAGACTCCAATGTCGGCTTCGTCAAGATCTTCAAGAATCAGGTGAGAGAAAAAGAGGAGATAGAGATAACGGTGTGTGGGTTTGTGATTTGATGAGAGAGAACAGATAGAGGTGAGGAAGACGCGTGCATAGTAAGCTCAGGGCCAATATTGTAATTTCAAAGTGAAAGTCGGTGGTTACTGCAGCCACCGACATAAGGTTTTAATATATATTATAATATATGATATTATATATATATTATATATATATATAGGTGACGGCTATAATTGCGGGATCCGGGTCACTCTCAGCCGCCTTTTGATTGAAACCTATTGCAATCTCCTGCCATAAAGCAATCTCGATCATTTTGCCTCTGTTCAAACACACATTTCTGATTATGCCTCTAATAATATAGGTGTTTTAATTGTTTGGAGCGTGGGTGGTACCTTTCATCTTGTAGTTTAACACGTAACAAACCCTTTCCCGTACGGTTGGGCATTTCTTTTGCGTCAATATAGCGGCCTATGAAATCTGCAATAACATTATGATGTTTACCTGTTTTTTAACTATAATAGTTATGTATGACAAATACGAACCTGTAAGTACTTTGTTCTTCTTGACCATCCGTGTATGCAGAGCTGAGTACAGAGTAAAGGAAAAGTAGTACATTGGTATCGTGTTGCTTTCTATGGGGATCACTGTTGTAGATCTCCCGAACAGAATCATTGCATCGTGATCGACAACTTTACTGGATGATCTTCCTTCTATGCAAACAAAACCCGTAATTCTGTAGCAAGTCTTAGGCCTGATGAGTTCATTAAAGTGTGTGCTACTGTGTACATCTGTATTGCCTCTATTGTGCCACCCTGGAACATGAGTTTATGTTAGAGTGACGAAAAGAAACAACAAACAAACATGAAAATATAAAAGTCCAACAAACCTGAACTGCAGCACAAAACCTATGTTGAAGTTTTAAGAACCTGCAAAATAACGCCTTGAATATTAAAAACCAATTGCAATGCAAAGTAACTAACTGATGGATGCGTGCATCATTGTTGATTCCTAAAAGAAATTTATGATGTAAACGGTTCAGATTCATTAATGCAACTTTTGAAAGATACCACATGTCTATACACGTAAGGTGATAATAAAAAAATAAATATTTATAAAATTGGTATGCTGTATACATATACCCATGAATCCATACTCCCAAACATCAAAGAAAGATCAAATACGTTGGCAGATTCGCTAGCAAAATCAAGCCCAACAGTACCACAACCTAGACAAATAAGTAACTTTATTAGGTAAAAACAAACATTTGGTTTACTATGTGATTTATTAAAAGATAAGAAAAACAAAATGCAGCCTCATGATTTTCTAAACTACAAAAAGAATCAGCAGCAAATATATAATATTTGTTCAACAACTTTCATCAAGATCATTTGAAGATGTTGGAATAAAACTTTGAATCAAGTGGAAGATTGAAGTATTGTTCTTCGCAACCTTATTGATTGAAATACTATGTGTTTCTTGATTCAGTTTAATTCCAGGATGGCGGGATTTAAGTTCAAATCATGTAGGTGTGTTTTTGCTTTTGCTGTTCATTGTCTGCTGATCATTGCAGTTGCTAAAGTTACTCATCCTTCTGAAAGTAAACCAATAGTTTAAATGTTTGTGTTGTAAGTTATTGACTTTATGTTTTGGTTACAGTGATGCTTGAATTGTTATCAACTCTTAATCTTCACTTATCTGAACTTTAATTTGTGGGATTTGGGCACCATAGATGGTGGAAAATTTATTTGGGTTATCTTTTGACAAATGGAACACAAAAAATGATCATTAAAATATACTATGAATGATAAAAATCAATGTTTTATATTGATGTAAAAGTAAGCATGACCATTGAAAACAACCAAATTGAACAAAAAAGTAGCGTGGACTTTAGCCAATTAGGGTGTTTGGGTGTTTTTTTGACATGTTGATCCAAACAGGCAAATTAGGCATGACCATTTTGAGCAAATATCACATTCATCATAACCAATACCATCCATAGTATTTTAATTCATGCAGATGGTCAAAGTTGCAACCATATTTTAAGTGATGTATTATGTGCAGGTTATGCACTTATAGTTCAACCATCAAAGTTGCAGCCATGTCTAATTCATTATGTGCAGGTTATGCACATGGTCATGGTTATGTGCAGGTTAATTCAAGTTTAATTCATTATGTGCAGCCATGTTTAAATCATGCAAAAGGTCATGGTCATGTGCAGGTTTGTACAGCAAATAAATGAATGGTTCAAGTGGTGAAAGTTAACAACAAAAAAAACTTTTCAAATCATCAATTAGCAGAACACAAATAAGACATATTTTGCCAAAATAAACCATTGAAAGATGGATGATAACGGTTATGGGTCAAAACGGGTGATAACGATTATGGGTCAAAATATGTGATATTGGTAACGGTAAAAACGATTGATATAGTTTATGGGTCAACTTGGGCGATATTGGTTATGGATCAACGTGGTTAATATGGCTTATGTTTCAAATTGTTATTCATGGTTTCACTGTAAATTAGAATAAACTTTGACTATGTGCATAGATATGTTAGCAATATTAATTGCCTTTCACATTTTAATAATTACTGGGTTTTCTTCAGTTTTGATTGTATTATATAGGGAAATTAGTTAACATGACTTCTAACCATAGGATGAAGTCAGCAGTTGTATTCTTGATCAAACTAACCGTTAGTTTCTAGTGGTGTTAGTGGTGCTAGTTACTACATAGGCACCTTCAATACTGTGATATCATTTCAATGTTGATATCATTGCCTCATAATGTTTTCTTTCTCTTTACATCTATTTATTGATCTTTCTAATATAGAACAATAACCTAAACAACAAAACAAATTAACACAAGATGAAGCAAACATACATTAAGAGTTTCTGCCACACATTTCATCAAACAACTTGTATGCATAAAGACATTTAAAAAAGATCTGTTCTGGGCCAACTTTTATATCCTAATGATGTATCTTTTCTAAAAACATGTAATAACACACTGAAATTCCCAAAATCGACCTCAAAATCAAAAGAAAACCACATATACAATTGAAGATACGAGCAAGAAAAAAGAAACCAAAAACGGAACAAAGATCGTTAGTAGATCAGATGCGAGAAGAAGCTGACCTAAAACGGAACAGAGTTCGTTAAACCACAGCATCTGCAGAAGTAGGCCACAGAAGTCCTTTATATATACGATTGGAATATGTTGAACAAAATTATGGAACGTGGGCTACGGAAGTCATCGAAATCTGATGCTGATGGTTATGGTTATGGTCCTAGTGGAAATCGGAACTCTGAATCTGTTTCCACTTCGAATGTTGTTGTTAATCAAGCTTCTCGTGGTGGTGGTGCTGTTAGCCCTAATAATTTGGGGCCACAGCAGCAGCAGCCGGTGTCCGGTGGAGCTGCAGGGGCTGTTGAAGCTCTGTCGATGTTTAGAGATGTTCTGGTCTCGGAACGACAGCATTTGTTTCTTAAGAAGTGTCAGGTTTGCTGTTTTCAGTTTGATTTTTCGGATACGTTAAAGATGGTTAGGGAGAAGGAGATTAAAAGGCTGAATCTAGTTGAGCTTGTGGATTATGTGCAATCGGGATCTGGGAAGATTACTGAGAGTAATCAGGAGGAGTTGGTTCAGATGATTTCGGTTAATGTTTTCGGTGTTTGCCATCTAGCTCTCATGAACACATTGGGTCGGAAAACGTTGAAGCAGATGAGGAGGAGCCTTATCTTGATCCATCATGGCCGCATTTACAGCAGTCGGTGGTTACTGTAGCCACCGACATAAGGTTTTAATATATATTATAATTATAATATAATACCAGAATAACCCAAAAAAACATTGTTCATCCAACTGCAATTTTAACATATAGGATAATTTGTTATAAATATATGACACACTAAAATAAATAAAATAAGTTAAGTAATAAATTTGATTTACACAATTGACAATTGACCCAAGGGGCTCGATTCGAATTTACATTGTAAATGAATCAAATGTTACAGTGGTAGTGAGCGGTTATGGCTAAGGGTGGTGGTGAGTGATGGCTGATGGTGGTTGTTTTAATTTCTTTTAGTAGATCATAGAAACAAGAAATTAAGGCACGCGCGATGCGACGGAACCGTATGATATCAATGTTCTTCGATCAGTATTAGTCTCATTTTTCACTATTGTGAACGTTAGTCGATATAACCTACAATATCCAAATAGACAACCTACTTTGATTACAATACATTTTTAACAAACTTATATCAGGGTGCTAAGAAAAAAAGTTAATCACAACCTCGAACGATATTTGAGGAAAATTAACAAACAAAAGTTATTAAAGAAAATTCAAATTAGTAAAAAACTAAATCGGTTCAACATGTATATAATTTATCTCATTTTATAATAACTTGAATAATTTATCTGGATCATTCATTATTTAACATTCTAAAATAAAAATGTTATGTTCACAACTAAAGGGGTGGATATATTCTTAAAAAGTTGCTTTGTTATTTGCTTGATTATAAAAGAACACTTGACTTGATAAAATTACAAAATATATATGGCGAGTTACACAGGCCTATTTAGAGATCACAAACTGTGTGTAGTAAAGTTGATGTAAATACCCTTTTACATAAGATTCATGCATGTAGATGTATCATGCATATCCTGAAGCCATGATACGCGTTTACAAAAGACAATAAAACTTTATTAAACACCACCTAGACGTAAAAACTCCATAACACTCGAGTAATATTATAACTACATTACAAATACGCATGTTGGGGAAATATATATTAATATCATTGATGATCCATAGTATCGATACGTAAAAACTTTAAAATTCACTTGTAAATAGCAAACATACATATTTTTATATACGTAAAAACATCTTAAATGTAAAGTGACCGATTAAAGAAAATGGTACAAGTCATGCATGGTCTCTAACAGATGTATGTTATGGTTAAATCCGACAGAGGTATGTTATGTTGTAGGCAGTGACAACAATACGTAACGACTGTCCCCAACGAAATGATAGGTGGTGAGCAGTGATGGCGATACGAAACGGCTAACTCCCATATTATTTTATGTGGTACATACTAAGACACATACTTGGCTTCATGAAGATTATAGTTAAACGTATTATATATGAGTCAAATATGTGTCAAATATAGAGGTCACATATAAAGTTGTTTAAAGCTAAATGTTACAACTAACTTCATTTTATATATGAAATGTGTTTAAATGTGAGAAAATGTTTCTAAATGTTTATGAAAGTTGAAACTCATTCAGCGTAACTGACTTTTGCGTACATACCAATCACAAACGTAACAGGCAGGGCCGGCCCTTGCCTTATTCAAATGAAGCATCTTGCTTCAGGCCCCCACATTTAAAGGGCCTCAAATTCGATTTAAGGTTTTATTGTTAACATGGCTGCTACAATTAGCGGTGTCAAGAGTAGCTACTATGTGGATCCAAGCCAACAAATCTTCATCGTTTCTAGATAAGTCAACATAAGATAAGAGAGTTGTAGCTAGAAGGGTTTGTTGCTTTTGCTTTTATCTTCCATCAAAATGTTTCATTTCGTTTCCATAACCACTTTGTATATAGCTTGTACTTGCTTAAACATCTTACTGATCTGAATTCATATACTAGTAGGTGATGAAATTATGAGTTTACGCCATGGCTTTGGTAAGATTTCAAACCACTTTATTGTACTCGTGATCTTTTATTTTTACAATGTATAGTGTGGTGAAGAAGGTAATTGATAAGAGGGGATATAAAGTAAATTGATGTATTTGTTAAAAGAATATGCATTAAACGTATGTTTTGGCAAGCTTATTAGGAGATGTTTGGATATATGCATGAAAAGAGAATATTGCATATTAAAAGGGTTGAATAATTGGTCAAAACAGATAACCGTTACAATCGAAACATGTAAAATTTGTTGCGTACGTCGATGACAACAAATTTATAAAAGCCTCATTTTTTAAGTTCGCTTGAGGCCCCCAAAAAATCGAGCCGGCCCTGGTAACAGGTTATGGACTTGGCTAGATTTTGGCAAGTTGAGCTATAAGGAGGGTTACCCTAAGTCTGAAGTCTAGCATGCTGAATAGGTTATGTTTCTATTTATATCTAGAAGAAGTTGTGTAGTGTCATGTGGTGTGTTTTAGCCGCTAATCTTAACAAAATTTTCAGATTACGAATTATGTATAATGTGTAAATCCAATTGTTGTGACCCGCTTGGTTTAGGGTGTTACAATTAAATTATTGTATGTTCTTACCTTTCGCTAGAAAATCATTATAAAAATAAGCATACGCATCCCTATAATTTGATGTTTTACGTGTCTATTACATGAGTCAGACACTTGTAACGCCCCGAAATATCCCGAAACGAGCCATTTAATAATAATGGGCTTTTAAGGGTTAATTTAAGAAATAAAGGGGTAAATTAGTGGGCTATGGATCAAATTAGCCTTAATGGGCTAGGCTTAATGGGTTTAAGGGCCCTAATCAGCCCTTAAACATGCATGAACAGCCTCATCTTCATCACATTACAACCCTAGCCACCAAATTCATAGAGAGAGAAAGTAG
This sequence comes from Flaveria linearis, assembly GCA_024085815.1. NCBI lineage: Eukaryota > Viridiplantae > Streptophyta > Magnoliopsida > Asterales > Asteraceae > Flaveria > Flaveria linearis. Next base: position 33,097,513 of record CM044011.1, read on the forward strand.
AGAGAGAAAGTGAAGAAAATCAAGATTTGGAGTTTGAAGGTTTGAAGGATTGAAGTTCTGGTGGATTGGAGCATCAAAACACAAGGAAAGAGCAACAAAACAAGGTAAGAATCGACCTCTAAGGCCCTCTGTAGATCAAACCCGGATTCTAGGGTTTTGGGGTTTTGAAAAGTTTAAAGAAACACATAAAGGTCGAATTTTTACGTATGAAAACGTGTAAAAAGCTTAGATTTGGTTTCATGGAAGGTAAACTAAGGATTTGGACGTAAAAAGTTAAGATTTTGGGTTAAAAACGGGCTGGATCTGAGTTCCAGTTCATCCAGCGAAACTGGGCCCCGATCCAGCGAATTTAAGCCTTTAACCAGCGAAACTGCGTACTCATTTAGCGAGACTAGGAGAAATTCCAGCGAAACTACAGTTTCGCTGGGGCGAAACTATAGTTTCACCGGTAACCTCGCTAAGACCCAGACAGACCTATAGACCTTGCGAGACTAGGGAATTCCAACGAAAGTTGGGCGCTCAAGGCAGCGAATCTGTCTAGCGAAACTAGCAGAAGTGCTGCCCAGCGAAACTGCAGGCGAAACTGCAGTTTCGCTGTAGCGAAACTATGGGCGAAATTTTGAGGAAAATGACGTTTTTGCATGTTAACTTTCGTGCAGCTAGAGTGTTCAGGCTATAGCCTAAGTGACTTAGAATTTAAGCTACTTGGGCGAGTTCAGGTGAGTTCTAGACCCCTCTTTTACCCGTTTTCAATGTTTTGGGGTGATATGCATACTAAATTACATACTTTATGATGACGGTTTTTAAGACCTTTTATCAAGAAAATGAAATTTCCTAAAGTAAAATATGCCATTTAAATAGTCCAAATAATTTTCGGGCGCGCTGACCTGGCAGCCCGGCCCCAGCCAGGGGCGTTGCCCCTTGGACCCCACTAGGGGCTGCCGCCCCTAGAACCCCGCTATCAGGGGCTGCCGCCCCGAACCCCCCGCTGTCCCGCGGAGGGTCAGTTATGTGGTTTATCTCTCATGATTGATTGAAAAGTGAATGCTTAGACTAAGAGTTTACTTCTTATTATGTATTGTGTTGTGTTATATTATGTATAACTTAAACATGACAGTGGAACATAAAGAAAGGTTATGAGGCCCATAACATGTACCTTGATAAAGTGATAAAGTAAAGCCTTGCAAGCAATTGATAAAGGAGGGTTGCATTCGTTGTACCCTCACCAGTGATAAAGTGATAAAGTATGCTCGAACAGGCAGGTCAGTAAGTCCTAAATTGGCATGACAATAATGGCCTGATCGGGTACGGCAGTAAGTCCTTAATTGGCATGTCGGTAAAGTCCTAGGCGAGCCTAGGCACCGATAGAGACAGAGAATTGACGGATAAAGAAGAGTAATAAAAAAACGAAACAATAAATGATAAAGAAATGATAAAGTGATAGCCTGTGTGTATTTATATTTTGATAGACAATGATTATTTTCAACTGATAAAGCTAATGTCTGCTCTGATAGTTATTTAGCAAAGTAAACCTAGAATTCACTCAGCGAAGCTGACTTTTGTATGCATATCAGTTGACAGGTAAGAGTTAGTGTTGATGGGATGTGAGCATGGAATGGAAGCTTCTTGGCACTCAAAGACTGGCATCCCCGATAAAGAAAGGCTTAAAAGGACTTTAAATAGTTTTGATGTTTAAAGACAATGTTTATAATTTAATTTAACTACGTTGTAATGGGTTGAATTACAGTATATTTTTCCGCTGCAATATATCTTTACATATATACGAGTAAATGATTGTTTTAAATCTATGTTTGCTGTGAATGACCAACTGTGAGGCTTCCCTGAGAAAGGTGGGCCTTACAAGTTGGTATCAGAGCCAATGTTTAAGGGATTTGGGAAAACCATTTATAAACCTAAACTTAAACAGATAATGGGACCAAGTGTCAAGGATGCCAGTCCAAGAAGCTCCATACCAAGAGGTAACAAGCATGTTGTAGGTATTATTCCGAGGGGTAGTGCCTTCTTATTTAAGTAAGAGTCGAGGTAGAGTATGATAATGTTATCTGTGATGCCTATCTGAATTTATGTGACTTATACGTGCATAGACTAGGTATAGTAGGTTCTGGTGTTGGTGTGGTTCAGGATAGGAAAGTTTATGGCACGGGAAGTTCTGTAAGTAGTTAATCACAACTGGCCACTGTTATTAAAAATTTACAAAACTTGTCGTGAACTGAACTTGCCTTGAAAGACCATATTAACATTCTGAATCTTATAGGAGGTAGAACGAATGGCACCTAAGAAAGAAGTTCCAACCATGGTCACCCGGAGGAGCACCAGGGGAAGGCCCCCGACTAAGGCAAAAGAAACTGCAAGTGCAACTGGGAAGCCAACAACAAGGTCGACCAAGAAGCCGGTTGACAAACCAGTTAAGGAGGAGGTTGAGTTGGAAATGGAAACTGAGGGACCTACCCCTGATCAGGCCAAACTGAAAGAGACAGTAAAGGAAGCTATTGCCCAAGAGGTGCATCAGGTCCTGTCCGGAGTGATGCCCGCTCTGCTCGCGGAATTTGTGGAGCAGGTTAAGGGCGACAGTAAGAAGAGTGCGACTTCAGAGAAGGTTGATAAGAAGGGAGCGGTCAAGACTGAGAAGATGAGTGACGAGGGAGATCGTCTAGGTAACCATGACGGTCCCGAGGTAGAAGAGAGGGCGAAGGGGTGTAGCTACGGGGATTTTCAGAGGTGTAGGCCCCCAACATTTGATGGTACTGGTAACGCTGCCACTGCCCAGCGTTGGATCAGGGAAATGGAGGCCGTACTGAAGATCAGTGAGTGCCGTGAAAACCAAAAGGTGAAGTTTGCTTCCCATTCCCTTTTGGATCCAGCCCTGTGTTGGTGGGATAACATTGCTGAGTCTTACGGAGAGGAGGCCATTGAGGGGATGAAATGGCCGGAGATGAAGAGGTTGGTGATAGAGGAGTACTGCCCGGAAAGAGAGCTTGACAAGGTCGAGCAAGAGTTTGTGAGTTTGGAGGCTGGAAATATGACTCACCAGGAGTACACTACAAAATTCAATGAAATGGCACGTCTAGTGCCTGATTTGGTAACTCCTGAAGCCAAAAGGATCAAGAGGTACATACAAGGGTTGCCTCTGGACGTACGTAGGGATATGGTCACTGCTCGACCTAGCACTTTCAGGTCAGCAGTGGACCTCAGTGGGAGGTTGTACGATCATCGCAGGCCGGTGGCAGTGGGTGAGACGAGGAAAGTTTGGAACAATAATGGGAAGAGGTATGGAAGTGGTAACTACCACCGGGAAACAAGAAAACGAGAGTGGATGCAAAACAAGCGATAGTGAAGGGGGTAGAAGAAATTAAGGAATGTGGGAAGTGCGGGAGGAGGCATCCTGGAGAATGCCGGATAGGTAGCCCTGGGTGCTACCGGTGTGGGAAGACTGGTCACTTGGCGAGAGAGTGCCCGAAAGTGGACAAATGCTTCAACTGCCACGAGTCGGGGCACCGCAGCAATGATTGCAAGAAAGCTAAGGCGGGAGGCTCGGGAACAAGCGGGGAGGATGACAAAGGGGATGATGGAAAGCCCAAGGTCAAGGCAAGGGCTTTCACCATGAACAAGAAGGAAGCAAGGAAGGACCCGGACGTGGTGTCAGGTATGTTCCTGGTCAATGATGTTTGCGCCTCCATATTATTTGATAGTGGTGCCAGTAAGAGTTTTGTATCTGTATCCTTCTGTGCTACACTAGATGCTCAAACTAAGAAAATAGATGATGCCTTCGAAGTAGAAACGGCCGATGGTAAGTCCATTAGAATAGCCCGAGTGATAGATGATTGCCACATTAAACTAGGAGGTCATTACTTTCCCGCACAATTGTTTGCCATGCCCTTAGGAGGTTTTGACGTCGTACTAGGGATGGATTGGTTGGCTGCCCACGATGCTAACATAGTATGCCAGCAAAAGATGATCCGATTAACGGCTCCAGATGGTAGTCCGATTACGATCTACGGTGATAATGATTGCAAGGTTCCAAGGATCATTTCCATGATCAAGGCGGAGAAATGTATGAGGCGAGGGTGCGGAGCTTATCTAGCGTATGTCAAGGATGTTAAAGATAAAGCGAAAGAGTTGTCCGATGTACCAGTGGTGCGGGACTTTCCTGACGTATTCCCGGAGGATCTGCCCGGAATACCACCGGATAGAGAGGTAGAGTTCCAGATTGACTTGCTGTCAGGAGCCCAACCCATTGCCAAAGCACCCTATCGCCTAGCTCCCTCCGAGATGAAGGAACTCATGTCACAACTGCAAGAACTCCTTGACAAAGGGTTCATTAGGCCCAGCATTTCTCCATGGGGTGCTCCCGTGCTGTTTGTGAAGAAGAAGGATGGCAGCATGAGGATGTGTATAGATTACAGGGAGTTGAATAAGCTGACCGTGAAGAATCGATACCCTCTACCTCGGATAGATGATCTGTTTGATCAGTTGCAAGGGGCAAGTTGGTTCTCCCGGATAGATCTCCGATCCGGATATCACCAACTGAAGGTAAGGGAGCAAGATGTCCCAAAGACAGCCTTCCGAACACGCTATGGCCACTACGAGTTTCTGGTTATGTCTTTCGGGCTAACCAATGCTCCTGCGGCATTCATGGACTTGATGAATCGCGTGTGCCGCCCGATGCTGGACAGATCGGTGATAGTATTCATTGACGATATCCTGATATACTCAAAGAACGAAGGAGATCATGCTTGTCATATCAAGGAGGTGTTAGAAACTTATGAAGGGAGAAACTGTATGCGAAGTTCTCTAAATGTGCCTTCTGGCTACGGGAGGTACAGTTTTTAGGGCACGTTATAAATTCCGAGGGAGTAATGGTTGACCCAGCGAAAGTTGAAGCAGTTACGCAATGGAATTCCCCGAGGACGCCATCCGAAATCCGTAGTTTCTTGGGATTGGCTGGTTATTATAGAAGGTTCATCAAAGATTTCTCGAAGATAGCTTCCCCATTAACAAGGTTAACGAGGAAGAACGTGGTGTTCGACTGGGGAAAGGAACAGGAAGATGCGTTCCAGGAATTGAAGGATAGATTAACCAAAGCTCCTATACTAACCCTACCGGAGGGAGACGAAGACCTAACGGTATACTCCGATGCTTCTTACTGTGGGCTAGGCTGTGTGTTGATGCAAAGAGGAAAGGTTATAGCTTACGCATCCAGACAGCTAAAGGACACGGAGGTTAATTACCGGTTCACGATTTGGAACTTGCCGCAGTAGTGTTCGCACTGAAGATCTGGAGACACTATTTGTATGGAACTAAGTGCGCCATATTTACCGACCACAAAAGTCTGAAATATTTCTTTGAGCAGAAGGACCTAAATATGAGACAAAGGAGGTGGTTGGAGTTGATAAAGGATTACGATTGTGAAATCCATTATCACCCGGGTAAGGCGAACGTGGTAGCCGATGCCCTGAGCCGAAAGGAAGGATACGAACCGATCCGGGTGAAGGCGTGCCAACTAGTAGTGACCCCAGATGTTATGAGGATGATAAGCAAAGCTCAAATAGACGCTTTAAAAGAGCAGCAAATCAATAAGGAAAGGATGGTGGGAAAGGTGGATGAATTGGTAGAGAACACCTTGGGTGTTAAAACTTCCATGGCAGGATATGGGTTCCGAAGCATGGTGACTTGCGGGAAAAGATTATGAATGAAGCGCACAAGACCCGCTACTCAATACATCCAGGCGCAAATAAGATGTACCACGATTTGAAGAAAGATTTTTGGTGGCCTGGAATGAAGAGAGATGTGGTTGCGTATGTAAATAAATGTCTCACGTGCCTACAGGTGAAGGCTGAGCACCAAAGACCTTATGGTTATGTTCAGCCATTAGAAGTACCAGAATGGAAGTGGGAACATATTACCATGGACTTATCACTAAATTACCACGCACGACAAAAGGCCACGACGCGATATGGGTGATCGTTGATAGACTGACTAAAAGTGCGCATTTCCTGCCAATCAAGGAAGCAATTAGTTCGGAGAAGCTTGCTGAACTATTTATCCGAGAAATTGTGGCGCGACATGGTATGCCCGTATCGATTGTTTCAGATAGAGATACGCGGTTCACCTCAAAGTTCTGGAAAAGGTTCAATGAAGAAATGGGCGCGAGATTGCATGTTAGTACCGCATACCACCCACAGACCGAGGGCAATCGGAAAGAACAATCCAGACACTGGAGGATATGCTTCGGGCATGCGTTATTGAATTTGGTGGTAATTGGGATGATCATTTGCCACTAGCAGAGTTCTCCTATAACAACAGCTACCACGCCAGTATTAAGATGCCCCCATATGAGTTATTGTACGGTCGACGGTGCAGAACTCCTATTTGTTGGGGTGATGTCGGACAGAAGGAGTTAGGAAGCTTAGAAGTCGTGGAAGCCACAACGGAAAAGTTGGAGAAAATCAAGGCGTATATGAAGGCTGCAAAGGATAGACAAAAGTCATACGCCGACAGAAGAAGGAGACCTATCGAATTTAGTGTGGGTGACAGGGTAATGTTAAAAGTGTCGCCATGGAAGGGGATTATCCGATTTAGGAAGAGGGGGAAACTGAGTCCCAGGTTCATCGGACCATTCGAGGTACTAGCACGAGTTGGGGATGTAGCTTACAGGCTAGACCTTCCAGACGAGTTAAGTGGGATTCACCCTACCTTTCATGTGTCACACTTAAGAAAATGTTTAGCACCGAATGAGGCAGTTGTACCTCTAGATGACATCGAGGTGGATGAGAAGCTGAACTATGTAGAACAACCGGTGGCTATACTGGACCGGAAGGAGAAACAATTGAGAAATAAAGTAGTCAAACAAGTCAAGGTGCAATGGAAACACCGAAGGGGGTCGGATGCCACCTGGGAATCCGAGGAGGAAATGAGGCGCCAATACCCCGATCTGTTTAATGACGAGTCAGGTTTCGAGGACGAAACCTAAATAAGGGGGGGAGACTTGTAACGCCCCGAAATATCCCGAAACGAGCCATTTAATAATAATGGGCTTTTAAGGGTAATTTAAGAAATAAAGGGGTAAATTGGGCTATGGATCAAATTAGCCTTAATGGGCTAGGCTTAATGGGTTTAAGGGCCCTAATCAGCCCTTAAACATGCATGAACAGCCTCATCTTCATCACATTACAACCCTAGCCACCAAATTCGTAGAGAGAGAAAGTAGAGAGAGAAAGTGAAGAAAATCAAGATTTGGAGTTTGAAGGTTTGAAGGATTGAAGTTCTGGTGGATTGGAGCATCAAAACACAAGGAAAGAGCAACAAAACAAGGTAAGAATCGACCTCTAAGGCCCTCTGTAGATCAAACCCGGATTCTAGGGTTTTGGGGTTTTGAAAAGTTTAAAGAAACACATAAAGGTCGAATTTTTACGTATGAAAACGTGTAAAAAGCTTAGATTTGGTTTCATGGAAGGTAAACTAAGGATTTGGACGTAAAAAGTTAAGATTTTGGGTTAAAAACGGGCTGGATCTGAGTTCCAGTTCATCCAGCGAAACTGGGCCCCGATCCAGCGAATTTAAGCCTTTAACCAGCGAAACTGCGTACTCATTTAGCGAGACTAGGAGAAATTCCAGCGAAACTACAGTTTCGCTGGGGCGAAACTATAGTTTCACCGGTAACCTCGCTAAGACCCAGACAGACCTATAGACCTTGCGAGACTAGGAATTCCAACGAAAGTTGGGCGCTCAAGCAGCGAATCTGTCTAGCGAAACTAGCAGAAGTGCTGCCCAGCGAAACTGCAGGCGAAACTGCAGTTTCGCTGTAGCGAAACTATGGGCGAAATTTGAGGAAAATGACGTTTTGCATGTTAACTTTCGTGCAGCTAGAGTGTTCAGGCTATAGCCTAAGTGACTTAGAATTTAAGCTACTTGGGCGAGTTCAGGTGAGTTCTAGACCCCTCTTTTACCCGTTTTCAATGTTTTGGGGTGATATGCATACTAAATTACATACTTTTATGATGACGGTTTTTAAGACCTTTTATCAAGAAAATGAAATTTCCTAAAGTAAATATGCCATTTAAATAGTCCAAAATAATTTTCGGGCGCGCTGACCTGGCAGCCCGGCCCCAGCCAGGGGCGTTGCCCCTTGGACCCCACTAGGGGCTGCCGCCCCTAGAACCCCGCTATCAGGGGCTGCCGCCCCCGAACCCCCGCTGTCCCGCGGAGGGTCAGTTATGTGGTTTATCTCTCATGATTGATTGAAAAGTGAATGCTTAGACTAAGAGTTTACTTCTTATTATGTATTTGTTGTGTTATATTATGTATAACTTAAACATGACAGTGGACATAAAGAAAGGTTATGAGGCCCATAACATGTACCTTGATAAAGTGATAAAGTAAAGCCTTGCAAGCAATTGATAAAGGAGGGTTGCATTCGTTGTACCCTCACCAGTGATAAAGTGATAAAGTATGCTCGAACAGGCAGGTCAGTAAGTCCTAAATTGGCATGACAATAATGGCCTGATCGGGTACGGCAGTAGTCCTTAATTGGCATGTCGGTAAAGTCCTAGGCGAGCCTAGGCACCGATAGAGACAGAGAATTGACGGATAAAGAAGAGTAATAAAAAACGAAACAATAAATGATAAAGAAATGATAAAGTGATAGCCTGTGTGTATTTATATTTTGATAGATAATGATTATTTTCAACTGATAAAGCTAATGTCTGCTCTGATAGTTATTTAGCAAAGTAAACCTAGAATTCACTCAGCGAAGCTGACTTTTGTATGCATATCAGTTGACAGGTAAGAGTTAGTGTGATGGGATGTGAGCATGGAATGGAAGCTTCTTGGCACTCAAAGACTGGCATCCCCGATAAAGAAAGGCTTAAAAGGACTTTAAATAGTTTTGATGTTTAAGACAATGTTTATAATTAATTTAACTACGTTGTAATGGGTTGAATTACAGTATATTTTTCCGCTGCAATATATCTTTACATATATACGAGTAAATGATTGTTTTAAATCTATGTTTGCTGTGAATGACCAACTGTGAGGCTTCCCTGAGAAAGGTGGGCCTTACAACACTTAGACATATGCCTTTCGTGCCAACCCACATTATAGTTCAGTATTAGAGCCCTTGCGCTAAATATTTTTTTGTTAGCATAAGAAACAACTTGAAATTGATCTATATATTCTGTTGATGTTTACTAATGAAACAACTTGAAATTACTTTACATTTTGCTTATTTATTAGATACATCTCATAAGACTTGCTTTTGTCTCTATAGTTGATCAACTTATGATCATCGATCAATGCACTTTATTACCGTAGGTTCAAATTTCAAATCAATTCAAACATTTCACTTTGAAATGATTTTTTTTTCTCTTTCTCCATTTACACAAAAACATCTCTTTTCTTTATCTTGTTAAGTAAACTCGGGAACACAGCGCTCCATTTACACAAAAACATCTCTTACATCGTAGACACATTAGTTGCTGTTTAAAAAAACAACCTAGTGCTACATTCCATGTGTGTCACACCATAACATGCATCCATGTATAAACACAAATCTTTAAGCTCATTGATAACAAAATATTAATATGAGTAAATTGCCATTTTCGTCCCTGTGGTTTGATGAAAATTGCCACTTTCATCCAATAGTTTATTTTTCACATCTGGGTCCCTGTGGTTTACAAATCTTGTCATATTCATCCAGTTCGTTAACTCCATCCAACATTCTCCGTTAAATGAAGGGTATATCGGTCATTTTACATATAAGTTTTATTTTTCTATTTTTTAAACCCCATTTATATATCCCCTTTAAATAAATTGCTATTTTAGTCCCTGTGGTTTGGACATATTTGTCAATTCAGTCCAAAAATCCCACCACCTGGCATAAAACACCATATCACCACCACCCGTGATGAAACTACCATGTAGATGTAGGGTACAAATAACCCACACAAGACCGGGTACCCGAACCCGAAAACCCGGCCCATGTGGGCGTGGGGTAAGCCAGCAGGATATGTGTCCCACATTTAATTACATCGTAATCGCCCCAATCATAACCGATAATTCAGTAACGGTCGGAGAATATAAAAGGTAATGGATTTGTCGGGGAATAATCCCTGTAATCAGCACACGATTGCAGCAGGCAAACACTATAAATACCAGGTAAGGAGGATCGAGATCCTCACAAAATAATACACACAAAAGCTCCCCCTTATTATATCCCTATCACATATTTTCATTCAACCAATACTTACTCTCAGTCGGAGGGTCGTTCCAGGGATATTTACCCCTTGGAACGCCTTAACTGTGTTGTTTTTTTCATTGTGCGTAGGTGTGAAGCTTCAGAGAGCATCGGTAAATCGAAGTTCAACAAGACCGGAACCATCTAGAGTTGGACCTCGTATTTACACGCCACACCACCACCACGCCGCAAAACCACCACCACTCCATCAGAACCACCAAATCATCACCACCACCCTATCATAACCACCACACCAACACCACACCCTAACGGACACCATCACCACATATTAGATCTCCACCACCACGCATTAGATCTCCACCACCACATATTAGATCTCCGCCATCACACACTAGATCACCACCACCATGTAGACCCTAGAAACAAACCGTTAATCTCGAACTTATAACAAACCCCTTCGAAAGCGTATATGGAACCCTTGAAAACGAGTATTGTAGATGTATTAGTAGGGTTTGATATGCATTTTCGAAGTAGTATGTTACAAGTCCAATATTGATTGTCGATTTTTAGGGTTTACATGGTAGCGACGATCCAATGTGCGTGGTGGTGGTGGGTGCTCTGGTGTGGTGTTGGTGGCTTTGTGATGGGGCGGTGGTGGTGTTCAGTGGTTCTTGTGACGGGTAGTGTTGTTGGTTTTTTGGACTAAATGGCAAATACACAAATGCAGGGACTAAAATAGCAATGTATTTAAAGAGTATATATTAAATCAGGTTTAAAAAAAAGAAAATAAAAACATATATGTAAAAGACCAATATACCCTCATTTAACGGAAATTTTGGATGGAGTTAACGGACTGGATGAATATGATAAGATTTGTAAACCACAGGGACCCAGATACAAAAAAAACAAACTATTGGATTAAAGTGATAATTTTCACCAAACCACAGAGACGAAAATGACAATTTACTCTATTAATATTGACCTGTTATACTATTACAATAATTATATACTTACATCTCTCTATATTGTTTCTCTCTACATCATGAATTTGAATGAGACAATTGGTGTGATACAAGAGTACAGGCGTATTAATTTCTCTCATTCAATGCTCTCAACAACGCAATTGTGACAGAATTCAATTCAGTTTCTGTATCAGCTACCTCACTGCAGGTAAAAAATCTCAATTTAGGGTTTATACATTGATTTACCCCTGCAAATTCAGCCCTTTCATCATTCAATTCAAATAAATGATCACATTAGGATATGATTCCACACCGAATTTCATATGTGTTTCCGTTGAATTTATCCTCCCAACGTTCATCATCACATCTTTCTGACACCACTTGTGTCATTATTTTTTTGGTTTTTTGAACGATAGTTTTCACCGTGAATTCGTCAATGTTATCATTTGCTTACTGTTATAAGCAGGAGCTTGCTTTAATGTGTATATCCCTCTTACATGCACTTGTTCGACAAATTCATAATAATACATCATTTCAAGATTGAGACGCTGAAAGGAATTTATTGTTTATGTTTTGACTTTTTCAGTTAAGATATTGCTTTTTTGATTTGAATTTGATGTGTGAACTTTTGGTAGGTTTAATTGTTCAAATCCCCATTAAGGCCTTGCCTTTTCTCTTAACAGAATAACCAATTTTAACGGTCATCTCAAAATTCAACTTCTTGTGAACATTCTTTTATGGAGAGAAGATGATTATATAGTAGAAAAAGAAAATACACACACGCGGTTCTAGGTTATTGGGTTGAATTAATAAATCCAAATAGACATATACGACTATTTATCTAAAAGAGTTAAATGGGTTGTAAAAAGGTTAGACGGTTTGTAAGTGGGTTAAATAGATCATGAACGGGTTAGAGTTTATAATGAATGGGTGGGTAAACATGTTGACCTTATAAATATATATTTTCTGTTTTTATTTATTCTATCTTTTTTTAGAAATACTAACTCATACTTCTCTCTAATCCTACACCTAAATCCATACCTTTTGTCCTACCATGAAATTAGAAACTTCAACCACATGGAGAGGAGCATATTTCCTACACACCTTGGTACCACTATACGTAGACCATTTCGTATTTATTGTAATGAAAACTACTTGTGTGGTTGGTTGCTCCACCCCATTATGAAATATATATGCACAGCACATTCAAATGCAAGTTTTATTAGTTGCATTAAAGAAGAGTCAGACATGATTTGAGTTATTTTTGAAAGAAATAAACTTGAGAATGGAGTATTTAGGTAATGATGAAAATGCACATGTTAATGGACAACACAGGCGTTCAAAGAGGTGATTTTTGTTTACAGATTGTCCTTTTTACCCATATTTCTTTGAACTCGTTCTGTTTGGCTTATATTATCAATGGTCATGACAATATATGTTTTCAGAATCTTTTTGCTTCATTTTTAGCTGAGCTTTTGAGTTCAACTTGTTCAAACTATGCTTGATTGCATATTTGTAAATTTTCAATAACAAAACAATTTAATTCAACATGTTATTCTGTTAATTACTTTCAGTGCTTCTGGGAATAATGATGCTTTGAGAGCAGGAGGAGCTTTACATCTTAGAGAGGAGTGTAATAAATCAACTGTAAGATGGCCTTAGTTTTCTTTATTAACAATCAGATTTTAATATCTTCCTATTTTGCATTCTGCATATTAGATAGTCTGCTACTTTGGCTTAAAATTAAGTCAATGACAGCAATAACTAATTAGTGTACTAATCTTCCCTTAATTCTAAAACAGGGTTTGCATATTGAAGCACAGAGTACCCACCCATATTCGCCTCTTCATGTATCTTCCAGTAATAAGGACACAGATGTCGTGTCAAAACAAAGAGATTCACTGGAAAATGATGTAAGTATATGACTAATGTGGTTTTAATCAGTTGACCTTCTGTTATGATAAGTTTAAAGTGAATTTGTTGACTAAGTTGTGTAAGACACTCCTTTTATGCTTCTGTATGCATGCATATTTTTATCAATAGAAAGCAAAAGAGTTGCACTTGTTTTTTCTAAAAGATCTTAACTGTGACACCTATTTGAATTTTGAGCACAAATTAGAATAAACAGTTGAATTATAGAAATATATGAAATTGCAGATTGAGCAACTACAAATGCGGTTGCAGCAAGAGAAATCAGTGCGGATGCTGCTTGAGAGAGCTTTGGGCCGAACTTCTAGCACTTTATCACCTGGCCATAGGCATTCTGCTAATCAGGTGACCATTGTACATGTACTTGTGGCTAGTTACCACTTACCACACTGCCTTGTGAAATCTAGATAGATGACTTTACCCCTTTCTGCTTACTATATTATTGTGTTAATCTTTAAATGAGTAATAAGAATAGTCCATCTATGACTCACTACGGCAATATATAGATGGACGAATTTATCCCTTTTAACTAACTATATTATTGTGTTAATGGATGAGTGAGTAATAAATGTAGTCCATATATGACTAACAACTTGTGATTAATTACTAGACTGCCTTTGTAAAATCTTGATGGATGATCGTACCCCTTGTAGCTAACCTGATAAAGTAATAAAGCCTACATATTTCTTTATGCCATACTATTTTACATAAGTTTCCGCAGTAAGATTAAAAAGAGAATAAGAACACACTCATTAGATTCCATTATCTAAAGGCATAACTGAAATTTGTTTACCTCGTGCCGTTGACACACTTGTCTAGTAAAAGTTTGTCTTTTTACACCCCGATCACCATATTATATAATCATTAATAAATAGTAATGATCATATTACTCTGAGATATTATTACTCAGTATGAAAAGTTCCAGAAGTTTCTCGAATAATGCAGCTCTATTTGTTTGTATTTGGAAATCTGCAAGCACTATATGAATCTATCCCTCATATTGACTTGAGAAGGGTATTAGGGTAAAAGTCATTTTATGCCCACGTCATAATGTTTACGCAAGTAAATAAAAGAATACTAATGTCTCCAAGGTCTTAACTTTGGCTAATTTTTTTCTTATCTGTCATAATTTACACATACACCTTAAATGCTGAAACCTGATTGTTTGGTTCATTTAGACAAAGGAGTTAATTGCTGAGATTCAACTACTTGAGGAAGAAGTTATGAACCGTGAGCAGCATGTTCTTTCTTTATACAGAACGATATTTGAACAACGTGTTAGTCGTTCATCTTCTGGACAAGGTTCGGTCCTAACTTCTCCTGCGCATGTGATTGCACATAAGGAATCAAGAAAGCATCCCACTATTATTTCAAGCACGTTTTGTTCTTCAAAGAGTTTCCCTTTTCGTAAATTTCATGATCTTTCTACCATAAATGCCCCTGGGAGGAAAGGAAATTTTTTGCAGTCTAAAACCAGGAATGCTTCACTATCCAGTAGCAAAGCTAACAATTGTTTTGATTCTAGATCTTCAAAGGTATGCAAATTTTAATGGACATACTTAGTCACCTTGAATACTGATTCTGGCCTTGATATGATTCATTTTTTGTTGGATGATGCTTGGTTGTACGCTTAATGAAACAATGGATGCGTGTTGTAAGCTCAAGTTAGGTTAATAAATGAGAAAGGAGGTTATCATAAGTGGTAGATTATTCCATACTTAATCGCCTTACTATAGAACAATAAACAAATAAACTCTATTAGTATTGAGTCGCAAACTTGTTAGACTTGCATTTAGTAAGCTTAAGTAGTAAAATAGCCCACAGTGTTACTTCCATAATCAAAGTAGGCAATGATAGTATTTTGATGATTAAAATATGAAAAATGTCATATCCATAGTTGATAGCTACTAATGCTGGTTTCTAATAGCAGATAAAAAGAAATCCCTCAGCCATCAGTAAACAGCTCACTTTAAAAGATCATCTCTACCAGTGCCCCAGCAGATTATCAGAAGAGATGGTAAAATGTATGGCTGTTGCATATTGCTGGCTCAATAGTTCATCGCCCACGGGTTCAGAACGTAAGAGATCATCTTCATTGTCCAAATTGCCCACAAATAGAGACAATGGCAGATTAACGGTTGAAATCTCATGGATATCAACTGATAAGAACAACTTCTCTCGCGCATCTTATGCTATAAACAGTTATAGGTCAGTCCTTAGGCATATCACAGTATAAACTGTAAAATGACTTTATTTTGGTCATTTCCCTTTGGTATAAGGTAGAGTTGGCAAGATGAGAGGGTCAAAGATGAGAGGGTCAAAGATGAGAGGGTCAGATGGGTTGGATAACAGTCAAATGGGGTCAGTTTTAATACTGGTAGACAGGGTTGACATTCAAACACTCTTTCGTTCATTTTTATTTAGATTATAATTTGCTAATGTGTTAACTATGGTTGCAAAAACAATATTATCACAATACTAATCTAAATCTTTGACTAAAAGTATTTGGTAGGTCATATGCATTATTTAGGTTGCTTGATTTTAATCTGTGTGCCAAAAAAAAAAAGAACCCAACCCAAAATCCACCTGCTAATAAGTAAACAAACAAACAAACAAACAAACAAACCCAGTAAAATCCACCTGCTAATAAGTAAATGGGCAAAAATTGGCATCTCTGTTATATGGATTTATTACTCTGAAGTTTGGAGCACCAATACGTTTTCATCACTGAGAGTTAATGTTTATGAGTTTTCCTTGTTCAGACTCTTAGTGGAACAACTAGAGAAGTTGAACTTGAGCAATATGGAAACAAGTGCTCAGACTGCATTCTGGATCAATATGTATAATTCCATGATTATGCATGTAAGCTCAACCAACATTATCATATATGGTATTTAGTAACTTAAGCATACACATTTGTCACCTCATTTATATTTTGGTAATACAGGCGTATCTGGCATATGGGATACCTCACAGCTCTCTGAGAAGGTTAGCTTTATTTCACAAGGTAGTGCACTTCCATATTGAAAAACTATCATATATCTATGAAGATATGTTAAATGGGTCAAGCTCCCTTTAGCACACATGACACAAGTTGCATTGACTTCGGTCAAAACTCGATTTATGATTAGTGGTTGTTAAAAGCTTTGCACTGAATTCATTAGCGAATAACGTTTGTTTCCCTGTGTAGTGCAGGCTGCTTACAGAATCGGTGGCCATATGATAAGTGCAAATGCTATTGAGCAGGCTATATTTAAGTTCCGCACCCCCAGGGTTGGAAAGGTACTCAACTATATAGTTTGATTTTTAACAAAATATGATCAATCCGTTCCTCTACTATAGAGAGAGGGATTTTGATCATCAAATTAACAGTTTTCGTTTCGTATGAAATTATACTAGTGGCTGGAGACCATCCTTTCAACTGCATTGTGGAAGAAATCTGGAGAAGAGAGACAACGCATCAGTACAAAATTTGGTCTCGAGTATTACCAACCTCTTGTGTGTTTTGCCCTCTGCACCGGGACTTCATCTGATCCTGTGGTAACTTAGTTTCTGATTGTTTTATATCTTTTCTGTTAATTTATGATTAAAATGATAATATTACTACAGCAGTAGTGTAATTTTAGTAGAATGATATACTAGTATGCATTTGAAATAAATTTTGGGCTAAATTTCAACCCACCCATTTGAGATGTTGTCCTTTTAGCTAAATAAATGGATCCAAATTGCCACCTTTAGGTTCCATGTTAAAACTACTTATTGTCCCATTAAGGAAATTGGCAAATTGTCATGTTGGACGGGTTGAGCCAACTGCAAAATACTTATCATTTATTTTTTAAATTTAGTAATAAACTAAAGAGTTATCTTTGATTCCAAACTAAATTGTATTGTTACCTTCAAGGAGTAATGTGGAAGCACCTGATCCCTTCTAGAAAAGGTCTCAGATGCGAAAGTTGTTTCCACTAGTTTCCTGTTGATCCTGTTGGTGGGCAGGGTATTTACAGTTCCCATGAGTTCTCTGGTAACGGGTTCTCATGGTCACTAAAAATCAGTTAGAAGGTTTTATGCACCTGACTACAATCTTGTTGACCCCTTTCTTTTCTAGTTAAATCTTTTATATTTGCGTACACAAGTCAAATCAGCCCATTTTTACACAAATACATCCAAATTTCAACATCTAACTTTTACCATCATTCACCCTTTTGGCAGCTAAAAGTCTACACACCATCAAACATCAAAGATGAGCTCAAAGTAGCAACGAGGGAGTTTCTTCAATCAAACATAATCGTGAAGAAATCAAAGAAAGTTTTCATACCAAAATTACTTGAAAGATTTGGAAAAGAAGCCAACATCTCTCCAGACAATCTTCTCAAATGGATAACCGAGAATGTTGACAAAAAGCTTTCTGATTCCATAGAGGAATGCATCGAGCATAAAACCAGTAAGAAAACATCGCAGATCATCGAATGGCTGCCTTATAGTTCAAGGTTTCGGTATGTGTTCTCGAGAGACTTAACTGAAAAGCCATGGTGGCTCTAAATATATGTTCATCTGTTACTGGGAGGAATGAACCTGTGTATACTTGACAATTGTATTTCTGTTCTCGTTTGGTTGTTACTGAGGGTAGTATATGCATCTGACTAATGGTAGTGAAATTAACAATATTTTGGACCGTTTTATTTATTTATTTATTTATTTTGTAATGTTCTAAGAAATAAAAAAAATGCTAGTGGCTAAATGACATTAATCCATTTCAACTCGTATTAAACATTATTTACCTTAATATTATCATACTATGTGGTTACAAATTCAATTTTCGAGCCAACACGACCCTTGAAAATGTATAAAGTTGTTAGGGATCGCAAAAGAACCCGAGCCGGTAGGAAGTATAAAACCTAAAATGTTCAATAGGGATTGCAAAAGAACCCGAGCCGGTAGGAAGTATAAAACCTAAAATGTTAAGAACGGGCATTTTGGTATGTGATTAGTTTTATCTTCTGCGGGTTTGGGATGGGACAGGTGATGCGGATGACGACCCAAGAGCTGGACCCGTTTACGATTGTGATCCAATAGGATTCAGATTGAAGATTATACGGAGATTTAAATCATATTTATTTTTTAATTATCCTTTTTGTTTATTTAATGTATATTTTTTTTTAAGTTTATCATTATCTTTAAGTTGTTAAGACATAGTATAAATACTAGAGTTTGGTGAATGTCTACTATTTGTTTTCTAATTGAATTTGAATTTATAAGGACTTCATTCTAAAACATGTTGGTTCCTTTTGAGTCTTTGATGAGCTAATCATTTTTAGTCATTTGATTGGTAACATGAGTGCATAGGATAGAGGTGAGCATGATTTTGATAATTCCTTAAAAACTTGATAACTCAGCGTAAGAAAACTTGATCATCAGATTGTTTGCATTATATGGAGTGGTATTCCATCCTATTTTTGCATATGTCCGGCAGCTACTTTTTGCGGTATTGATATAAGGTATTTTAGTGTAATTTGATTAATTAGCTGACTAATGTGATTATATTCATTAAACAAGTCAGAAGATGACGGGAGTGCATGTTTGTGTTTAGTTTATTATGATCCTCAGTATTAGAATCTCTTAGTTTTTTGAGGACGAAGCCCCTAAGCAACGAGAGTTTTAAGGAGGCAACGCCCTTGACAGGGGTCAAGAGGTAATGCCCCTGGTAGTAGAGTCCAAGGAGCGGTAGCATTAACGGGGTAGAGCCCCTAGCTAAGATCGAGCTGTCTTGGGTAAAATAATACATATTATATAATGCCTTTGATGGTTTTGGCTCCATCTCATGCAAAATCAATTTGCTAGACTAAATGGTCAAAACACTTGTTTTCTAATAAAAGTTTTTTATGCTTTAGTATAATTTTTTATATAACACTCGAGTTCGTCCCCTTAATAAAAATTAATTTCGCTCCCACCCGCAAGGTCTGCCACCGCACCGCAGCCAGCGATCTCCGGCACCACCACCACCACCACCTTCGGAATTAGTCGGAACAACATAGCATCATCCTTTATTGATATCTGTAAACTTTTACTGAAGATTGACCTCACAAACTCGTTACTTCGTTGTTGTTAGATATACAACAGACATAGTATATAGATTTCCCCACAGAATCTGTTATTAATCTATGAAGCTTCTTCTTCTTCTAACAAAGATTTGGAGGCAATGAACCTCCAAATTGATCACCGGAAGCATCAAACTTATCCAAATCGGAACTTTTACCCAAATTTTCCAGTATCGAATTCAAGCAGATAACGAAAACGATTGAATTTGTGGGTGAAAGCTAACAATGGCTTTGTTACTCCGTTTCTCTCGATCTTCTCATAATCTCCATCGTCACCTCTCACTCGCACTATCCCAATCCAATTCACCTAATCTTCTTACAGACACGCCGCCACAAAAACCCACTTCAGATCAGTATCATTATCACCACTATTGCAATTCCATCAGACAAACTCACGAATTGTTGATCCCGAAAGTCCATAATTTGAAGTTTTGTTGCTTCAATTTGGTAAGATTAGGTCAAAGTTCTGGCATTTCTACGTCTTCACATAGTTTCAGGGATGTAGACAAGGAAAAACGTGATGATGATGATGAGTTGAAAATTAAGCCTCCTGTTTCTTGGATTGATTTGTATTTGCCTGAAAGAGTACGGGCCTATGCGAATCTTGCTCGGTTGGATAAACCTATTGGGACTTGGTTGCTTGCTTGGCCATGCATGTGGTAAGATTTGTGCACACTTTCTGTTTGATTGCTTGTAAGTTGTAGATGACATTGTTTATGAAGACTTTTTGTAAGGTGTTGAACATAGATTATTACTTATGTCAATGGGAATGTTATGAGAGTAAGTAAATTGGAATAGCATTTTCCCCTAATTCATTTGTTAATGTAGGTCAATCACATTAGCAGCACCCCCTGGACACCTTCCTGATTTGAAGATGATGGCACTATTTGGTTGTGGAGCCTTTCTGTTAAGGGGTGCGGGGTGTACGGTCAATGATTTGCTTGATCGAGATATTGATACAAAGGTTAATAAACTTCTAGTGTCTCTTTGTGGTTGAAACAAGTTATGTTGTCTAAGCTTATCACTACATTTAAGTGGTATATATGTATGTTGAATTCAAAGTGGTAAAAGTGACAAGTTGGGTGATGGGTGAAACAAGTACAGGTTGAACTGGGGCAATTTTTAGTATGTTTTATTATGGGCAAGGTCGGGAAGGTTGACCTGTTAATGTTTTGGAACTAATTTACACATAATTAATAGTGAATTTGTTGGGTATGTTTGTTTGTTTGTTTGTAATAGTGAATTTGTTGATTATTATTACAAAAGCAATATTACTATGATAATAATCTAATGTGCGCTTTAAAGTTTGACTTTGGACGAGTTCAACTAGTTTCACATGTTCCCTTTTAGCTATAAAACACACTCTAAATTGACCCATTCATGAGTAAATGGGTCAACATTGTCACCTCTAGTTGAATATATTTGCAGAATTTTAGGGTGTGGTAATCTTAATACTCCACCCCAATAATTAATGTTTCCGGTTTGAGTTGTCCTGAATAATGCAACGTCTCCAATTTTAGGAAATTTTCAGTCCAAGCTCACCTTGTTGCTCGTTGGAAGCTATAACAGGATATTGGTGGCATTAATGTTGGTCCACAGGTTAATTAGTTGCAGACTTGAGTTAAACTGTGAGTCAAGTTCAAAGTAACATTAAACTGAGGGAGCATATATTAAGAAGATAAAGAGGAAACCATCTTTGATGAAAATATATATAATACACTTTTCTTGAACTACTAAACTTTGGCTCACCCCTTTTTATGGATGGCTATGTTTAATTGAGAACAAAATGTTTTTTCAGAGAACCTGAATCATAAGGGTGGTGGAATATGGACACTTTTGGTATCATTTCTTTTGAAATATCTCATACAGGTTACATTCTTCATATAATAACATTATGACAATCTTTTAGGCTTTAGAAATTTTTGACAACTCTTTGCAAGATTATCTTGAAAATACCTTTTTTCTTATGTAATTACTACAACGAGTTGATATTGCTGTTTTGGCTATTTTGAACATTTATCTGTTGGATTTTGTCACTACTACTATCAAGAGTCGGTCAGATCTGTATCTACACATAATTTGGTGGAATTAATTGCATTCATGTCACTTGTAGATATTCTGCTGCAGACTATATGATATTAATGTTTCTTGAGAGATAATATGCTTTACGGTTTCAACTTTCAAGTTTAGAACATGGGTATAAAACGATACACTATTGATAGAAATGACATTTTTGGTCCCATAAGATTATTTGTTTAGGGTTTAGACGATACCCTATTGATGGAAATGACATTTTTGGTCCCATAAGATTATTTGTTAATCTTTTGGCATTTCCTGTGTAATAATGATCAACTTCTTTACAACTCAGGTGGAACGAACAAAGTCAAGACCAATTGCTAGTGGTGCCTTGACACCATTTCAGGGGATTTCTTTTCTTGGTATTCAATTGCTTTTGGGTCTTGGTATTCTTCTCCAGCTAAATAACTATAGGTGTGTTTGGCTATTTTTGACTTCACTATAGCTCTAGTTTTTCTATTTGCATATTAACCTCAAAGATTGTTATTCTTAATTGAAAGTTTTGTTCTTCTATAACAATAGCTTATGTCATATGTGG
The DNA here is from genome assembly GCA_024085815.1 of Flaveria linearis. NCBI lineage: Eukaryota > Viridiplantae > Streptophyta > Magnoliopsida > Asterales > Asteraceae > Flaveria > Flaveria linearis. The sequence continues at coordinate 33,119,326 of CM044011.1, forward strand.
CAATTTTGATAAAGTTATATAAAATGGGTCAGTTTGGGTTGTATTTGTTTATATAAATTTTATATAAATAATGTATTTTTCATTTAATAAAATAGTTTTCCGATCATAGTTAATACATTAATTATATATAATTTTAAATGGACAAAAATGGATTGGCGAGTAGGCCTAAACTGAACTGATCCATTGACCCGCATACAAAAATTACTTGTTTTGACCATTTCCCATCCCACTTGACCCATCTGTTTTGCCACCTCTAAAATGTGCGTTTGAGTGTGCACCTGCAACCTGTAGCATAACATTTTACAACTCTACTAAATGATATCTATTTCTTATGATGGCTATAAATAATTTCTTACAGCATCGTATTAGGGGCTTCATCATTGCTACTTGTCTTTACATATCCCCTTATGAAAAGGATTACATTTTGGGTAAAGCATCTACTTTTGTTTCAGAGTATTTCTATTTTATTTTTTTGCTTCTATCTTTTGATTCATTGGAATATTGGAAGTTGCAGCCTCAAGCCTTTCTTGGTTTAACTTTTAATTGGGGAGCCTTATTGGGATGGTCTGCCATAAGAGGAAGCCTTGATCCTGCTGTCGTGTTTCCACTTTATCTTTCTGGAGTATTTTGGACGCTTGTCTATGATACTATATATGCCCATCAGGTATAAGCATCAATTTAAAAGTAGAAAATGGAAACTTATATAACTGACTTAGAAATCGACCCTGTTTACCTATGATTGGGCCAATTTGGGATGTTTAGTTATAATGAGTCGAATAAAATGAGTAGCCTAAAGAGGAACCATTGTCTATTCTTAGTGCATACAATCTCCTTAATCAAATTATACAAGAATTTTGATTTTTGTTCTTTCTGTAAATAATTAATATATTGATTGTTAATTAAAAAAATTAAGTGTGGAGAAATAGTGATTGTGGTCAACCCGAATTGGCCCATTTCATTCCGTAATAAAAAACTAATCATTTCAATTCATTATCTAACCTGCCCATCTTGCCACCTCTCTCATCGATATAACATCATTGTTGTCCAATCTTCTCTGTTATTTTGTTCCAATATAGTCGTCAACTTTGTGGAGTGGATATTTATAACTTATCCAGTCCCTCATTCTGCCATTACTACACTCATCAACCTTGATTATAAGTTCCTAAAACTGATATTCAACTTGCTAAAAACTGCAGTAATCATACATTCCTAATATTGTGTTCTTTTTTCTTTCGGGCATTTATTTTGAGTCAGAGGGAGTAAAATTTATGTTATTAAGATATGATATTTGTTTTGTTACTGTTGCTGTAACAACCTAGAAATTTAAAACGCTTTTTGGTGTCTATATTATCATATTATGTCAACATTCTTACAGTATCAAAATACTCGCCTACACCTACCCTCCCCAGACCCTGCTCTTGAGTGGGATATACTGGGTTTGTTTGTTTGTTTATTCTTACAGTATCAAAATGACGTCATAATATTTGTTTGATAACAAAGTCATGCATGTTTTGCATAAACATGGCAAAATGTGTCGGGGCAGGGGAGAGCTAGCCCAATTGGCAAGCGGGTTGTCCTGCTGATTCTCTTCTGACTGATTTTTCTTATAAATTATTAGTGTATTGATATGATTACAAAACTATAATATTAAATAAAAGTATAAGTTTTTAATTCAACCAGTTTAGGAGGTTGTTAGCATTCTAATTCTTTGAGGCAACTTTCATCTAGTTTGACCCGATTGACTAGTTTTCTTTGTAGCTAATATTTCTATTTCACATGACTGACCTGTTATTTAGTCTTCAAAAATAATATGAAACTGTGAAAAAATATAGACATTACTAATGACCCCTTTGGATATTGTCAAGTTTAGTTGTGCCGAGAATCGGAGATTTGAGTTTTAGTACACATTCAATGTTAGTCAGTTGACCTTTATGTATGTTGATTACATGCATTCAGGATAAAGAAGATGATAAGATAGTTGGAGTTAAGTCTACAGCCTTAAGATTTGGAGATTCCACAAAAAAGTGGGTCAGCGGATTTGGAATTGCTTGCATTAGTAGTCTTGCACTCAGCGGCTTCAACGCTAATCTTGGTAATACTTTACTTCCCGTCTAAACTTTTTGGACAAAAGATGTTTCGGGTCAACAAACAGTAAACTTTTTGAACAAAAGATGTTTCGGGTCAACAAACAGACCCAGCTCGTACAAAACCTGTTATACCCCAGCCTGACTATTTTTTGAACGCTTTCTGTTCATCAAGTTGCAAAGTTATACCTGAGACTTGGTTTAAGTAATTCATTTTTTGAATAATAGTAGGGGTGGAAATAAACAAGCCTAACCTCGAGCTTTATTATTTGTTAATTGTTTAATTATTTTTATTCATATTTATAATTATATGTATATATAATATATACTTTAGTTATTTTTACCATAATTATATATAATAATATTCATTATGTAATTCTAGTGACACCGCTCGTTTGCACCCCATAAATACAAATCATTAGTTTTATTGTAACTGTGATAATAACCATAGGTTATTTAAACCTTTGATATCTGTAATATTGGAAATGTTGCACTTTTAGAGGAATATCCCAAAAAACAAGTGTTAGAATGCTATATAATACTGTACTTATATAAATGCGGTCTTGCTTCCAACCGAGCAGGATTGCCATATTATGTGTTTTTGGCAGCAGCATCCGGTCAATTAGCATGGCAAATTTGGACAGTAGACATATCCTCTGCAGCTGATTGCAGTAGAAAGTAAGTGAAATCCCAAGATGTCTTCATTTACTCTGCCAAAAGTTGAATCAACTATAATTAATACCTTTTGGATAAAAACAGATTTGATACAAACCATTAACTTATAAAAATTTGTGCATGATGATATAGTTTGAGCTTTTATTACCCCTGATAAAATTGGCTTCACCTTGTTCTTTTGATGATTGGATTGAAGTAAAGAATTCTTAAAATGTATGTATAAATGATACTTATCTGTCTCATCTGATATGGCTGTTTCTTTCTGTTTTGTTGTAGATTTGTGTCCAACAAGTGGTTTGGAGCCCTTGTGTTTGGTGGCATTCTAATGGGCAAATTATCATCATAATGGTTATAGACCAGACCGGTGCCTCGGTGCTGCTGTTGAACACACTAAATTTTTGAAAATGTTTGTTGTTTATTGTAGAACAACTTATAACAGGCTTATTGATGTATCAATTAAATTTTGTAGTGTACAAATTACTTCTATTGATAAAATTTGCAGTACTTTTGTTTTAGCAGTTCATTCAATCAAGTTTTTTTGCGGTGATTAATGCTTGTTACAGAACTAATTTAAGTAGTTAACTAGAGAATTATGAGAACCACATAAACACGTGTAGCTAATGTTTTAACCTTGATATGTAAGCTAGTAACTACATAACTGCTTTCTTTCTCTCTTTCATAGAGGGTTTACTATAACGTAGTTTTCTATTTAAAGTTAGTTAAACCTAATATTTTCTTTTTCACACAAAGATATACTTGACATTAAATCACTGATGAGGCGTGCAAAATTGGCGACGTGGATGGCACAGATGATGTGTTGATTAAACGTGTTTTTCTTGTTTTAGCAGTTTAGTCCGCGAACATTAATTCATAAAGTGGCAGCCACGTCCTGTAAGGGCCATGGTATGGATATGTTAAGAAAAGAGAACCCATACAAAAACCTCTCTTGCAATCAACATTCGACCTGAAAATGAGTAAAGGTTCCTTAGGAAAATGAAGATGTAAAGTCAAAGAGGTAATGTTGAGAACGTGATGGAATGGTTTTCCTAGAAACGTTCATAATGTCTATAATACTCGATGTTCTTGTCATGTTGTGCTTTTACTTTAGGAGGGAGGGAGGGATTTCCCGTCTCTCCTTCATCTAAGCGTCATATCATTCTCATTCAACACTCAACTCCCGTTCAAATATGGAAATGGTTATAATTTGAGGGATTCCACTAATTTTTCATTCGATATTTAAATTATATTTAAACAAAAACAAAAGTATTCAAATTCAATAAATAAACGTAATTAAAGTAAATAAATAAATAAGTACATTTCATTAAAACTTTACTAATTATTATTAGTTATTAGATAATATGAAAAAGGAAGGTGAGGAATAGTGAGGTTTTCCTTTTCCAATTTTGGCCACAAGGGGTTCTTTTATTTGTTGTTTAGCCACATATGTTTGTGAGTTGTGCATTTTGGCCCTCATCTGAGTTTAAAAGGGGAGAAATCTCTTTTCTCACTAGATCTTCTGTAGAGAGGGGTGCTCTCTGTTTTCCCACACCACCATCGCTTCAACCTACAGCGCCACCGTCTTCCGCCTGCACCATCATTCTCTACCGGCGGTGTTGGGTTTCCAACCCCCTAGAAAAGTCGGTAACGACGGAGGAAACCGCATACGTCGGTGGTGTCGGCGCCTTCGGTGGAGGTTTTCTATTTTTAAGGGTTGCGCTGGTGGTGTGGTGGCTGATATAGCTTGAAACGACAACAGCTCATGACATCTCTTCGCATCTGTTCTTCCTTAATAAAACCCCAATGCGTCCTTGCGCAGATCTGCAATTTTAGCAAAGAGTTTGTGGTTTTTCGGGTCGTAGCTATGTGGTTTTGCTTGGTTGTCGGTGGTCGGCGGCGATGCTCTCGGTGGTGATGCCGGCGCGTTCGCTTGCATGTCGTCGATGCTTTCGGTGATGATGTCGATTTGATCACTTACATGTAGGCCTTGCATCTTTGCCTGAGGTAGGTCCGATCTCATATTCGACATGTTTTTTCATGGTTGTGGTGGGTCTGTTGGCCTTTCGCATCCCTATTGTGGTTGTTGACTGTCTTTGTACCTTTGAGATGATCTCCTATTTTGGATAGTTGATGTGTCGGCATTGATGATGATAAGCGTATGCTTATCTGAGCCTGTTGTTCGTTGATGTCGATGATGATGGACATGTCTTCATCTGAGACTATTGCCTCTGGTTTATCTGTGATTTTATATGAAAACCGGTGTCGGTTGCCTTGGCTTGGCATCCATTTTCGTTATCCAGCCGCAACCGGGTATCGGTTCAATTGTTGCTATGCATGTACTGGAAAGTACTGTCGGTTGGTTATTTATTATGTTGTGAAGTTGTTATTCATTTATGTCGATGATGATGAACGAGTCTTCGTCCGAGACCATTGCTTTCGGTTCAGTTGTGAGTTTATATGAAAACCGGTTTGGTTGCCTTGGCTTGGCATCCATCTTCAGTGTGCAACCGCAACCGGGTATCGGTTTAATGATTACCTTGGCTCCGAAATAAAACTGTTAAATTGTGACTATGATGATGTAAACGTAAATCTGAACCTCGGTTTACCCCGTTTTTAAGATGCGCTACGCGCGCCTGGATTAAAACACTAGTTACAATGAAAATAGTCAATTGGTGCATAAGTCGTCATAATATGTTCTACAAGATGCCCTAGTAAAAGAAAGCAAGTATCTTGACAATGTAACTCCTCATACATGTCTACATTAACTTTCAATTCTTCATCTCTGTTAAGAAGTCCGTTTTCCATAAAAGGACACAACGCTCAGCCTTCATCTGCTAAAATCATGTTGTGTAGTATAACACATGCATAAATCATTTTCTAATCCTTCTAGGGTGCATTGTTCGAGCTAGAGGCAAAAGTGACTGGCCATCAGGCAATCAATGAAGCGATCAAGTTCATCGATCATAGCTATATATCAATTTAGCACTTTAGGTTTCTTGTATTGTGGCTATAAATAAAAGCTTTTACAACCTTTCGCATATCTCTTTTGCTCCAAACTTTTACAAATATTCACATAACTTATCTCTCTTTAGTTCCTTCATGTTTAAACATCAAATTGAAGTGAGTGGATCAATATTAAAGAAAAGACTGAATAGAATATGTCGTGCTTTAACTTCCGATAATCATCTTATTCTTGAAGTGAGGTGATCAAGATTAAAGATAACATCAAAAAGAAGATGCTGTGCTCTAACTTCCTATTATCATCCTATTGTTGAATTGTATTTTGGTTGGTGGTTGGTCAAAATTATAGCTTGAGTTGTGCAAGGGCCATCACTGCTAGAATTAGTGATGTCTGATAGAGATGATAACTATCTTTTGAGATTAGTGAGACAAAGAAAGTGATCACTTCATTTATAAAGTGAGACCTTGGTACTAGTTTCAATTCCTTTGTAAAATGAGAAATTGATGTAGCTATGATCTTTTCTATTTAAGAAAAACAAACAGTGAAGAAAACTCTCTACTGTAAATAACATTATGTTCCTAATAAGTTTTGAAAACTTGTTCCAAAATGATATTTGACAGTTATTCAGATTTATGGTAAAGTTATTTAACGTCCTAATGTAAATTACATTATGTTTTTTGTCACACCCTCAAAATCCACTGATAGGGTTTTATCATCAGGCGTATGACACACTAGGATCTCAGATAGCACTAGTTACATATGAATCGATAATTATAAAACATCTCATTAAGAAATCAGACTTGAAATCAACCATAAATGTTTCAAACTTGCAGAAGCGATTCGAAAACAGTAAGTCAAAATAAATAGTGTCATTATGTATTTAAACCATAAAAGTTAATAATTTTTAACAAAATAAAACATTTGAGATGCAATATGTGCCATGAATGCATCCCTAGCTGAGTCCTTAACTTTGTGCATTCCTTTGACATGAGAAAACATGCTAAAATATGTTAACTTTTGGTGAGTCCACAGGTTTAATCAACAAGTAATGTGTCAGAAAGCATTTCATATGGTTTAGTATATAAAGCATATCGATAGGTAGCTCGTCCAGTAGTACTACTCAGAATTACCTCGCTAATCCCATCACTAACGGTTTAATACTGTAAGGAGATTCAAATGTGTCTACACTAACATAACATGCGATATCAATAATACTGACAACCATAACAAAAATAGTGTTTGCATGTCTTCTCTCCCAAAAAAGAAAGAATGTAAAACGAGACCGTGAAAACTCATCTTAGCGTGCACGCTAGACAATGAAACCGATTACCACAACACTAACCTCAACCTAGTACAAAAATAGGTTTATAAGTTTGTGCACAAAACATCCTTACAATATCCAAGTCATATCACACAATGTTCAACAAAATCAACGCATAAAATCAAGCCTTGACAACACTTCAGTCAAGAATTCATTATAAATCATGTATACATTATTTTGAGTTGAATTTACTTGGAGCTGTTCCAAGACTCATGGGGTTACTTCCCAAATCATTTATTTTAACCATAACCTCATCAAAATAAAAACCATGTATCAAAACACTTGACCCTTTGTTTGATGTCAAAAAGAACAGTTTTGACATACCTTTATTAAAACCGCAATAACTTGAGTTTTACATGCCAATTTAAGTGTGCTTGGACTTTCTGGAAACTAGATTAAAAAATACACAATTTGGACACAAGAAACGCAGTGATTAAGTTTATTATCATCAAGTTACAACGTGCACAAGTTGACTAACATAATCTGCCAGAATCAGAAAATATCAAGTTCTAGACTTAACGTGCATCGTAACAATGTTCAATGACTTTACAAGACCATATTATCAACTAACAAAAGTTCCCTGGAGCACTATTCTGCTTGGAAAAATAAAAATCAGGCCTACAGGCCTTAAAATCAAAATCCCAATAGTGACAACCTTCGCCTAGGTGTCTAGAAGCTCCTGTAAAAATTTGGCATTGATTCAACGGTTAGATCTCCTGGGATTGTCGGATCTCTGCTACAATGTTCTTGAAAACGGGAATTGAGGTTGGGTGAGTGATTTTTGGGTGAATGGGGGTTAGGGTTGGCTAGTTTTATTAGATAGTGTAATTAGGAAGTTGGGTGGGCTTTTAGAGGGTTTTAGGTCGGGCTTTTGCTATTTTACAGATGTTTTGTGCTACAAATCCAACTAACAAAGCGAAACTCTCTAAGTTATAAAAAACCACTCATGCATTTTATATATCAAATTTATATATATATCTATCTAGTGCATAACTATATAATTATCAAGTATCGTGTAATCACGTAACACATAGCTTCACCGAAATAGGTAGCATATAAATCCAAAAAATTTATGTTTATTTATTTGCGTAAAATATTTATTATTAATTTTGGTCACCAACGTTCGGCTACAGACTCATGTGTGTGAAATCACGTGACTTGCATCCATAATTTAACCTGATAACGAGATGTTACTAGCGAAGTTAAAGTAATAACACATAATCTCATTGTTGAAAGAATTTTCGTCTCGAAAATTTGAGTAAAGATGATACAGGTCTTAATAGTAAAGAAGTCACCATACTTGGCGAGGTATGTCCCACATCCCGAATGGCACATGAGTGGCTCTGATACCATTCTGGATGTAGGACATACCTCACCAAGGAGGGTGACTTCTCGGGCTCATCGAGGACGATGAGTCCAAGGGGGGGGTGATTGTGACACCCTACATTTATCCCACAATGACTGTGGACAGGAGAGATTTCTGGTTCATAAGAAATGTCTGGTCTCTAATATCACCAACGCGTTTTAGGCGTATTGGCTGTGGATGAGAGGAGAACTCTACAGTTAAGCGTGCTTAGGTGGCAGCAATCCAGGAATGAGTGACCTCCCTGAGAAGTTTTCACCCAGGCAACCAAAAGCAAATCCGTGAGCTTTTCGTATGCAAAGCGGACAATATTGGTGGTATGAGGGGCCAGTTGTTACAAAACGGTATCAGGGCCACTCCTGTGCCATTTGGGATGTGAGACATACCTCACCAAGGATGGTGACTTCTCCGGCTCATCGAGGACGATGAGTCCAAAGGGGGGGGTGATTGTGACACCCTACATTTATCCCGCAATGACCGTGGACAGGAGAGATTTCTGGTTCATAAGAAATGTCTGGTCTCTAATATCACCAACGCGTTTTGGGCGTATTGGCTGTGGATGAGAGGAGAACGCTACAGTTAAGCGTGCTTAGGTGGCAGCAATCCAGGAATGAGTGACCTCCCTGAGAAGTTTTCACCCGGGCAATCAAATCAAATCCGTGAACTCCTCGTGGGGAAAGCGGACAATATTGGTGGTATGAGGGGCCGGGTGTTACATTTTTAATAAGTTTCTAACAAATTTTCATTTTGAAATCCTCCTGCTTAACAGGAGGATTCAATTTGTTAAATTATATTGTAAATAATATCTAAAATATTCTAAATATATAATTTGTTGATATAATTTATTGTTTGAGGTTTTTATTTCTTTTCAACCAAATTTAGATAACTATCCTTACATTGTTGTTATTTAATATATATTTTCTAGGTGTAAAATACATAAATTTGTATTTTACGATTTTTTAATATTTTTTACTTAAAAATGTTTTTTTCTTAAAATATTGTTTAAGTTTTTAATTTATCATACAAATAAAATTTTCAATTATTGGTATAATAATTAAAAATAAATATTGGTTCGAGATTTGAAGTGATAATTAGGACAAAAATTAGAAAATTAGGGTACGATTTATTCTATGTTCATAATAAAATTACAGGGGACTTAGAACAATATTGAGAATATTACGTAGAAATTTTGAATTTTTAGGAATAAGTTAAGTATTTTTATTAATTAAAATTTAAAATAGTAACTATTTAAAAAAACAAAAAAATTATTTATGAACTAGAAAATTTACATTAAAACAACCTAATATTATTATGTTAAAAATAAAGTTTCAAATTTATTAAGATATTTAGCCGTTATTTGAAATTTTATAGTATTTAGAAATAACTTAATACTGCATTTTAATTATTGATTATAATTATGAAAAATATAATAATTAAGAAGAATATGAAATCATCCAAGTAATTTAGGTTAAATGCAAATTATTTAAATACAATATTAAGTAACTATTTATTTAAATAAGAAACAATTAAGTTTAATAAAATAACTAATTTAAAATTTATTTAACTTAAATAAATAATATAAATAAAGATTAAAGTATTAATTAAAATTTAATTAAACTACAAATAATAATCTGTTATCTAAATGATAGGCATGTGTGAGATTAAGTAATTGTGTGAGCTTTTGAACTTAATGTGAGTATCGTAACCTTTAATTTTTTTAACTTTTATTTTGGGGGGGGGGGGGGGGGGGGGGGAAGACATATGTTGTGTTGTTACTGTTTGATGCATTATTGAATAAGGATTGAGTATTAGATTTGTTGTCAATTATATATGCCCTTGTTATGAGAATTCACAACTATTAGTTCTATTTAAAACCATTAGATAGTATAGGTAGTGATACTTAGGGGTTTATTCTACATCAATTGGAGGCCAACTAAGATTATTGATATGAGATCATGTGTTATATCATATGTTTTGAGTGTTTATGTTATATCATAGAGCATAAACTTATGGGGCTTTTGGGTTATGAGATCAGGTTTTGTTGTGGACTTATTTAATTATTGCATCTTGTGTGTAACTCTTTGGTATTTACCTTAGTTATGTAAATCGTATGTGTAATGTGCTCACCAATTCTATATTGTCATGTTTGAGTATGCTTTTTCAAGTATTCAGGATGTAGTACTATAGCTTTGTTTATTCATATAGGATGTGTGATACCTGGTTTGGTTATGAGTTCTAGATCTACGTTTATGTGTTGATGGATGCTGAAGACCTCAACATCTCAGATTCCATCTATGTGCACTAAGTTTTAGTGAGAACCTACATGGTCAAATTCTTTTTTAAAAAAAGATGTAGTAGTTTTAAACATTATGATGTGTAAAGACCTGATAGGGCAAATTTTGCATGTAACCGAATATATATAATAGTGGATAATATTAAGCAGTTATCTAAACAATTAAATGATATATGTTTCAACTCATAATAGGTTTGTTTAAGCCATAGTTACATTTCAAACTCCAATGCTTCCGTCTAGATGTGAGAATCACTATGACTGATAAGTCATTTGTTTCTTCAAGTAGAAATGAAACAGGGGCTTCAGTTGCTTCTCTATCAATACTTGAAAAGCCTCCTATTGTTCTTACACCAAAAAAAAATTAACATTATTTTAGGTTAATCTTTTCAATTGTGAGGCTATCACGCAGACATTCTAAATAAACCTATGAAATAACGCGTGAAAACCTATACTTAGTTATTTGGAAAGGTTATTTTGAGAAGAACATTTCATAACCACTTCAATCTTAGTATGATCAACATGAATACCAATCAAGTTTATCATATGGCCTAGATATTATACTTCATAGAGCAAAAAAAACACTTAAGAGAATTTAACATAAAAATTCTCCATTCGTAGTAGTTAAAGACTTTATAGAGATGATAAGCATGATCATTCTCACTTAGGGAATATACCAAAATGTTATCAATAGAAACAATAACTGATACATCCAACATTAGCTTACAGATTCGATATATAGATCCATAAGGGTGCCACGGGTGCACTAGTTAAGCTACAAGGAATGATCATGAATTCAAAGGATCGTATTTGTACAAACTATGAACTATAGAATATCATATTTTCCCACTTTAATCGAGAATACCCAGATCTCAAGTTACTATAGGAAAACCACTTGGCGCCTTATAACTAGCCAAACAATTTATTAATCGTATGTAATGAATACTTATGTTTGATAGTGACCTTGTTGACTTCATGGTAGACAATACACATCTTCATGCTATCACTTTTTCTTTTTGACGAACATAGTAGCGGCACTCTTCGGGTAGACACTAATCAAACAAAACCCTTATAAAATGTGTTGTAAATGAGTCATAAGCTACTACATTTAATTTTATGTTAAACAATTGGGTGTCTTTTTGTAATTAGTTTGGGGACAAGGTCAACGGATAATTCAACTTCACTCACAAGTGATATAGCCAGAAGATAATCATGGTAAACATCAGAAATCATGTTTACTTTAAGTTTGCTTTCATTTTATTAAAGCCCATAATGTAGGCAAGAAATTCGCTACATTCTCAAGCCAAATACTTTCCCTCTTAGTTTCAATTTAAATTAAATGAAAATATTATCATTCTCTCATATTGGATTTGTATTATTTTTTTCATTTGATGCGAAAAGTTAAAAGACCTCTTGGTTACAAAGTATACTGGCTTGGTGGTGAGATACCCAATCCAAGCCAACCATCACATCAAACTGTCTAATAATTATAGGAATGAGATCGATTACGACATCCATCATCAAAACAGGTGTGTTGACTTTGACTTTGACTATGGATTTTTAACTTTGATTTAAATGTGGACATTGACTTGGAAATTGAATTAATTGATTTGAACCATGTTTAGTACTTTAGACATGTGTAGGCACATGATCTACATACAACGTATGATTTGAGCCTAAAATGATCTGGTGGGCCTTGGACATGATGGCAGTAGATGCTCACCAGATTAGACTTAACACGACGGTCTCGTGCTTAGAATAAAACTAAGGACTTAGAAAATTCAAAATTGTAAATTTACATTAAAATGCAATAAAAATCGATCACGATAGACTTTACCTAAAGTGTTCTGAATTGAACTAAATTGGTCAAAATGGAATTTAAATAATTAATATATCTATAATAGCTTGTTAGAATCATAAAAGTGTAAGGAATTCAAAAACATGAATTTCGAGACACAAACGGGATGAGAACGGGTCTAACTGGACAAGACGAACCTAGGGCCTAGGAGGCCCGCCCCTTGCCCTATTTGACCGAGAGCACAAAAAAGAGGGAGCCCTTTTTGTTTCTTTTATTCTTCACTTCTCATTTCTCTCAACTCTCTTGAAATGTGAAACCATAGCCACCACAATCCACTCTCATCTCGTTTTCATCTTAATTGATAACCATCATCATCATTTAGGTTGATTCTAGCTTTGTTTAACTATACAAAACTTGTTTTGTTCAATATCTAGTCTACTACGCGTTATGATAAGTAAAACACTTGATTTTGACGTTTTTTTCATGTTCCTAATGATATCCATCATCATTCATTAAAATCATCATCTAATATTAATCTACTCTTAATATTATGCTTTGGATCATGAAGGATTGCGTGTTTTAGTACTTAGATCATCATATGGCGATATAAAACCTAGTTTTACACTGGTATTATAACAATTGCCCATTTTGAAAAATAAACCGAACCCGTTGGGTCGATTATGAGAATCAAACACATTATATATACTATTTTATTCCTTTTGGTGATTTAAAGGCAATAAATATGTTATTTAACTAGTTTTGTGAATTTTATTATTTAACTTTCATTTATTACACCATTTAATCAACTTATGATAATTTCATAATTTATAGAATAAAGTTTTATAAATTTATGAAGTTTATTTATCATTTATGAGTTTTAATTATAAAATTAAAATAAATAATTAAATTTCAAATTTCTTTATGAAATTAAAATGGTTATAAAGATTTTATAAAATAAAGTAAACAATTTATTTAAACTATTAAATTAGGGTTTTTAAGTTTGGGTCATTAATGTAACTTTTAAAACTTAAATTACAAAAGGTTTTAAAGTTTGGTATAAAATAATAAGTTCTTAAAACTACGGTGACCAAATGCGTAAAATCACTTTAATTCACCCAAACCCCCATCGACCCTTCCCTGTTTTCTCCGGCCGATATTCGGCGGTCCTCCGGCGACCCATTCACACCCAAAACACTCGATTAAAATGCAATTAAACCACCATTCCCTGTCGTGAATCAGTTTCGAACCAAGGACCCAAACCAATTTGAATCCACTGGTCGACATTCATTGTGAAACTCAAAACCAAACTTTTAATCAATGGGTGAAATGTTTCAATTCAATTCTTGGTTGGTAATTCAAATCATTTGACTTGAAACATCCATGTAATCATCATAAATTCAAATCCACGCATTATTGAGATTAAAACAGTGTAATTATATTCGATTCAAACCAAAACACTCGAAATCAAAGCCTTAATGCAATTACTACAATGTGCTGTGAGCAATCGATTCATATTCAACCGTCCTGATGATTCCACAATCGGTCGGCGTGTGATAGGTATTCATTAGAACGGTGTGATTATATTCGATTCAAACCAAAACTCTCGAAATCAAATCCTTAATGCAATTACTACAATGTGCTATGAGCAATCGATTCATATCCATCCGCTTCGATGATTCCTCAATCGGTCGGCGTGTGACATGTATTCATTAGATTGCAATCAATAGATCACTAGTCCTTGTGAAAAATTTAAGAAACATTTTTTTCATAAAAGTATCAGATGAATGATAATTGGATTTTTATACTTGGATTAACATGAAAGTGAATTGGATTTATGTGCTAATCGAGTAGAACGCAAATCGTATATCAAAATATAATGAAATGAATTGGAATTGAAATCTATGATAACTTATGAGTCTAATAAAATTGATAGGTCAATTTTTTTGTGAAATAAACGTTGTCTTAGTCTCGGCTCAATAATGGTTAAAATTGTGGTTTTGGGATGCAAAGGACAAGGATGGGATTTTAGAGAGTTTGCTATCAGAAAAATAGGATGTTTTATATCGGTAATAACTAGGTTATACGGAGTCCATATGGGTCAACCTTTATATCTAAAACAAATTTTAGATATTCCTCTAATTAACTCAAGTGATCTTACATTAATCTGATATCGTTTGGTCCTCCAAACACAATAAACAAAATCAAATGTCAAAGCTATTAATTTTGGGGAGAATGTTGGTCTATGTTTGGAAGGTCATCTCTCCCTTATATTTGTTACAATAAACAAAATCAAATGTCAAAGCTATTAATTTGAGGAGAATGTTGGTCTATGTTTGGAAGGTCATCTTCCCTTATATTTGTTTAATTTAGGTGATCCTTTTTTCTAAAAGTTATTTAAGATCTTAGATTTCAAATGTTGTCTAATACGCTATGTTTTGTTATCGATTTAACCTCCAAGCAGCCTATGCAAGATTAGTACGCAATCATCTCAACAAGCTGAAATATTTTATAGAACTCAAACTTTAAGGATTCAAACTAACTAAGCAAAATAAGTCAGTGATTGTGTTCAATAAGGTATTCTAAGATGTTTATGGATAAGGACATATAAGAGTAACAAGTCATTAAACTTGGACTTATAAATGTACTATACGGATTCGGAAACTAAGATGAAATGAGATTGGAAAACTTAAAGTAGGAAATTCGACTTGATTTTATAAATGAACAAAGTTCTCATTAAAATGAGAACTTGGATAGATATTAAGGTCTAGACTATGAGGAATACACCCACTAAGGTCTTCTCGACCTTTAGTAATCCTATTTTGTTTTTATGTATCTATGGTTTCTTGTTAATTATTGTTGTGAAATTTGTTTATAAAATTATCGAGGTGAGTTTCATAGCTTCTTTTTAATATGATTTATTTAGGGGAAAAGTTTTATCATTGGTTTTGGACTATAGCGTGCTTTTAAATTATTTTGGGCTACTATATGTGGTTTAGTTATAGGATTGAGTTTACATTTTCCTTCATAAGTATGTGTTCTTATTTTGGACTTGGATTTGACTGTCAAGAAAAGGTATTGTCAGTACTAACGGGCTAACATCCCACCCGTGTGTCGGTATGCTAGCTAAGCTATGTGTGCCCTTGGGTGAATATTATTCGGTTATTTGGACTTGGACCGGTCATGAGCTTATGTTGGTCTTTATGATTTATATATTTTCATACACACACATATTTGCACATGACTTACATGATAACACATTTTGTACTGATAAACCCGTGAACTCACAAATCTATGTTGATTGTTTAAAGCATGTTTTTTCAGGTAACAATGCTTGATGTGCTTAAATTAAAGGACTGATAGCCGAGGCACTTGATGTGTGAATATATATATATATATATATATATATATATATATATATATATATATATATATATATATATATATAACTATACTACTATATATACATCTTAGAGGGATAAGCTGCTAATTTCATATTCAAAGTGTAAGACACCTATACAACATTTTAAGCATAGAGTACACGTGCTTTATGCAATAGGGTCACTTTTGGCCCTTATTTAATCAACTTCTTATAGTTATTGTATTATTTAATACACTTTATTAATACTTTATTTACTAATATGTGTTATTATTTAATTCACTTCATTAAATTTTATTTTATTTATAATAATATAAATAGCCATGTAAATTTATAGTTACTAATCATATTTAACTAATATAATATTTTAAGCATGTACCCTATGTATATTTTTATTTTTACCTCTATTTAATAAACTCTTTTAATTAATATACTAATTAATACATATTATTAATATAATATATAATACATATTATTAATATATTATATAAAACATATCATATGAGCAAGATTGGAAATTCATAATTATCTGTAAGACGGGGCTTTTGAGATACCTCCTTGAAAGTCAAACCCACTGCCTCGTTCCCATCATCTTCTCGGTGTGCGTTACGCCTCAACCCAATCTCCCCTCTATTACTATCTCAATCACATAAGTGCCTTCTCCCTTCCCCTTCCCCAATCACCCCTCTATTAGTATCTCAGTCATATTGCTATTCGTATTTCTCTTAAAGCGTGTCATACCATCCCTTTCATCTTGTTCTCATCCGTATATTTACACCTAAGTCCTAACCTCCTTTCTTTGCTATCTTCTTCTTCAAATGTCTTTATTTGAGTTTGTATCTATATACAATTCTGTTTTCTTTTAGGGTTGTTTATAATCGAATGTCTTTTACAGTTTTGTTCTTCGGAGGTATCTTCCCTCAGGTAAAATTGATAAAATTATGATTGCAGACTAAATTCAAAAAGATCGCCCACCCCTAAACATGTTTTCGGCCAGTCGAATATTTGAAAATGACTAATTTGTGGTTATATGGTTGTTTGCATGCATGTGCAACCTCCGGAGCTTCGATCGATAGCATGAATGGTGTCGTTGTGTGCTTTGTGGCGTAAAAAAACGTGTTACCATATGTGATATTCTCTTGTGAGGTATTTCCCTTTGTATTTTTCTATAAATGCATTCTATTTTAATTACGGGCCTTTCTTTCTTTATCTCTTGCTTATGATTTGTACTAGAATTAACAATGAGTTAACAGTTGCTATTCTAATTTTATTGAATCTTTGTGAACCGTAAAAAATGCAAAAATAGAAATATTGTTAAAGCGCTCTTTGATATCAACTTCGAAATCCATCAACCGTTTTCCAGTCGGGTACAATAAATTCAACAATTATAATTTGACTTGCTCGTCAGGTGCTATAAATGCTTATCAGTTATTATCATCATAAAAATCGAAATGAAGGTATGAGTAATGAAATTGAATTGTCTAGGTATTAACAATTGGATCGGTTATAAAAGATCATAATGTGATTGAGAAACTACTAACAAAGAAACTAGAAATTTTGTTAGTGACTATTGTCACACCCTCAATTTACACAAACGGGATATTACCATCAGGTGCGTGTGTAAGGATTCCTAGAAGTTTGATGCAGCCAAACACTCTTGTAACTATCTACTGATCATAACAACTGAAGTTAACAGCTGAAGACATCTACTGAAGGTAACAACTGAAGACAATAGCTGAAGACATCAGCTGAAGACAACAGCTGAAGGTAACAGCTGAAGACATCAGCTGAAGACATCAACTGAAGACAACAGTTGAAGACATCAGCTAAAGGTAACAGCTGAAGACAACCGCTGAAGACATCAGCTGAAGACAACAGCTGAAG
Organism: Flaveria linearis; assembly: GCA_024085815.1. Lineage (NCBI taxonomy): Eukaryota > Viridiplantae > Streptophyta > Magnoliopsida > Asterales > Asteraceae > Flaveria > Flaveria linearis. Next base: position 33,137,076 of record CM044011.1, read on the forward strand.
GTAACAGCTGAAGACATCAGCTGAAGACATCAACTGAAGACAACAGCTGAAAGTAACAGCTGAAGACAACAGCTGAAGACATCAGCTGAAGATATCAACTGAAGACAAAGTCTGGAGACAAAGTCTGAAGATAGTTTTCAGTAGTTGTCACAACAACTGAAGAAGTATTCTTCAGTAGTTGTGATGATCCTTCAGTAGTTATCACAATAGCTGAAGAAGTATTCTTCAGTAGTTGTGACGATCCTTCTTCAGTAGTTATCACAACAACTGAAGAAGTATTTCTCAGTAGTTGTGATAGTTCTTCTTTCAGTAGTTCTATGAAATGATCAAGTCTTCCTGCATGCTGCACAGAACATGAAGCAGTATTGCTACGAAAGTTTTACACTAGTTCAGAAACATATCAAGTGTAAAATTTTCATAGCCAAGACCAATATCTTCAGAAGCCAGAAATGAAGTCTTTCTTAGCTTCAAGACAAAGTCTGCTGAAGCTAGAAAACCAAGACAGATTCTTCCGAAGACTTTTATCATACATGCTTTATCTGATGTACTTTTTCTGCAAAGCTGAACCACTTTGCCGCTGCCCACTCTGGTTGGTCACCAACTTGTATGAGTTGGTTAAAAGGTCCATGCTTTAGGAAAACTGTACATTGAGGTCTTGGGTCAAACCTTTCTACTTTATGTACCTTTATCCTTTTTGTAATATATTAGGATGTGAGCTATGGCATGTCATAGTCACTAGCCAAAAGGCAAATCTGCCTTTTGACTCTACACGGATTGTGTTGTCTAATTCGTGTATCCAGCTGGCCTTCAAAGTATGGCCGTCTGTAGGTTGTTATATAGTATCTCAAAGTCGTGTAATGTATGCATGCTGAATACTTGTAACTTGAATTTGAGAAGCAATATACAACATCCTGAAAACCAACCACTTGTGTTGTTATCTTTTCTTTCTGAAGTTACTCGGTGTTCATAAGCATCATAATAACCGGTTCCCCATTGATCTGTTAAGTGTTCTAACACACTCTCCTCATTATGTTGTTGTGTTGTAAGTGTTAACCCTTCACCTGGTCCTGTATTTGGTATCAGAGCATCCAGGCTCTTGATATAAGATCTCACCATCTTAAGATCCCTCACACACACAAAATACTTAACAACTCAAATGACAGCTCTTTCTAAAGCTGATATGGAAACTGGTACTATGACCAAGTCCCCACTGATCACTCCTGAAGATTTTGACACATGGTGCACAAGAATGGAAGGCTTCATCAAGTGTCAAGATTCAAGGATGTGGGACTCAGTTATCAACGGTCCCTTCATACCAAGCACTACTTCCGCTACTGGTAATCGTATTATCCCTAAAGATGTAGATGATTACTCAGAAGAAGACAGGAAGAGAATAGAGCTTGATCAAAGGGCAATGACTTGTCTTTAAACTGCTCTTCCAAACTCTATCTACAGAGGCTTCAAGAAGTGCAAGACAGCTAAAGATCTATAGGAAGCACTGAAGCTCATGTATGAAGGATCCAAAGAAACTAAAGAAAACAAGAAGGATCTCTAGAAGCAACAGTTTGAAAATTTCACCTTCAAGCCTGGTGAGACACTGACTCAACAATACTTCAGGTATGTTGAGATAGTGGACACTCTAGTGGATATTGGAGTAACTCTTGAGAACAGGGACATAGTAAGGAAGTTCATGTCTTCTCTTCCTAAACTATGGACATATTATTGTGTAGTGATCAAGAGAACTTCGGATCTTAAAACTCTTACTCTTACAGAGTTATATGGTATCCTGAGTGCATTCCAGATGGAGATGAACATGCAAAATTCATCTGGTAACTCCAATAACCAACTGAGTTCAGCTCTTCATGTGAATGAAATGGAATGCATTGAACCACAACATCAGTTGTTATGCTACCCTGACAACTCACAAAAAGGGCCTTTCATCACTCTTCTAGAGACACCAAGAGAAAGCTACACTTAAGGAAGTCCCTTCCAAGAGACAAGTTCTTCTCATGCCTTTGTCTCAGCTGATGAAACCTCTGGCAACCTTCTCTTCACTCTTGAAGACTTGGACTGTATCCATCCAGATGATCTGGAGTATATGGAGATAGTTCAGCAAATGTCTCTTCTCACTCACAGGGCAAGAAGTTCTACAAGAGGACTGGGAGAAGATTTCCAAGCAATACATCCAGTGGAAAGTTTGGGCTGGACAAAAGCAAGGTAAAGTGCTACAACTGTAACCAGATGGGGCACTTTGCAAGAGAGTGTAAGGCACCAAGAACAAATGGTGGCCAGACACAAACCAGACCAAACTACACTGAGAAAGTTCACCAGAATGAGAACCCAAAGCAACAGGCTGCAGTTGCTATTGAAGAGGGAGGCTTTGACTGGAGCTTTCAGATAGAAGATGCATCTCCAAACCAAGCTCTCATGGCAGATCATGATGAAACCAAGGTATTGGAAAATCTTGCTCTTCTGAATGTATTGCTAAAGTTAATAGATACAAGTCATATAACTTAGAGCTGAGATCTGACCTTGAGTCCTTAAATATCTTGAAAGCTGATTTTAAAAGAGCTGAAAATGACTATAAACTTAAAATAGAAGATTTAGAGAAAACCATTTCCACTCTTAAACATGAGCTTACAAATTACAGGACTCAGATCAAAGATCTCATAGCTAAGTTAACTGAATGCCAAGCTGAGCTTGTGATCAGCAAAGCTAAGGCAGAAAATTGTGTTCTTGAAGAAGATACCTTCAAGAACATAATATCCTCATCCTTGCATGCAAAGTATGTTATCAGAACAAGCAGGGACTGGGATCTAGTGAGATAGCTCCTCCACACACCACCTTGTCTGTAAGATCTCCCAGGTGTGGAACTTGTGAAGATGAGCTTCCCCTCATAGATCCTTTGACTGAAGAGGATGAAGAGGAGATGGTGAAGAATGACCTTGGTTTGAGTAAAGAAAGGCATTCCGAGAAGGGTCACCATTCCTCTAAGGAGAGTAAAACTGTTGGGATGACCAAGTCAAGAAGAAAGAACTTGATCAGGAAAGCCAAAAGAAAATCAAGGAAGGCTCAAGAGATTAAGGCTACTTTTGACTCTAAGCAGAAATAAGTTTTTATCTTTGCAAGGTTTGAAGTAGTTAAGACTGATGACATGAATTCTGGTTCATGTGCAACTCATCTCAACAACAAGAAGAGACTGATCTGTTGTGTGTTACCACTAACAACCTGGACCATCCATATAATACCATACATATATATATGATGATAGTCGACTCTCCTAATGGAGTTGTAATAGCCAAAGCGTGCTCTAACGCAGTTGGTGCAGTCCTTAAGTACTTAGCAAACAAAAGAGATACGACAGAATGCCAGACTCGTCGTGTTTTATTTGGAAATCCTCAATGCCCTGAACTCGTTATCAAGGGACTCAGCCTCGGAAATCGTTGAAAATCATCTCTGCGTTTAAAGCTCAGAAACTCTTGTCGCACGGTTGCGTGGGATTCCTAGCTTCAGTGAAAGCCACATCTTCTGAAAAGCTAAACATATCTGATTATCCGATTGTATGTGATTTTCCTGACGTATTTCCTGAGGAGTTACCCGGACTTCCACCAGATCGCGAGGTAGAATTCACTATTGATCTTGTTCCAGGTGCGGAGCCGATTTCTAAGGCACCGTATCGTATGGCACCTATGGAGCTAAAGGAGTTAAAGGAGCAGTTACAAGAATTACTAGATTTGGGATTTATTAGACCAAGCGTCTCGCCTTGGGTGCACCGGTCCTATTCGTGAAGAAGAAAGATGGTTCTTTGAGACTCTGCATTGACTACAGAGAACTCAACAAGATCACTATCCGTAATCGTTACCCTCTGCCTCGTATTGATGATTTATTTGATCAGCTTCAGGGTGCAAAGTGTTTCTCTAAAATCGATCTGAGGTCTGGTTACCATCAGTTAAAGATCAAGGAGTCTGACGTCCCTAAATCTGCCTTCCGTACTCGGTATGGTCACTATGAGTTCCTGGTTATGCCGTTCGGGTTAACTATGCCCCGGCCGTATTCATGGATCTAATGAACCGAGTCTTCCGCAAGTTCCTCGATAAGTTCGTCATTGTATTTATCGATGACATCTTAATTTATTCTAAAAGTAAGGAGGAGCATGAGAATCATCTTCGTATCGTGCTCGAAACACTACGTGAAAGAAGCTTTATGCCAAATTTTCAAAGTGTGAATTTTGGCTGAGCAAGGTAGCCTTTTTGGGTCATGTTGTTTCTGCGGAGGGTATTATGATGGACCCTGCTAAAGTTGAGGCGATCACTAAGTGGCCTAGACCGACCTCAGCCACAGAAGTCCGTAGTTTTCTTGGCCTTGCTGGTTACTACCGCAGATTTGTTGAAGTTTTTCTGTTATAGCTTTACCCCTTACGCAACTGTTAAGGAAAGGGGTTAAGTACTCTTGGAATGATGAACGAGAGAAAAGTTTTGAAGAGCTCAAGAAAAGATTGGTGTCTGCTCCTGTTCTCACACTTCCATCGGGCACGGGTGGATATCAAATCTACAGCGATGCCTCTAAAAAATGGACTCTAAATAATAATTCAAATTATTATTTTGTTTTTGGATATTGTATTATCTATAATTATGGATCAATCATGGAAATTGTGAAATTATAAAGATTTTGGAATCTCATAAATTATTAACAAACATTATAAATAGTTTATTTTGTTGAATTAAGCTCGTATTTTACAGTCAACTTACAGAGGCCATAACTTATTCATAACAGATTCAAATCAGTTAAATCTTATGTCCACGACGAAGTTCGTCGAAAGACGAATCTGTTGATATATAAAACATAGAAAAACTCATTCGTTTAGACCTCCAAATAGTCGTTTTCGTAACAGCTAGCAGTTCTGCGCAGCTGTAAAGATCCACGTTTTTCTCATATTTCGGTAACAAATCAGAAACTTTTCTAAATGAAAGTTGTTTAGAAATCACTAATCTAGTAAACTGGAGATTTTCAGAATTTTTGAACGTCGTTTAGTTTTTAACGAGTGCGAAAAGACAAGGGCAGAACTGGAATTTTTCAGATTATAATTTGCGTTACGTTATCGTAGGTTCTCGCGGCGTTAACCGAGCCTAAACCTTTTTCTGATTATTGTCATTCGTGTATAAGGTACGGATTCTTGGTTATCTTTATCATAGTATAAATTCGGTTCGTTACTTTGTAGTACGGATTTTTAATACGTTATTTCCGTTAATATGAATCGTTTAGCCTTATTATTCGTATATCCTTATTATTTGATTATGTTCCGATTCATTCGACTCATTAGTGTTATTTATTGAAACCTGTAGCATGCAATATATATTTATGAATTGTGCTCATTATTGCATGTTCCTATAAATGTTTTGTTGATATGTTATATGTTGGTAGTTGTGCTACCATTTGTTTTGATACTCTGTTACCCGAGCTCTCCGACATGTCATTGTGGCGTCAATGATGTGACACTTTTCGTGACGGTGTGTAATAAATAGTTCACGGCGTCTCCGTTAACACGTTAGTACTCAGGTAGTACTTTGGCCATAATATCTGGGAGGCGGATGGATCGATCCTAGTTCAGTTCAGTTCAGTTCAGTCCGGGGGATGGAATCATGTGTGTACGCCCCACACACCATCTCATTAGTGCATAGTCTAGCTAGCTATGTACTTATCAGTTCAGTTTTGGCTCTGGGTACTTCTTATATTACACGACTTATTTTGTTTGTATACGCGTCGTGTAGATCAGTTCAGTTCAGTTAGTATATCATGTCCGTTCAGTATCAGTATTATATGTTCAGATTCAGATTTCCGTTTCAGTATCATATGATCCGTTCAGTATTCAGATATAAGTATTATGCTTCGTATCGTTACTATTGTATTTCCGTCACTGAGCAACTTTTGGCTCAGCCGTATTTTCTTTTGTGGTGTTTTCTTATTTGATTGTAGGTAATCAGGGGGTTCCGGGAAATCAGTGAAGAGTGGTTGAAGATCAAGATTGTATTTTACTTTAATTAATGTAATGAATAACATAATTAGGTCTTTCAGATTATTGGTTTTGTTTGAAACTATCTCTTTAATATTATGGATTTGGTTTTTGATTTGATATCTGTAATAGTGACACGTCAGCCTCTCCGGGTTGGGGTCCAAATCTTTAAGGCGAAAACCACAGCGCCGAGTTCAAGATCATGAGTTGTGTAATTCACCTCGTGAACCTTCAATTGTCTTGATGCATAAGCTATCACCTTTCCTCGTTGCATAAGAACACAACCAAGACCTTGTTTCGAAGCATCACAATATACGGTGAAATCATCGTTTCCATCGGGTAGGGTCAAGATAGGAGCATTGCTTAGTTATGTTTTAATGTTTCAAAAGCTTCTCTTGTTCGGGCCCCCACTCGAATGGTTTATTTTTTTGTGTTAAGGAAGTGAGCGGCTTTGCGATCCTCGAAAAGTTGGCGATGAATCTCCGATAATAACCAGCAAGACCAAGAAAGAACGAATCTCGGTCGGTGTCGTGGGAACACACCAATCCTTCACAGCTTCCACCTTTGCAGGGTCAACGTGAATTCCTTGGCTATTCACCACATGTCCTAGAAATTGAACTTCCTTGAGCCAGAAGTCACACTTCGAGAACTTCGCGTACAATTGCTCTTTCTTTAACAATTCAAGAACTTGTCGCAAATGCAGTTCATGCTCGGCGTTGGTTTTGGAGTAGATGAGAATGTCATCAATGAAGACGATCACAAACTTATCTAGATAAGGCTTGCATACTCGATTCATGAGATCCATGAAGACAGCAGGAGCATTAGTCAAGCCCAAAGGCATCACCGTAACTCATAGTGCCCATAACGAGTACGAAATGCGGTCTTGGGGATGTCATCATCATGGACACGTAATTGATGATATCCAGAACGTAGATCAATCTTCGAGAATATAGTAGCTCCTTGAAGTTGATCAAACAGATCGTCGATACGAGGAAGAGGATACCGGTTTTTGATGGTCAACTTGTTGAGCTCTCGGTAATCGATACACATACGGAATGACCCATCTTTCTTTTTCACAAATAAGACAGGTGCACCCCAAGGAGAAGAACTAGGGCGGATAAACCCTTTCTCGGATAATTCCTGGAGTTGGCTAGAGAGTTCTTGCAATTCCGATGGTGCAAGCCGATATGGTGACTTAGCCACGGGTTGTGCTCCCGGTATTAAATCAATTTTAAATTCAACTTCACGTACGGGAGGTAAACCACTAAGGTCATCGGGAAATACTTCAGGAAAGTCTCGTACAATAGGGACATCCTTAAGTTCTTTCCCTTTGGCTTTTGGTTGACCACGTAAGCCAAGAAGGCTATATACTTCTTGCTTAAGTACTTTCGGGCTTGAGTGCAAGACATGAGTTTGAGTCCTTGTGATGACTTCTCGCCGAACACTTTCAAAGTATCCCCGGATGGTAACGGTATTCGAATACACTTCTCAAAACATACGATCTCAGCATGATGTTTGACTAGCCAATCCATTCCAATGATGACGTCAAAGCTTCCGAGTTTCATAGGAATAAGATCAATAGGGAATTCGTGCTCGTTAAAGCTTATGATGCAATCACGTATTATGACATCAACGACAATAGGTTTTCCATCGGCGACTTCGACCGTATAGGGTCTTTCCACATTAATACGTGATTTAGAAAGTACGGCCTCGAATTCTAACGAAACGAAACTCTTATCCGCACCCGAATCAAATAATACGGATGCATAATGATTATTTATAAGATATACCTGTTCGGTAAAGGAAAATTTTTTATTGATACGATGTTTACAAAGATGGAAATACTAATACAAAAAATAATTTTAAACGGGGTTCAACGCCGTACCATTCACAACGTCATTATTGACTTGTGCTTGGTGACGTTGATGTTGAAAGCCTTCCACGAGCTGGTGGCACGTTGCCCGCATTGCGAGGACATTGCAGACGAATGTGGCCAATCTCGCCACAGTTATAGCAAGTCCGGTTGTTTGGTGCCCTAAAACAGGTAGTCACCAAGTGGCCATACTTTCCACACAACGAGCAGATCCGGCATGGAACGTACCCGTATGATGGTACTTACACGTATTACACATGGGGTAGGGACCAGTATAGGCCCTTGCCATGGGAGCTTGTGCCACAGGTGTGGCGACAGGTACATGTGTTTTTGAGGTTGTTTGGGTGCGGTCACAGCATAGTTGCGTGCCGGCGGTGTAAACTTGCGTTTCTTGTTGTTGTTGTTGTTGTTGTTGTTGTTATTGGACGGTTCAGCTTTGGTTTCCTTAACGGCCTCAGTAGCCATCTTCACCTTCTTGGCACCCTTCACAGTCATGGTACCGCTCGTATATGGTTCTCAGTGAGTTGAGCGGTGATAGTAATGGCTTCTTCTAAAGTTGTGGGTGGCTACCCACCACAGCATCTTGAATTTTGGGTGGTACACCTTAATAAACTTCTCGATGTTGCGGGGAACGGTATCGACCATGTGAGGCAGCAACAAACTCAACTCATGATGCCTAGTTGAATAGGCCAAATGATCACCATCGTTTTGCTTCAATTCCAGAATTCCTCTTCTAACTTTTGTAATTCGCTTCTCGGGCAGAACTTCGCGATAGCGATGTTCTTGAAATTTTCCCAGGTAAGTGCCAAAATAGTTTCAGCTCCTCTATTCTCTTCTCGCTATTCCACCAGGTGAGAGCCCCTTGTTGGAGCATGCTAGTAGCATAACGAACTTGAGTGCGTCGGGACACTCACAGTTGACGAAGGTGTTCTCCATCCCCTCGAACCATTCTAATAGACCGGTGGCACCTTCCTTGCCACTATACTGGGAGGCTTGCATGAACTAAAGTGCTTGAAGGTGCAGGTTTGGTTGTTACGGCCTTGGGTTGCACTGTTTTCCCTTGGCCGTTGTGGTGGTTTGTGACGTTGGCAATCATAGTGCTGCTGAGTTCAGCCATCATATTTGGGATGACCGCAGCCATTTGCCGGGTAATCATGGCGGCAAGCTTACGATCGGATCTTCTTCGGTTTCCGAGTTGTCGAGACATGCTGGAAAATACGAATTGGATAGGACGGGTAAAAGGACAATAAGGATAGACAGTTTAAGTAAGGATTATGAATTATACGGAATGTTTCCAGTCGGTAACGCATCACCATTTGGAAACGTTGACACGTCCTGGTAAATTGACTCATTTGCCTTAGAGATTTGTGTATTTTGACCATAGTTTATCACTCATCCAGAAATCCCCAGGTAGCGTAACGGTTCCTCAATGAGATTTATACGATACGCTTGCCTTAGCCCGAAGGCTTTTTGCCAGGAAATCCAGAATACAGGTGTCTATGTGTCACACAATATTTCTTAGGTTCATGAAATCAAAACCTTGATGAGATTATATAGATTAGACATAACGTCTAAAGATTCAAGTCATAAGCATAAGTATACGATTCCACGTGTCGTCGAGAATAAGATTAAGAGGTTTCATGTTCGGGGAGAGTCAAAGATAAGTTTAGGGAGACAAGTAACTAAGTTTAAGCATACCTAAAGTAATCCTATGCAAGGGCAACAAATTGCACAAAGGCATAGCATTATGTAGCATTCAAACAATATGTAAAAAAATATAAAGATCTTTCTATGAGGTTCATGAAACATAGTCTAGGTCACCATTTCTAATAACCTAAATCCATATAGTTATGGGCTCTGATACCAATCTATAGAAACTTAAACATTTGGTTTATAAACTTATTCATTACCTATAAACTTAAACATTAATAATAATCAGAGCACGATATTAACATTTTCTATATAGAATTAGGTTATAATATAATAATTTTGGTATCGCTGGTTGAACAAGTTTATTATTAATGTTTAATATAGCCTTGCTCTGATACCAATCTATAGGTCGGGATACTTTGTGAATTGAATATTTTATTATAGGTGGTCACTCACCTCAATAATCGAATAAACTAATCATAACTTGTTACCACTATAAGTACGCATGTCTTCAATAAGGTTATGGCTGATCTCATATCTTGAGAAGCCCACGTATTCCCTTCGATTGTGAATCGAAGTTCACATCTCATTATAATGTCGAATCATTCTTGTCCTTGATTTTGTCTTCCGGATTTAAATTATTCAAGATTTGAACATCATCCTAACAAACTCTACTATCTCAAACCTGATCTTAAGCTTGTTAGCATGATCTTTTCTTTGTACACTGATGTAACTTGAAATTTTCCCAATTCCTAATTGATATTAATTTCCTTTCATCGTAAAGTCAAACTTATACTGCTTGTACCGTGGGAAATGCAAGAGTTTGCAAGTCAAACTATGACTAAGAACACTCGTATCTCCTTATTGATTTTTATCTCATCAAAGCAGGGGAGATTCCCTTACTTTGATGAATCACTATTGCGATAAAATGGTTTTCCATTTGTTTGTTTGTGAATTTCATCCTCTGGATTAGGGTGACTTCCTTATCTTGAGGATTGACTTCAATTATTCTCATTGAAATTTACATTTCACAAATGACATGATCTCACCACAATAGGATCGAAACCCGTATTTTGGTGACAAATGTCAACCCTCGATTGGTTTTTTATTATCAAGATAAGCATGAATTCCATACTTGATGACTGAATCTCAACTCTTGATCTTCAACCTACCATGGTTGTAATCAAGTAACGAGAAGGATGAACCGATGTTGGTAATTCGACCTACCAAGCCAAAGCATGATTTCTGAACCTGAAAGGAGACCCGATCGTATTAAGTTGATTTGGATTCCAAGCTTGGAGCACTTAAAATTCTTAAATCGATTTCTCTCCTTTTATCCTCATATTTTGACCTAGCTATATGGAAACATTTATTCCTTACTTATCAACTTCATTTGAGTTGTCATCAAACGTGATTATGCGATGGTAGCCCTCCTAAACAATCCCTCTGCTGAGGATATTATCAACTTATAAAATGACTTTCTAGTCACGTAAATGTTCTCAGCTGAACTAATGGTTTGTCAAACTGCGTATGTAAACAGAAATTGCTACCTGCAAAACATGTTTACAAATACCTTTCCTATTTTCGCGTCACTCCTTGAATGCTTTTGAATCCTTAACTTGAAGATCATTAAAATTCTATCTTGAATTTGAAACAACAAGACTTAAAAGAGAAGTTCTGAAGAGAGTTACCAGCAAAGAGAGGAAATACTTTGAGACTAAGTTATTGGAGCCAAAACATTCTAATATATGTTGAACCCGTTTCAGCAAAGATGGGGAGAAATTTGTGTTAATTATATGGCATGGAAATCACTGATCAGGTTGAAAAGAGAGAAAAGATGGCAAAACTAAGGGAAGAACATAGCTGTACAGAAGGCCAAAGAGACGGAACTTAATTAAACTGTTCTTATTAGAGAGGAAACGATGAGAGCAAAACAAATGCTAGCAACATGTCACACGAGATAAGATCTCCATATCAGGGGTCGTTAGCATAGCAGAAATGCTATCAACAACAAAAATTGATAAAAATCAGAAACAACTTTTGAGTGTCATGTGTCTTCTGGCGATCTAGTCCTTCAACTTATTAGTGACATCCTCGACTTTTCCAAAGT